>WNGS01165503.1:30715007-30734154 GCA_020271785.1 Procambarus virginalis
CCCCCCCCCTCCCCATCTCCCTGGCGACTACAGCTTGGTAGTACCACACGCATACAAGCGTTCATGCGCGCACGCACGCGTACGTACGTTAGGCTTAATATCGAGGTCTCCCCCCAAAAGTCCAACTGACCCTCATCCAAGATGCAATCCCTTAACCATGTGTGTCACGCCCGGATTCGAACCCAAGAGTCCCGATTGTGAGTATACAACGAGCTCAACTGCACTGCTGGATACATGTATCATGTGAAATGGATTAGACTGGGACGTTGTCTACGATAATTCATCAGTTTTACATGTACTGAATACGTAGAGAAACCAGCTAAAATTGCTACTGCATTCAACTACTGATGGCCACACATTTGCAATGCATAAGTATACATATATATACACATCCAAGACGCCAGAATGCAGAACCCACACACGATAAAGAACGTATAAAAAAAGCTTGTAAATGTCCAGAGACTTGTCCTAGGCTGTCCAATTTACGAAGGCAGTAAACCTCATATGCTGGATAAAAAAAAAAACAGCAAAGAGGATATGATCACAAGGTGTAAGATACTTTAGTGTATTGGTAAGGTCGATACAGTTAAACTATTTACAGGGGGGTTGGATCAAGATTATGAGGGGTCACTCCTGGAGTGGAACCATGCCCAACACCAATCCATATCTAACAAACTGTTACGAACTGTTAGATATGCAGATTAACAGTCTGCATATCCACTATCCTAACCCATTCTAACTATCAACTTATTCTAACTAACTTATTCCCATTATTAGCCATTCTATCTACTATCCTAAACGCTACCAACCAACAAGAAGCATAAGATACAAGGTAAAGACTGGTGGCAGCTTTCTCTCCATTTTTTTCTTTTAAGTGTTGATCTACTCAAGAGTCTGAACACACACTTTAGCAATTATGTCAGTAGAGTTGTGCGTGTTCTAACAGCCTGGCGAGAGCATCCTGAAGTATTTTTGTTCACTTCAAGACATTGTTCTTTGGGTGAACGTTCTTTCAAATAGTTTCCAGACTGCTTTATCGGCTGTATAATTAGGTACCAGACTTACAGGGTCAAAACAATGCAGGAGACTGAAACATTCTTCAGTAAAACGTTTCCACCTTTATAAACGTTCACTGAAGAACGAGTCATTCTCCAGTTGCCAATGCCCTCAATTTCCAACACAACCACAATCATACCACCGCCTCAGTTCGTCCGTACCCCACACCTCACTATATACAAGTTGTTGTTTAAGATTCGCTACTTGGAACAAAAAGTTCCCAGTCGCACGGGCTATGGTGAGCCCGTAGTGGACATGCCTAGCACAGGAGCGGGGCTGTAACCGTTCCGTATTTACAAGTGTACAATACATCCCGCCCTCCCCCTCACCACACGCATACACAGCTCTGTATACACTAGCGTGAGTGTGTCAGCGCCAGTATGTCAGCCCGAGTACTTGTGCGCAGTGTTCAGATGGCCCTGATCACGTTTACACAACCCTGTTCCTTCAACATCCCCAGGACAATATAAACTTTGCATATATTCGCCTTATCAGTATAATGATAATCCCGGGAGGGAGAGTAATAGTATCCTGGAGGGAGAGGAGAGAGAGGAGCCCCGAGGGAGGGAGAGGGAGAGAGACGATATTTATATTTATTTTTTAATTTGGCCCCAAAGGGCCAGTTTATAAGGCAGCGTTACTCATCCTGTGAGTGAACATGCCTTCATAGCAACATGCTGCTATGAAAGAGTAAGAGCTTAATATTAAGGAACTATATATATATATATATATATATATATATATATATATATATATATATATATATATATATATATATATATATATATATATATATATATATATATATACACACATATATTTATTTATTTGAGAGAGAAGGGGGGAGAAAGGAGGGGGTGTAGGAACACAGAGGGAGGGGGTGTGCACAGTAGACGGTGTAAGGTATGCACCAGGAACCCCAACACTTGGGGGGGAGGAGGAGTGGGAGGGGCTGGGGGGGTGAAATGAAGGAGAGAAGGGGGTGTTTGGTTTCAACCGAACACACATATAACTTCTCCCGGTCCTGTATATCTGGGTTGTTGCCACTCACCTATCTCCTCATCCTACACTATTTAACTCACACTAGGCTATGGGGGCACGGCGCCCGATGACGAAGCGTTAGATATGAAGGAAAAGGAACTAGCAGGGGTAAAGTGCCAAGCCATCACGACTATATAGCACTGGGAAGGGGTCAGGATAAGTATTTGAGATGTGACGAGGGGGAAGGAATGGTGACCCCAACTACTTATGGACGGTCGGGGATTGAACGCCGACCTGCGTAAAGCTAGACCGTCGCTCTACCGTCCAACCCAAGTGGTTGGACGCGTTAGATATGAGCTGCCTCACATGGACCAACAGACTTAAAAGCTTCCTGTATTCTAACTAGGCTACCAGGATGGGCCAGTAAAAAGACCAGTAGTCACTGGTTAATAATGTACATTTTAATTTGGCCAGATAAACAAAGAACCCATATATACCCATAACTGTCAACAAAGCAATGCGTCGTAATATTGCGCATGAAATGGGTTTCAACACTCCCAAACTCTGTCGCTTTGGCAATTCAACCCATTCTAAAAAAATTATGAAGCTTGGATAGCTTCACGTGATAGAATTGATAAATTTGAACTGTTGTAACCCCCCCCCCTAAAAACACAAATTTTGCCCCGAGGGGCGAGTTTATTGGGCAGCGCCACTCATCTTGTGAGTGGACACACCGCCATAGCAGCATGTACAACACTCCCCAATAGGAAGAAAACCCGCTGGGTTGTTCATCCTGTCACTTGTACCCAGACACAGCTGGGACTTGCTTAACTGTCTCAAGTGAACAGCTCCTCAAACAAGAAGATTAACATCTATCAACCCTTAAAAGCTTACGTTATCTTGCGGGTGCAAAATGGGGAAATCTTTTAAGAACAGTATCAAAAACACACATTTTCTCCTGTACATTGTGTAATAAGTCCGTGAAAGACAAGCAAACATTTCTTTTCCCAAGTTTAATATTGTATATATTCTAAACTAGATATATAATTGGTAATTTAGGCCTAGAAAAGACTACGTTTATGGTTACTTTTCCCTTATCGTTATGCCCTTGTGAATTCCAAATGATACTAAGCTTCAACTAATTTTCTGGTCAAAAGTCCACTTCTTACATTCCATCAACAGCAGCTTACAATTTGTACAAGTGTTTGGGGGAGGAGTTGGACGCTGTCCAACAGCTTGGTTGACCAGTCCAGCAATGAGGAGGCCTGGTTGACCAGTCCAGGAATGAGGAGGCCTGGTCGACGACCGGGCCGCGGGGTCGCTGAGCCCCGAAATCACCTCAAGGTAAGGAGTAACTAACACTTCCACCACCTGGCGTTCACCTGTACGTCATCACACGCATTGTTTCACAGTAGTTAAATAGAATGCATTAGTACGCGATGAGGTGGACTCCATACACAGTTTCAAATGCACATATGACAGCCCAATAGGCTCAGGAACCTGTATTTATTTATTTATTTATTTATTTATTTATTATTTATTTATTTATTATGCATATACAAGAAGGTACAATGGGAATGTGAGGATACACAATATGGTAATTACAATCTTGTAAAGACACTAGTACGCGCAGCGTTTCGGGCAGGCGTTCGGGTTGTATATAAGTTAATTGACAGCCGAGAGGTAGGACTAAAGAGCCGGAGCTCAACTCCCGCAAGCACAACTAGGCGAGGACACAAGGGAGGGGGGGGGAACCTAGCATTCTGGGACACTGCCAGCTCGTCCCCCAAGACACAAAAGAATAGTAGCAAGATTGGAACTACTCTAATAGGTCGAGTTTGGAATATCTTGACACCTTTAAGCGCAGTCGGCGAGAGTTTTTGTAGTAATACCCTGTACATACTTACATCTCTATATACCTGGTGGCTGAGCGGACAGCGCTTGGGACTCATAATAATCCTATAGCCCGGGGATCGATCCCCGGTGACGGAGGAAACAAATGGGCAGAGTTTCTTTCACCCTGATGCCCGTTACCTAGCAGTAAATAGGTACCTGAGAGTTAGACAGCTGTTACGGGCTGCTTCCTGGGGGGGAAGCGGTGAAAAAAAAAGTAGATTGATTGACAGTTGAGAGGCGGCCCGAAAGAGCCAGAGCTCAACCCCCGCAAGCACAACTAGGTGAATACATGCATTAAAATATATCAACATGTAGAATAATTAAAAATCTGCAATGACCCAAGAGGCGTGTTAGAACTATGTTGGTTCCACTAGGTTGTCCTTTTTATAAAGTACCTATTACTATTAGGTAAATGAAATTAAACAAGAAACTAACAACAACTACTAGCCTACTGGTATTATTATTATTATTGTTATCACTTGTAAATACAAAAAATAAGAGGCGTTGCGAGAGGTCCCAAGAAGCCGATGTTTACACAGTCCTCGCCGGGTGATGCAACCAGCGCACTGCAGCTGCAACAATAACAACAGCAGTCCACCAATCAGCTGGCTCCCAACCCGCTACTTAAATCCACACTGGGTGCCACTAAATACTGCCACTAAGACTGCAGAGGCGCACTATGTATGAGTAACCAGATGAGACAGCGTGAAAGATAATTATGCTAGAGGTTAGAGAACTTGAGCAGGCTGAAGGGAGGTAGGAGAGAGGGGAAAGGAGGACAAAAGGCGGGAATGGAGCGAAGGGGGAGAAAGATAGGAGGATTAGCATTAGTAAACACTAGAAAACGTAATTTGATTATGACATTCTCGAGGAAACAAGGAATGCACTCCGCCATCGTTAAACCTACCTGCTTGATGGGGTTCCGAGAATTTTTCTCCCCAAGCGCGGCCCGTGGCCAGGCTTGACCTCAAATTCACTTGGATATAATGGTATTTGTATATCTACTGTACGTATTTGTATATCTGCTGAAGGCTACGCAGTTGGAAAGACTAGCAACACCAAACAGAGGGAACATGAAGACTGGCATAGTTATTGTTGGGAAGGGGAAGCGTGCGTGTGTGTGTGTGTGTGTGTGTGTGTGTGTGTGTGTGTGTGTGTGTGTGTGTGTGTGTGTGTGTGTGTGTGTGTGTGTGTGTGTGTGTGTGTGTGTGTGTGTGTGTGTGTGTGTGTGTGTGTGTGTGTGTGTGTGTGTGTGTGTGTGTGTGGTGTGTGTGTGTGTGTGTGTGTGTGTGTGTGTGTGTGTGTGTGTGTGTGTGTGTGTGTGTGTGTGTGTGTGTGTGTGTGTGTGTGTGTGTGTGGTGTGTGTGTGTGTGTGTGTGTGTGTGTGTGTGTGTGTGTGTGTGTGTGTGTGGTTCAAGGTAAACAGGTGTGTGTTGGGGGTGTGTATGTAGGCTACAAGTGTTCGAGACAGACAGGAGACATCGCCTGTCCACGAGGCTAACCATAGCCCGTGCTTCTTGCCCAGCTCCTGTGCCAGGTAAGTTACGGGCTCACCATAGCCCGTGCTACTTGTAACTTGTTCCGAGTAGCTGAATCTATAACAACAGTTCGAGACAGGGTAATGCGCAGATATTGTACTTGTCACCAGCAACACACAAGATCATAAGGAGGAAACTGGCGAGTCCTAGGGATATTATAATACGAATTCACCATGTCGTCAATACGTACAGTGATATTACTTTGTATGACTTGCTTTGGTACCTTAATAATGTAAGGAAGAAATGGTTAAGGCAAACTACACAACTTTAAGCAGGCATGACAGAACCGTTGAAAACTTCGAGTCAAGTTGATCCAGATACTCAAATGTTTTTTAGGCAGTCTAAAAAGTTCAACCCATCCTCCTGTTTAGACAATACTCTTTGTAACTATGTGCACCATAGAACAAACTGACGTAAAAGGCAATTAGATAGAATTTGGCACTATTAACTTTATAGTCCGACAAAAAATCTAAAAACCAAACTTAATTATTCCTAGGCCTAGTATAGCACATATGTACTGTACTGTGTATTAGGCTCCGGAGAGCTCGTGTTAGGTTAGGTTGTCTTTGCAACAAATACAAAACCTTTTCCGTGTTTATCCAAATTTAATAGTAATTTCTACTTTCTAATTGTTCATTATATCTTATATGTACTATGGGGTTCAAGGTCATCGTTGCTATAAGTACTAACTAAACATGATGGGTTGAGAAAGTTAATCATCCCTATTCGTAATCACTTGGATACTATTCACCTGGTTGTGTTTGCAGGGGTTGAGCTTTGCTCTTTCGGCCCGCCTCTCAACTGTCAATCAACTGTTCACTAACTACTTTTTTTCTCCCCCCCCCCCCATACACACCCACACCAGGAAGCAGCCCGTGACAGCTGACTAACTCCCAGGCACCTATTTACTGTTAGGTAACAGGGGCATTCAGGGTGAAAGAAACTTTGCCCATTTGTTTCTGCCTCGTGCGGGAATCGAACCCGTACCACAGAAATACGAGTCTTGCGCGCTACCCCTCGTAGCCTGTCGTAGCCGTACCCTAGTCAAGCGTATACAGTGACCACGCAAGCAGGCACTGACGATGCAAGACTAATAACAAGAATTAGAACAATGGAGCGATGCAAGTGGAACATGACACTACAGAGTTTCTAAAAAATGGATAACTTTGCCAAATATTAAGTGGATATAAATTGGAGTGTAAAGACCCACACAACAGTACAAAATAGCCTTTTTTTTTTTACCTTTACCCTTACCCTTCGATAGGGAAAAATATCTATCAGTAAAGGAGAAAGACTTTGAGTAGATGTAACTAATGCCATTAGCAGAATAACGTCATTTTTTTTTATTAACACATTTAGGTACATCTCCATTTGTGCAGCTGCCCCTAGACAATATGAAAGGGGGTACAGAGTGTCAAAAAGCTAACTAGGTGATGCTAAAAATCCCCATCACACAGGTTGATGATGGTTACACAGGATGTATGGTTACTCATACAGAGGCATGTGTTGACCAGACATGTCATAAGGCATGTGACAGAGGCATGTGATAAGGAAGCCTACACTGGCAGACTCTGGGTGCATTATGAGGATATCATCAACACTGAGTAAATCTAATACCTATTTATATAAACAAAATAGTACGTCTGTGTGTCCAAAGTTGGAAGCCAGAAGCTTTTGGGGCCAGCTAACCTCACCAAACTTTGCAGGGTAACTGGTGGTTGGTGGAAGCCATTTGGGGGTTGAGATCAGCCCAGATCTCAATCCAGCAACGTTGATGCAGATCACGTGCAACGTTGAAGATCACGTACAACGTTCACGGTTGAAGATCACGTACAACGTTCACGGATGAAGATCACGTACAACGTTCACGGATGAAAATCACGTACAACGTTGAAGATCACGTACAACGTTCACGGTTGAAGATCACGTACAACGTTCACGGATGAAGATCACGTACAACGTTCACGGATGCAGATCACGTACAACGTTGAAGATCACGTACAACGTTCACGGATGAAGATCACGTGCAACGTTCACGGATGAAGATCACGTGCAACGTTGAAGATCACGTACAACGTTCACGGATGAAGATCACGTACAACGTTCACGGATGGAGATCACGTGCAACGTTGAAGATCACGTACAACGTTCACGGATGAAGATCACGTACAACGTTCACGGATGGAGATCACGTGCAACGTTGAAGATCACGTACAACGTTCACGGATGAAAATCACGCGTAACGTTGATGATTACTGGTTGAAGATGGTGTGCTGTGGTGGCCTCAGTTTCCACCAGAGCAGCAGCACACTTGTAGCTCCGGTTGCCAAGCTAAAAGATACATAGAAACCCAACCCACACACATGAAAATAAACAAAGTGACAACGTTTCGGCCCGTTCTGGGCCATCAAAGACGAACCGAAACGCCTTGAAGGTTATCTTAGAGATGATTTCGGGGCTTAGTGTGCCCGCGGCCCGGTCCTCGACCAGGCTCCACCCCCAGGAAGCAGCCCATAGCACCTGTAACTCCCAGGTATCTATTTACTGCTAGGTAAGAGGGGCATCAGGGTGAAAGAAACATTTGCCATTTGTCTCCGCCTCCACCGGGGATCGAACCCGGAACCTCAGGACTACGAATCCGAAGCGCTGTCCACCCAGCTGTCAGGCGTTACCTCCATTATTTTCAGTTATGTGGGGTGAGGGACTAATTTTCAGTCACGTTATGAAACCAATTTGAATCAAAATTAACTTTGAATTTATGATGTTATAAAAAAATGACCACAAAATATTTAGAAGTGGTGATTATTAGACTATACTGCTGTCACTATATTGTCGTTAGTAACTGCTGTCAGTATATCCTGGTGGAAGCGTTATCCTTAATGCTCCGAGTACGTGATAACAGCTCCATTCTTCCCAATTCTGGTCACGAAGATAGCGTTACCCAGGGAAAAAAAAAAGTCGTTACAGTGTGTTATCGAATCCGTCGTTGTTCAAAATTAGAAATCATCCTCGACAAGACGATCATCCTCTCAATGAGTTTGGCTTCGAAATTTGGATTATTTGTAATAGTGACCCCTTTGATCTAAGTATAACGAAGTCTTTCTTTATTATTAAAGAACGTCGGCCCCAATTACTTGGATTGGTCGGTACAGCAGCAGCTTTTCGCTTCTTGCAGGTCTGCGTTCAAGCCCTGATCGTCCAAGTGGCTAAGCACTATTCCGTTCCCCCAGTCCTCTCAGGTATCTCTATCCTCACATCTCTAAGTCGTAAGGGGAAAACGCTTTCTCCTGATAACCTTATCNAAATAGGGAAGATAAGAAACCTAGATGATTGTCATGCCCTTCAAGAAGACCTGGACAAAATAAGTATTTGGAGCAACACTTGGCAAATGGAATTTAATGTGAATAAATGCCATGTTATGGAATGTGGAATTGGTGAACATAGACCCCCACAACCTATAAATTATGTGAGAAATCTTTAAAGAATTCTGATAAAGAAAGGGATCTAGGGGTGGTTTTAGATAGAAAACTGTCACCTGAGGACCACATCAAGAACATTGTGCGAGGAGCCTATGCTACACTTTCTAACCTAAGAATTGCTTTTAAATACATGGATGGAGAAATACTAAAGAAATTGTTCACGACTTTTATTAGACCAAAGCTGGAATATGCAGCGGTTGTATGGTGCCCTTATCTTAAGAAGCACATCAACAAACTGGAAAAGGTGCAACGACATGCCACTAAGTGGCTCCCAGAAATGAAGGACAAGAGCTATGAGGAGAGGTTAGAGGCATTAAATATGCAAAAACTAGAAGATAGAAGAAAAAGAGGCGATATGATCACTACGTACAAAATAGTAACAGGAATTGATAAAATCGACAGGGAAGATTTCCTGAGACCTGGAACTTCAAGAACAAGAGGTCATAGATTTAAACTAGCTAAACACAGATGCCGAAGAAACGTAAGAAAATTCACCTTCGCAAATAGAGTGGTAGACGGTTGGAACAAGTTAAGTGAGAAGGTGGTGGAGGCCAAACCGTCAGTAGTTTCAAAGCGTTATATGACAAAGAGTGCTGGGAAGACGGGACACCACGAGCGTAGCTCTCATCCTGTAACTACACTTAGGTAATTACACACACACACACACACACACACACACACACTGCTTGCTCTATCCTCGCACAGCTGCCTCTAGTCCTCCTACAGCTCTATAGCTTGTGTGTCTTGGTCCCTTAATCTTTCTCGTATTCCTTGCCCTTCCCGGTAATGCTCCTTGCATGTGACAGTTGACGAGCCCGCCTGTTATCCAAGACTGTCCCAACGTTACTAAACTGTTGTACTAAAGTGCCTGAATCTAACCTACCTGAGAACTCACGAGCAGGACAAATTTTTTTAACTTAATTTTAACGATCAATTTTCAATTTAACGGTCAATTTCGACCGTTACCATTTTTTAATACATCAGTTTTTGGCCTTAGGCAAAGTATACGTCAAAATGCAATGTGCTATTAGGGTTGGTTATCAATCCATAGATAGATATTGTCTATTCAAGGACTATCTTGAGGTTATCTCGAGATGATTTCGGGGCTTTTTAGTGTCCCCGCGGCCCGGTCCTCGACCAGGCCTCCACCCCCAGGAAGCAGCCCGTGACAGCTGACTAACACCCAGGTACCTATTTTACTGCTAGGTAACAGGGGGGGCATAGGGTGAAAGAAACTCTGACCATTGTTTCTCGCCGGCGCCTGGGATCGAGCCCAGGACCACAGGATCACAAGTCCAGGGTGCCAGAGGCCGACTAGCCTCACCCAACTTGAAGTATGTTGTGTATGGGAATGTCACAGGCCAGTTGGGGGTTAGGCTTCAGGGCCACACTAAGAAATCTCAGCATATAACCAAACCAGGCAACACACCCCCCCCCCGGGGACGATTTTCATGAAGTCTGAAATACTGGTTGTTTTCTGTACTCTTAACAATTGCAGTGCTTCGTTACACAATTTTTGCGAGGGGTAGGTGGGAGGGGAGGCAAGATGGGAGGGAAGAAAAGAGGGGGGGGAAGAAGGGGTAGAGGGGAAATGAGTGAGAACGATTGGGGTGATGTCTGAAGAGAGGAAAGAATGAGGGATGTTTGGAGAGAGGGACGCTAGGGGACACTGGAAGAGGGGGGGGGGGGGGGGAGAAATCCGAACACAGCCGGATAGCCTAACAACTAACATAATATAATTATAAGGCTGATATTTCGAAGTGCTATCTAACTTAAGCAAAATTCTACCATTGTTAAATAGAGCCCCGTCCTCACAGCAAACCCATTACCAGAAGAAACCACACCCCCTTTCAAACCACCTGGACTAACGGGAGACATCTCCTGTCCACGAGGCTAACCATAGCCCGTGCTTCTTGCCCAGCTCCTGTGCCAGGTAAGTTACGGGCTCACCATAGCCCGTGCTACTTGGAACTTGTTCCGAGTAGCTGAATCTATAACAACAACCTGGACTAGATATCTGTGATGGTCTGAAAGCACATTATGGTTCCAGTAGTCTACATGTAAACTGGTAAATGAACATTTGTCATAAACTGATATTATTCTCAAGTTATAACATCATTGTATTATAACTTGTTAGTTTAAAATATAAAACGTGTATGCTGAAAACATTTTCTTTGAAGAATTTGGTTTTCAGTAAACAGAATTCTCGGACACGCTGAAATAGTTTTCGAATGCCATGCATCACATTTGTCAATAATAAGTTGTATTAACGTAACTAAACGTAATGAAACCTAACCAAACCATACCTTAAATTAACCTCAACCTACCTATGGATAGAAAGTAAATAATGGCACTAATTATACAATCATTCCCTTGAGCGGATCTCCTCCCCGAGGACAGCTTGGTTAAATAACATTTAATGTAATCATTCAAATACATTATGGCTTAATATTAAGAGTTTTAATATTTAGTTTTGGACCATACATCACATTTCCGTCCATAAGGCTTCTTGGAGAGGCCTAGAATTATTACAAGCCTCTTTCTAAAAGTTTCCGGGGGTGTAAGTTCAGTTCTCCAATATGGCGTCAGCGAAGCACTTCTTTAGCGCCGCAAACATGCAAGAGCAACCACGAAAAAAATATATTTTAGAAATTCGTTTAAAGCTTTTAAAAATATCTAGAAGAAATGTAAAGCAGCGCAGTTAGTGGGTGGAAGATAAATCCTGTCATTTCCAGTCAACGGTTCTGCCTATAAGGAGTGTAATATCCGTCCACGCTAACATGGTGGTAATATACGGGTTTATGACGGCTGGAGAGCACTCAGCACCATAAAAGCCAGCCAGGAAACGCTGTCAAACCGCTGTGCGATGATCCTCGATAAGACTAACAGGCTTCTGTCACCGACTCTGGTGCACCATACCGATCTAAATGCTCCTTTTTTTGCGTAATGAAACATCTATATTCTCAGATCTGGCTCCAGATATATTTCAGAACAGTCAACCACATGTGCAACGTCAGGGGACACGAGATTAAAGGAAATTATAGAAGGTCTATTGGCCCTTGTCAACCTGCTGTTCTACAAAGAACCTTGCATTTCCCGCGTATGCGTTACAAACGGTACAAAATTTTAGTACTTGAAAATGGAAGCGGCTGGCGAAAGTGACGTACTGTCCCATTTTCTGTTTTGGGTCCTCTGATAGGTTTGGAGAAGACACTTTAGATTGAACTTTTTCTTGACGTTGGGAAACCCTAGGATGGGCTGAGAACAAAGCAGCTTCCTAGATGTGTAAGAACATGGCACCCCAGGCCAAGGCAGTTAGTTGTCAGTCTTGGTGGAACAAACCAAGCTCCCCAGGTACCTGCTCAATGAAGTAAATGGAATTTGAAAAGCGAGAAGGGAAGAGGCAGAGAAAAATTTGAGATTTTTGTAACACCATTCTTTTGGACTTCATTGTTTCAACCGAGACAAGCCAGCCACCTGTTAACAGTATAACCAGTGCGGAAAGGAGGGAGGGACGAGGGGACAGGGAGACACACAGTGGGAGTGTGTATTCATCTAGTTGTGTTTGCGGGGGTTGAGCTTTGCTCTTTCCGCCCGCCTCTCAACTGTCAATCAACTGTTTACTAACTTTCCCCCCCCCCCAAGAAGCAGCCCGTGACAGCTGACTAACTCCCAGGTACCTATTTACTGCTAGGTAACAGGGGCATTCAGGGTGAAAGAAACTTTGCCCATTTGTTTCGGCCTCGTGCGGGAATCGAACCCGCGCCACAGAATTGGGAGTCCTGCGCGCTATCCACCAGGCCCCTTGTGTAATTACCTAAGTGTAATTACCTGCGCGCTATCCACCAGGCCCCATGTGTAATTACCTAAGTGTAGTTACAGGATGAGAGCTACGCTCGTGGTGTCCCGTCTTCCCAGCACTCTTTGTCATATAACGCTTTGAAACTACTGACGGTCTTGGCCTCCACATGTGTACTCGCCTAGTTGTGCTTGTGGGGGGGGGGGGGGTTGAGCTTTGGCTCTTTGGTCCCGTCTCTTAACTGTCAATTATCTGGTGTACAGATTCTGGAGCCTATTGGGTTCTATCTAATCTACATTTGAAAGTGTGCAGGAAGTCAGCCTCCGCCACATCACCTGGTTGATACCTGGTTGATGGGGTTCTGGGAGTTCTTCTACTCCCCAAGCCCGGCCCGAGGCCAGGCTTGACTTGTGAGAGTTTGGTCCACCAGGCTGTTGCTTGGAGCGGCCCGCAGGCCCACATACCCACCACAGCCCGGTTGGTCCGGCACTCCTTGGAGGAAACAATCTAGTTTCCTCTTGAAGATGTCCGCTGCTGTTCCGGCAATATTTCTTATGTTCGCTGGGAGTATGTTGAATAACCGTGTATGCCTGAAGCATTCCCTATCTTAAAGTATGTGTGTACTAACCTTAAGAACACGTCAGCCCATCTCTAAACCTGTTACTCTACCCATTATTATTGCACAATATTAATACTTAAATACCCACATTACTAACATTGTCAAAACAGAAATTATATACTCGCCCATGAGAGGCAATGTTGGTAGTCTGAATCCTAAATTACCAAATCCTTAGGCTTCAGAAACATTAACATGCCAACACGCTAGATCAGAGAATTTGTGCGTAATTCGGTGACTTAGGATAATTTTCCTGAAAAAAAGAACGTAGGCTAGAAAACTTAAAACTTAAGATAACTTAATGCGTGACTGCTGGAGAGGCGAGGACGTTCATGAGGCTACGGGATAATCAGCCTGGAGCATGCATATTACATTTATATATATATATATATATATATATATATATATATATATATATATATATATATATATATATATATATATAAAATTACAGTATATTAGTTTGTTGACGAGTGGGCGAGGACACGGCTGTTTCCATTTACTGGAAAGTATGAGGGTTCACAAGATGGAATTTAGCAGTTTCCTACAGGAAATGCCGGATCAGCAGGATTCTATACATGTTGGCCTCCGAAGGGCCACTCGAAAAAAATGACAATTATGTTGGTAGAAAAACCTGCTCCCCGGCAGGTTTGCGGCGGTACGAGAAATTTGGGAAACCAGTCACAGGTATAACCGTAGGTATACCCACAGGTATAACCACAGGTATAACCACAGGTATACCCACAGCATACCCACAGGCATACCCACAGGCAATAGCAATCACAACCCGGTACCTTTTTGGAGTTACCGGATAAGGAATTTTGTTTTCTTTATTAAATAATATACAATATAAAGATCACATATACATCATTTTACAAGGGAAAATACTACATTATATAATTATCTGTAAATCAGTTTTTCATATCACATAGCATGAGCCTTAACCTCCAAATGTTATAATGTACTTTACCTTGCAAACTCAAAAAAGCTCAAGATTTCTCTTGTAGGCTTCAACCATTGTTCCAGGAATATTATCTTGGGAAGTCGAAAAGTCACAGACGTCAGGGGACCAGATTCACGAAGCAGTTACGCAAGAACTTACGAACGTGTACATCTTTCCTCAATCTTTGGCGGCTTTGTTTACATTTATTAAACAGTTTACAAGCATGAAAACTTGCCAATCAACTGTTGTTATTGTTATAAACAGCCTCCTGGTGCTTCGGAGCTCATTAACTGTTTAATACTGGTAAACAAAGCCGCCAAAGATTGAGAAAAGATGTACAGGTTCGTAAGTTCTTGCGTAACTGCTTCGTGAATCTGGTCCCCTGATTCGCAGTGTCTAATTGTGATTATGCCATCCTAACTTTTCACTGGCTTCATTCATCTTATAATCTCTCTATTTCAGTATGGTGTAATTTAATGATGCATACCTGAAATCAAACCATTTTCCGTTTCAAAAAATTACTATAAAATGACTTGCGAGGCGTTCCCAGCAATATACAGCTAGAATTATTATACGCGGCCAGTAAATATGGACTTATACCTCAGATATCTCGGAACAATATCCCATAGAAGAGCTGCAATGCTCTGACGAGTACTCACCAAGTTGTGTTTGCGGGAGGTTGAGCTCTGGCTCTTTGATCCCGCCTCTCAACTGTCAATCAACTGGTGTACAGATTCCTGAGCCTATTGGGCTCTAGTGTCCTCATAGGCATGACCTTTATTTTGTACGCTTTGGTTTTCCTTGGTGATGCCGTTTGAGTTAGTGTGCGCTCTCCTCTCTCTCAAGGTCTGATATTATTTCTAGATCTTTTACATGGTCGCTCCGCACTTTAAAAGGTATGACAGTGTCGTACCCAGTAAATTTTTAAGGGGTTCGTTTTCCCGCACCAAGTACACCAACTGGAATTTGTTACCGAAGGAATATTGTTTTACGGTGACCATTGAAAGACTTAGCGCCAGATTCACGAAGCAGTTACGCGAGCACTTACGAACCTGTTCATCTTTTCTAAATCTTTGACGACTTTGTTTACAATTATTAAATAGTTGATGAGCTCCGAAGCACCAGGAGGCTGTTTACAATAATAACAACAGTTGATTGGCAAGTTTTCACGCTTGTAAACTGTTTAATAAATGTAACCAAAGCCGTCAAAGATTGAGGAAAGATGTACACGTTCGTAAGTACTTGCGTAACTGCTTCGTGAATCTGGCCCTTGAACTCTGGTGACAATTAGTGTAGTAATAGCAAGACAAAACACTGCAGTTTGTGTTCCTATCTATACTTATTTAAGAGGAAAGTAGCAACGGTTTGTGGACATTAACTTGAGGGATCGAACTGGAGATCTATTGATTTGCTGCCATTACAATATGTCAGGAAAGATAAAATTCGCCTTTTTTACTTTACCTGTTATTCCCATAGCATTCATTCACTGTAAGAGCTATCATTATGTTACACTTACGTCTTTTAGCCAAATGTGTGTATCCACGGCATGCGTTTTGTGTACTTCAAATGTTTAGAAGCTTTACTACACTCCGCACGCCATCAATGGTTAAGGCTACACCCCCGCACGCCATCAATGGTTAAGGCTGCAGACATCAAACAAACACACACAGCACCCAGAACTGCTGGAATAGGAGTGTAGGTAAAGTGGTGTTTGCTCCAAGGATAACAGGTTGATGCGGGCGACCCCTGGCTGATTGACTGGCTGGCTGGCTCCAACCTCCTCTCACACCATGAAAGAATCTTTCGCGATTCAGCGAATGCTAGAAAAAAATGAAAGAATCCTTTGGGGCTGGACGGTTGAGCGACGGTCTCGCTTCATGCAGATCGGCGTTCATTCCCCCGACCGTCCAAGTGGTTGGGCACGATTCCTTTCCCTTTCGTCCCCATCCCAAATCCTTATCCTGACTCCTTCCCAGTGCTATATAGTCGTAATGGCTTGGCGCTTTCCCCTGAAAACTTCCTTCCCCCCTCTAGGCTTAGTAGCCTAATGCAGCAGTCTGTTCTCTCGAGCGTTCCCATCATCACTAACCTAAACTGCAAACACTAAACCCAAACCTAACCAAACGGAGGACCCACGAATGAAAACGGGACATCTTGATAATTTTGCGAGCAACTATGATTTTTATTACACCAGTTTTGGGGCTTGCGGAAATTATACATTAAAATGCGATGTACTATTCGAGAGGACAAATGCAGCCACAAACAGGCACAGGGAGTGGGTGGGGGGTAGAAATAGCCTAAGATACTCTATCCCTTTGAGATGTATTTCTTTCTTGTCTCAATAAACATACTTGAACAAGCACAGAACTGTAGAACGTACTGTGTTCTTCCCACTACACCAAAGAAGTGAACCTTATCCTCTGTATCTTCCTTCCTACTGTATTCATCAGAAATTTTCACACTGATTTGTAACTCATCCCTACTGCCCCAGTGACATTTTAACATTATATCTTGATACTACACAACCTATTTCCTGTCTATGCACGTTGGGGACAAGGAGGGTTTGTCCTATTACCCTATTACCTCTTCTCTCAAACCACCCATTTGCTGAACATAGCGACTATCAATTCGATAGCCCTTTCAACCATTTCCACTGCCGCCCACGGGATGGGTATGGGGTGCATAATAAATGAACTAAACTCACTATCAATTCGATCCTTCACGGCTTCACAATCCACCCCCCCCCCCCCCAAGAGGAAAGGAGCGTGGGGTTGGCCAGGTAACTTGTCGGGCGTGAGAGCACGTGGTAATTCTGTCCACCACGCGGCAGCCCACGGCAATTCTGTCCACGGCAGCCCAGGACAAGTTTGGCTGCCTGCCTGTCTCTAGCATGTGTGGTTGACTGCTTCTCTTGTTAGATCTTACTCTCTGACGAGTTAACCGACTTGCCTGGCTGATACCTGGTTGATGGGGTTCTGGGAGTTGTTCTACTCCCCAAGCCCGGCCCGAGGCCAGGCTTGACTTGTGAGTTTGGTCCACTAGGCTGTTTGTTGCTTGGAGCGGCCCACATACCCACCACAGCCCGACTTGGCCGAATTCTTTGCCAGTTTGCCAGACTAACAAAGTGGACGTTCGGCTACTACATGGAATGCGTTAAATGTGTTTTAAGGTTGTTCAATGCCATGTGTTTTAAGGTTAAGGGTGTTCAATGAACAATGGTTGTTCAATGTTGTTCAAGTGTCCCCACAACAAGCTGCAGTGGACGAGGCTTCAAGAGGCCCCATTTCCTCATAATTTACCCTAACATTAAGAAATGCTACATCTGCACCATGTCTACATTGTTTAGAAGGATAATTTATATTTTATCTAATATATAGATATTAGCGTTACTTGTATATTTCATTTCTATTCGTTGTAACTATATTTTGAACACTTACAATGTGAACATTCAAGAATACGTGTTCGAGAATATGTGAACACTTAGACTTGAACATGTTCTGCGTATACAATTACATACAGTTTTACATTACATTACATACCATCGAAATCAGCTTGTGCCACTATTATATATAGTAAGTATAGCTGAATATAGTAAGGCACAAAAATAAACTACTGCAATCACACCCAAAGCTCAGACCTGTCACCTCCAGGGCAGCAACACCTTTGTCACCATTGACACCACAGTAGCGTGTCGCCAGCCATACCCTCCCCACCCCCCATACCCCAGGACCTCTCACCGTGAAAAAGGTGTCGTCAGCAGTGCCCCCTCCCCAGGCCCACCTCTTGGAGGGAGGAAGGCGTCGTCAGCACACAACAGAGCGCTGGCAACAAGGCCAGAGTCAGCAGTAAGTCCTGGCGACGTTGGATGTCACGCCCCACAACCTGATCCCTCTCTGACCCGGGGAGGCAGGAGTCACGAATAGGGGGCAAGTGGAGCTAGACGATATAAGAATATTAGAAGCCAACAGCAGGAGTGTGTCAGCGTACGCGACTTCATCAGCGTGAAAGAAAACTCTGCCCATTTGTTTCAGCCATCGCCAGGATAGAACCCGGACCCTAGGATTACGAGATCAGAGCGCTGTCCACTCAACCCCCCCCCTAGCCCCTGTGTGTGAGGGGTGGGGGGAAAGGGGGGGGGGAGGGTTGTTGTGCTAGTCATCCAGGAAGATGAATAGGTTGAAGGACTGCAATGTCGACAAGTCTGGGAGGTAAACAAGTAGTGTACGAGGGGGAGAGGGGGAGGGTGGGGAGGACTGTTTAGTGTCGACCATTCTGGGAGATGAACAAACAGTAGGGCATGGCCCCCCCCCTCCCCATCTCCCTGGCGACTACAGCTTGGTAGTACCACACGCATACAAGCGTTCATGCGCGCACGCACGCGTACGTACGTTAGGCTTAATATCGAGGTCTCCCCCCAAAAGTCCAACTGACCCTCACCCAAGATGCAATCCCTTAACCATGTGTGTCACGCCCGGATTCGAACCCAAGAGTCCCGATTGTGAGTATACAACGAGCTCAACTGCACTGCTGGATACATGTACACATGTGAAATGGATTAGACTGGGACGTTGTCTACGATAATTCATTAGTTTTACATGTACTGAATACGTAGATTACGTATTCATACGTAATACGCAGCTAAAATTGCTACTGCATTCAAGTACTGATGGCCACACATTTGCAATGTATAAGTATACATATATACACATCCAAGACGCCAGAATGCAGGACCTACACACGATAAAGAACGTATAAAAAAGCTTGTAAATGTCCAGAGACTTGTCCTAGGCTGTCCAATTTACGAAGGCAGTAAACCTCATAATGCTGGATAAAAAAAAA
>WNGS01165503.1:30742320-30755736 GCA_020271785.1 Procambarus virginalis
AAACACGTGATTAAAAATGTGACAGTGTCAGAGCACGGAGGAAAATTGAAACAGGAATTTCCTTAAGTACTTTCGTATATTAATACACTCCTTCTGAAGATGTATTAATATACGAAAGTACTTAAGGATATTCCCTTTATTTCCTCCGTGGTCTGACACTGTCATATATACTTATATATATACATAGTTTTTTTTTTTTTAACCTGGAACTATTTCTAGATTTTATAACAATAGTAAACCATCAACAAAGCCAATGTTGCCATGGTGACATTTCATTGGTTGGCTCAGGTGGTGTAACCCAACCTTGGCAAAATTTAGGCCATTATCTAATGGTCTGCATGTACAAGTCTTGAAGATAGTTTTTAAGGATAATTCCTGGGCTGTGCACTTAAATTTCCATAAAAACCTTTGTGTCATCGGAGTGTTTACTGTCAGAGTATGGACGATTTATTTTTAGCATTATCAGAATGCAAAAGTGTTAAAATAGTTTTTCTAATACTGTATAATGTTCAGTACAATGAATAAATGTTATAATTTTAACAATTTATATCAGTACACAGTACTAAAAATTCATGATTTCTGTATAAACAACATTGATTTCTTCAATAGTACCTGACCCCTCGGTAGAATCCTTGGTGAATCGGATACCTTTGATGTTCGCCTTACGTACTTTTTCTCGTATTGGCATCTTTAGCGCCTTTTGAATATCCCACACTTTGACGGTGCACATAGCCTCCCTGGCTTGGTGCCTTCTTTTGATTATGTACTATTGAAGAAGTAATTAACATTTAAATATTGCTTTCTTTACTAAGCAACAAAAAAATTCGTAACACTTCTGGAAATATTTATGCATCAATTGTCTGTGCTGTTTTTTTTTTATACTGGCAAGTTATCACTATCAGTAAGTAACTACTACTGCCTTGCTGCTAAATTTGATTATCACAAGATGATTTCGGGCTTTTTAGTGTCCCCGCGGCCCGGTCCTCGACCAGGCCTCCACCCCCAGGAAGCAGCCCGTGACAGCTAACACCCAGGTACCTATTTACTGCTAGGTAACAGGGGCATAGGGTGAAAGAAACTGCCCATAGTTTCTCGCCGGCACCTGGGATCGAACCCAGACCCACAGGATCACAAGTCCAGTGTGCTGTCTGCTCGGCTCCGTAATACATGGCTTATTGCAAATTGCCTCCAACAAAGGCTAGAAATTGACAACACGCATCTGGTATGGTGGCTTGTGTTGATTATGATCTTGTAATGAAAGTTGCATCATCTGATGCTTAGTGCTTTAAAATATTCTCAGATACTAACCTCACCTTATTTGGCACCTTTTTTTTTTCAATGACGTTAACCCCCAGCTCATTCTCCTTCTGTATTTTATACTTATTTCATAAATGCTCCGAATGGAAATTGAAAATCAATTGCATACATTTTTTTAATACAAACAAGTTGTAGGTCAATGTTAATAGTACAGTAATAAAAATGATTTGTACACCATTGTGTAGAGGACCTGTATAATACTGACTCTGGTCATACCATTTCATCATATGCATGTAAAATTATGTTCTGATGGCAAAACAAGTATTAAAGAATGAACCAATAGGAACTACGATGCAAACCCCACAACATAAAATACAACATGTTAAGCGCATATTAAAATAGGTTTTGAATAGCTGGAAACACTGATCAGCATAACCATTCAACAATGCACCAGCATGTTGGGAGAGAAAGAAAAAAAAAAAGTGGAAAATTGTGTACAAAAAATTATAAACCTATGGAATGCATACTTTCTCCAGCTATCAATGATAATTAGGTTGAAAATTAACATTACAAGTATATGCAAATACTGTATTGTAATTCTAAAAACTAAATTTGAAACAATGCAATACCAAAAATATTTGCAGAAGTTTAACTTTCATTAATTGTGACTTGTATCAATAGTTACATCTTTGTGATGGTTTTAAGTCAAATAAAGTCAATTAAATAAGATATCCAAGCATTAATAGTTTGATTTTTTTTTTAGTCAGTCTTTTTGATTAACCCGTCACTGTCAGCTCGAGTGTCGTACCTATATTAATATTGTTGATATTTTAAACGATGCATTAACCATATATTGAAGGCAATCGTTGGTTATGTTACAAAACACAACTTACCGAGTATGTACATAGTCAAATAATAAGATTGGTCAATTTTAAAGACTTAAGAAATGGAGCAAAAGGGGTCAGTTATGAAGATTCCTCAATACACCCCAAAATACAATACTGTATTGTGTAATCTGAAGTTTAAGAGAACAAATTTTGCACCAGCTGAATTTTACACACTCGCTGTGTACCTATTTTTGGCAATGTTCATTTAACAAAATGATTACATCTTAAGTATTGAAATATCACTTATTTCAGTAACTAGGACAACAATAATGATTAACAATTAATAGTAACAAAAAATTATCGCTTGACTAAACACAAGTAGTAGTCACAATGAATGTACACTATATTTAAAATTCACTTACAGATAAGAGCACTGCTCTGATAAAATAAAGTTGAGCATTTATAGGCACTCATTCATACATAAAAATATACAATGATGAGCAGCAGCACAACAATTACATAATGTAATATTTTGTATATCAAATCATAAAAGTATCAACAGATTCATCATGCTGAAGAATCAAAGTTACGATAGTTAATGGCCTTGTTCAATGAAATGTTTAACTGCACATTTACAGAATTCTAATATATATACACACACTTTAATAAATAGTAATGGTTAAATTAACCTTAATAGCATTGTTTTGTTTTCAGAAGTGGCACAATTTTGAGCAATTTGCTATGAAAAAATGCCAAAAAAACCTGATATTCAAATATTAAAGTAATTATGCGGTATGCTCCAGGTGATAATTACAGAATCTGCAATTACCCTACATCTGGTATTGATGCAGCACCTTCGTCTAGGTGTGCTAGGCCCATTCCTATAAGGTCTAGGCTTATTTCCTTAGCACTTTTGTGCATGCGTCACAAAATGCAGGCAACTCGTTTGACAAGTGATGGTTCAAAAATAGCCTATAATTTAAATATAGGCTATTGTGCTGCAACAGAACTATATAACACACACACACACAGTGCTCTGCTGGCACACTCACCCTTTCCCTCCGAATTGCATTGGGGTGGGGTGCCCAGGCTACCATCTACAATGTTTGAAAATAATAGCTATGACATGCCTGTATGTATGTGTACACATTACACACACAGTATATACTAAATGTGTAAACATTTATGTTGTACAGCTTTTATTGCTCTGTTACTTATGTTTATTGTAATGATTGCTCTATTGTATAGCAAAACTAAAAAAAAATATTTGCATAAAATAATGTCAAATTCTTACAACAGAAGCTGCATTAACTTCTTTGTCAATGTATTTTTCTTATGTTTTGCCACTCCATTAAGGGATTACTGTATATTTGTAGTATCCATAAATCTCAGCACCAAATATCACTAGATTCCCAATTAAAAATGATCACAAACATGTGAAAAAGGTGTGTGTAGGGTACTAGGGAGCATGGCCCACCCGACACACCGTGTATTACATCTTGGAATAACACCATAAATTTCCTGGATGACCTATTGTGTCACTGGAATATAAGTGTGTTAACAATAAGACATTCCATGATCTACAACCTTTTTAACTTGAGTTCTACAACTAATGCATTGTTGTAAGTTGATCTTTCTCCTGTACGGAAGACATTTCTTCATCAGGATGGTAACAGGGTGCTCGACAGAAACAACGGTACAAAGCCTTTAGTACAGTCTTCCTGTATGCAAATACTGCAAAGATGGCCAATGACTCTAGCAACACATATCGCCACAAACTGTAATAAGAACATTTATTTCATTAGTGCAGCACTAGCAAAGGGCAAGATGGAGCAACCCGTCCTCTTAAAAATAACATTGGTTTTCAGTCGTATGCGCACTATGGCCAAAAATGGACGCAATATGAAACGAAATCTGCTCACGAAAGTGATGTATTGTTCCGTTTTCTGCGAGTCCTCTAGCTTACTTGGAAAGGTTAGGAGAGGAAACTTTCAATTAATGGTTTTCATAACGTTTTGAAACTTTATGAAAATTTCCTGCCCTCCTAACCTACCAGAGGACCCTTACTTACTGTTGTTGAAAAAAAATCCCAAATTTATAATTTTTTTTTTTTTAATTTCAAATTACGTCCATACGGGTAAACGGCCAAAAGCGACATTTTTAAGAGGACAGGTTGGATAGAGGGTTATAGGTGATTCAGAATTTAAAAGTTTTGAGTTTATTATTACCAAGTCATTACTGTGAAAAATTGCCAAAAGGGACTTTAATGTAAAACGGCCAGAACACAAATATAACCAGGCAAAATAATAATATAAGAAATCAGTGTTTAAAGAGGTCACATATTGAATGTGATGTGACCAGTTTAAGCAGGGGTGTGGTAGTGACCCGAAGCAAAGGCGAGTTAAGGTAGAATATTGTCCACATTGTAATGTAATTGTAATGACGGTATTGAAGTCATCATTCAATAACAGTGTTAAACAATTGAAGGAAAATTTTAATAACAAAAAGTTTGTGTTTGAAGATTTTTTCAGAGTATTTTAAATCTGGTCGAGATCAGATGTACTCGCCTAGTTGTGTTTGCGGGGGTTGAGCTCTAGCTCTTTGGTCCCGCCTCTCAACTGTCAATCGATTGGTGTACAGATTCCTGAGCCTATTGGGCTCTATCATATCTATATTTGAAACTGTGTATGGAGTCTGCCTCCACCACAACACTATTTAATGCATTCCATTTGTTAACTAACCTGACACTAAAAAATTCTTTGTAATGTCTCTGTGGCGTCATCTGGGTACTAAATTTCCCCCTGTATCTGCTTGTTCGTGTTCCACCCGTGCTAAAGAGCTTATCTTTGTCCACCCTGTCAATTCCCCTGAGAATTTTGTAGGTGGTTATCATGTCTCCCCTTACTCTTCTGTTTTCCAAGGTTGTGAGGTTCAGCTCCTTTAGCCTTTCCTCGTAACTAAGATGTGTTATATGGGCCGAGTTTTCAGAGCAATTTTGATCCAGGCTAACCCCTAAAACTAAATATAAGATGCTGAGGCTGTGCAAAAATCTATGACTTCACTATAATTAGTTTGTTAGCTAGCCTTCAAATTGTAGTCTCATTCTAATTTTATGCTCGATATTTTGCCATAGACTCATTGCTCGAATTGTGTGCTATCAAGTATTTTATGGCAGTCAAAGCAGCTTTCTTGTTGGCTCTTTGCTACAAGAGATTTTGTTCGTCTTGTCCTAGGAAGTGTACACTATCTCCAACTTTCTTTGTTCTTTTTAGGGGTTCTCTTGTGAAGGCTTGTGTGTTAGGCTGGGAAGGAATCATTCCATTTATCCTGCATTAGATAAGCACTTTTCACATTTCCCAAATTGTGGCACTTTGTGAATTCCAATTCTCTGGTGCCCTGTTCCAAGCTCTCAGTTTTTCCATTGGGTTGTTCAGTTCAGCCAGCCTGACGTGTAGCCATGTACATATTCTTATTTTATATGATACAGTATACAAGTATACTGATATTTCTGTCTTGTTGTGAGTGTGTATGTGTGTGTGTAACGTTCAGGCTTGGGGTTTCTGGTGGTCTAAATAAGCTACGGCTGCTTGTTACCAGTTGGAGGTTTCCTATCCTCACTGGGCCTGTGGCTCATGGGCTCCTTTTAATTCACAAAGTTCCAACTTTACCCAGAGCCTTTTTCAACTCAAAATTCAGCTCCTTTTTCTTGTCTGTTTGTTTCCTCTAAGGTACTGTTGTGAGAGTGTGCTACAGAGAGAGCCATTCCAGAAATTAATCATTAATTGTAATAAATAGAATATTTCTGGGTAGCCTCAACAGCTCCTCCCCTGCAAACACAAGCCCTCATAGTAGTAACTGTCCCTATTTTCTGCTTGTTACAACTTGTAATATTGTTACATCTCGATAGAATGTTTATGACGTATTAGAATGTCACAACTTGCTATAGGGTGTTAAGACTCGTCGAACGTTGTAGCAACGTCGTAGTTTCGTGGCGTGTTTGGCGGCGGGTCCATATCAGTCTTCATTTCTATGGAAATCTAGTGCATCTTTGAGCTTGTGGGTGGCATTTGAGTTAGAAGGTAAGCAGGTTAAACCCTTGGGAGACCTGAGCTGTTACCTGTTAGGGCACATGTGTACTTGCATATGCCATCTCTCTATTCTTTCCTAAGACAATGTCTTATTTTACTTCACCTATGCATTCTGGGCTGTTTTACTCTGGGGGTCAATCTCTGATTCGCGTGCTTTTCTCGCACCAGATTTTCTCACAAGCACGATTTGTGCTCCGAGCACACCAGAGGTTGTGGTAGAGGCCAGAACCATCAGTAGTTTCAAAGCATTATATGACAAGTAAGTGTACTAGGAAGATTGGACACCACGAGCATAGCTCTCATCCTGTAACTACACTTGGGTAATTACCAGATTCTAGTCCTAGTGTGATTGTAAAATTTAAGGGGCTTGGTAGTTTTGGATGTCTCACAGGCACCAGAGCTAATGCATCAGCAAGCTACTGAGAGCCAGCCTAGAATATATACACAATTCTTTAAAAAAATTGCTGGTAACAGTGAATGCACGTATAATTTTGGCATAGCTGTATTGTGGCTATGGCTAGTTTTGCTACTCTATGACCTTTTGGCTTTTGTATGATCTAAATCTAGTGTGACTTATTTCTGGTGAAGTGCTGTGGAATAAGAGGATATTTTTAGACATACTAAATGAGTATTAGCCCTTTATACAGATGAAGTTATATCTTTAATAAAATCTCTGAATAACTCCAGTTTCAACTGTGTAGCTGCAGTAACTGTATCAAACTGAAATTTTACTATGGTATCAATTTCTAATCAATGTCACATTTAACTTGCAGCAGACACTGTTCTAATATAAAGTATTATTTCTTGTCTATTTTGCTAAATTAGAATTTTTTGGGGCAATCATTTCAGTAAACATGCAGTCGTAAGTTATATTTCGAGCATACTAAATTGTTTTTATTTACTAGAAGGAGATTTAGTGCATAATGTGTTCAGGGAGTTCTAACGAAATGCATGATTAAAAGACTAGAAAAAATATGAACAAGACAAAAGAAAAAAAAACACTACTTACTCAACAACTCTTATTTCCAAAATATCATCAGGAACGTCAATAAGCGTGTGGCCAATCATGATGATAAACAACTTCCATCCTTGTTTTAAACTGTTGAAGATTACGATCTCTTAATTATATTTATTAAAAATCTCAATTACATATTTAAAAATCTCATTACATATTTAAAAATAAGCCAAATTTGGACAAAGTATTAGTTTTTATATCCCTTCAATTATATTTTCCTATACAACTTCATTTTGGTACACCAGTGATAACCCAAACACTGCTAAAATGTTATCTGAAACTAAAGAAAATAATTTTGAGAACATTGTATAAGAGAAGTAAAATATTAGAGAATCCTTTTCATAGGTTATATGAAAGGGATTCTCTAATATTTTACTAATCTCTTATACAGTCTCCCCAGCTTGGTGCCTTCTTTTGATATTTAATTACTTACTAATCTTAAATCTTTCTGAAATACCACTATCCAATTACCTGTCTAAATTCTTATGATAGTGATAAAGAACATGAGTATAACACCTTTGGATATTCCTCTTATTACTTTTGCATAGCATTATTATATCTCTGCACAAGGTATAATAATTAATAACTTCCCCTGTAACATATAATTAAAATCTATGTTAAGTCTTCCCCTGTATAAATCTTTCAAATTAAAGCCAGTGTCATTTCTGGGACATCATTTATACATCATGCCATTCACAGAGCCTGTTCTTTACCATTCATGTGTTGCAACACGTATTCTGTATGTACTCGAGACTACCTTTCCATATCACGTTTTTTTCATTAACAAGTATTTTCTTTCACTCCCACTCCATACATCAATACAAGTACCAGTAATTAAAATTTAATCAAGAATTAAATTCAAAATGCTGACTTACCTAAGGGTAGCTTCACAACGTGGGAGGCCATTTCCAAACTTGGGATACTTGCAGGTATGCGAAGTTGCCAAAGCAATAAAGCATAAGTTCACTACCATCAGTAATGTTTCCACCAACTGTAAGATTATATTTATATCCGCTGTAAATAAAAGAAACATTAGTTAATAACACGGTTAAACTAAAAAAAATTTAAAGTAAAAATGATGACACATCAAAACTTAAATACAGCAATATATATACTGTATCTGTTTAATACCTCGATTTCACCAGGTCATTCCCATTGAGGTAGTGCCAATTAAAGATTAGGATATCCTGCATAACAATTACTCAACCTCTGTATCTATGCACAATTCTCTCCCTGTCTACATCATTATAGAGTATACTACTGTTAAGGTCCCACCTTGGAGTGGCAGGAGCACAACACCATGCATTTTTTCCCCTTACCCAATTCCAGAAATTCATTTTAAAAAGGAACAGTTAATACATTAATGAGGCTGAAGTGCCAAACAAATAGAACCTAACCATATAGTGTACGTGCCTCTACTTACTTTTTAATTTACATAATTCTGCTACAGGTTCCATTAAACTGCTATCACGATCCTTCCCCGTTGCATATGGTGTAACAAGGACGACTGTAGTTAACACTGCTCCAACAACCCAAGTATAAACAGAATATAGTAGAAAACGTTTTCTAGAGCCAACATCTTGACGATTCCTGGAAAAATATCAATTGGAAGAAAATGCAATTATTATTGTACAGAATATCAGAAAAATTAAATGGGGATTAATAGGTAATGCAATAATGCAACAGCAGAACAGTTACAATAGCCTACACAATGTACTAAGGGTTACAAGACATTCACAGTGCATGTTACATTTAAAATATTTAAAATTTACTAACCACAGCCCAGCCTGTGTCTTGTACAACCCAAATGCACACATTACCCTTTCAACCTGGGTGATTATGCATCTCCTACAGGAACTTTTCTAGCTTTATCTGAAGACTCCTGGCTTTGTTCTTGCATTATTACTTATATTTGCTGCAACCAAGCTGAAGAGCTCAATTGGCAATGCCTCTTCTACTGAAAATTCTTATCTACTGTAATCCTAAAATTACTATTCTTTGATACACTTTACTTTGCTTCTAGAGTTCTTTTAGTATAGTAGCTATATTAAAATTTGTATTTATATGCAAAAGTACAACCACAGCTCGATTCCTCCCTCATCATTTGGCACAATATTTTCACAAACTTTCACACACGTTCCATTCCTTTCTCTCTATTGCATTTAATAATTTCTTTATATTCTTATCAATCCAAGCAGCTTCCCCATATTTTAACTACTGGATTTCTCCCTTTCAAGTCAGTAATATCTGTCATTCAATCTTAACTCGTCTCAAACCCACTTATAAAATGAATGTGTAATCTATAAGAGAGTGCCATGTCTAAAAGATACCTGACCAACCAGGAGACCTGGTCACGAGACCGAGCCGAGGGAACATTAATCCTTGAAACCACAAGGCAGCGACAAGGTAAGTAGGTAGTCAATCCAAAGTTGGAGGCCATTGGGAGGTATGTAGGTAAGTAGGTATAATTCTAACACACATTTCAGAAACAGGTTATAATCAACTGTTTTTGCTAAAAACAAAATATAATTAATTGATTATAAAACTTTGCAGAATATTGTTTGTAACCAAGATGACCGACATTATTGTGCAGATTAAAAATTTTTAAAGCAACAACCCATGTTCAAAATATTAAACAAGATTACCCACCCATACTCGGATGATTTATAACATAGTTCCAACATATGCCACCAGCGGGCTACATGGCCTAATAACAACAGGGATCTTCCTTGCATCACCATATATTAGTTAGACAACTTTAAACTGATACAGGAATTCTTTTCTCCAGATATTGTACAACAAAAATGATAATTCAGGGAGAAAACTAACTACTTATCAAGGAATACGGCACTACTGCATAAGCCAGAAAGTTTTACAATGTGCCGGTGAAGAAGACTGTAGCTTACTTTGGAGAAACACACACACATAATAGGCCTAAAACATTGCACAACAATTCAAAATAAACTTTCTTTCATACAGGTTTGTTCAAAATTAGAGGGAAAATTCAATGAGGAATGTTATTAAAGAGATACAAATTGGTTGCACAATACTTACTTTAATGTTCTCCAAATATCAAAGCAGATCACATTAAACCATAGCATAACTCCACAGAAGAAAAAGTATTTGACTGCCCCTGAAAAAAATAAATACAGTACTGTACATATGTAATTGCTATATTGTATAATAAATTTGTAAAACTTGGTCAAATGTAAAAAAAAAAAATTAGAGCAAACTGCAAACTTTAGTCCAGAATCGGTCATAATTTCAGCCAATCCTTCCAATCTTCTTTTGCAGGATTAAATTTCTATTTGCCAATGGCATGGCACAGTGCACGATGTGTGCATCACTCGGTCAGTCTGTTAAATACTGTTGGGCTTCCATAATATCCAGTAACTGGTTGGGTGACCGAGTTGTTAATAACGAGCTAATAATCGGGGAAAAATGTGGGTCGAATCATTGCAGGTAACAAGCTTATAGAAGGAAGATTCTGCTGTGGAGCAGTCAGAGCACGTTTATAAGAAACCAGGAGTTGGCCCTTTGCCTTATTTCCTAATTGGGAATGTTGCGTCATCAGTTTTACTGCAGTTTTTGTGTATTAGTACAGTACTGTATATATCAGTATCAGTAATCAAGTATATACACCTGTATTTTGTATAAAAATAAAGTAAAATACCCCATTTTTCATAAACTTACTAGAAGATTCTCTTATAGTAAGGTAAAAGAATATACATTTGTAAACAGATTAAATTGTTTCAAATATGATTTACAAGGTGAACAGGTTAGCAATGGCAGTCATAATTCATTTCAATTATTACCAATTCCAAATACTTTAAACAAGATATAATTGTTTTCTCCTTAAGAGATACGGCAAATTTATTTAAAAGAACTCACCTAAGGATACACATGACACAAAGCTGATGTCTAAGGTGAGTACCGATCCTGGCAGTAGACAAATGTTGTACAGCAGTAGAGATATTATAAAGCATATCATGTACTGCCCCTGTAGAAGAGGATTTTCAGTATAATTCAACATAAATGACATTTACCGATTTAATTTCAAACTCAACAAATAATTCTTAATTCCAGTTTATCACAAAAAGTTACTTTTATAATCTTTATGATGTCAGGGCTATCTGAAAGCTGTAAAGTAAAATGTTGTCTTTGAAAAATATTGGAAAACATAACTGCCTCATGTATAACTATTCACTTACTGAAGCACTAAAAACATGCTCAAATAACGTATAATCAATGTAGGACCAACGTCATTAACGTTGATTCAACATTACATCAACGTATTTTACTCAGAATTGCTCGAGGGGGTAACCTCGTTCCTGGTAACTTATTACAATTGTTCGTCATTCCATCTTCCTGCTGCTGTCTTCAAAATTTTCCATTGCTAGGTATTTTATGCTGCCTACTATCTCGTGCACAAGAACCCAGCAGTTGTTCTTGCTGCACTATGCCAGTTGCCACCAGCTCATTTCACTGCCTAGGTCACCACAGTAGCTTTCTCATCTGTATCTCCTATTTCAAACATTTCTCAATAACACAATAAAACTTTTAGCTAATTGGAACTATACATATACAGTACATCTTTCTGTGATAAATAACTCATCATCTGCTGTGCTGCATTGATTCACATCTACTAAGCTAAAGTTCTTCCCTCACACACTTACCTTGATCTCCCTTATAATAAAATTCACATATACTATACACTGAACTGTTGGGACATCACATAACTTTGGCATGCTAATGCCCCAAAAAATGCCAAAGTCATCTTGTTACGATGATATAGTTTATTATTTATGCACCTTTTGGCATACATTACTTATAATTTATATCAAACCAGTCACTTGTTAAACCATTAACTCTTCCTCCACAAAAATCTTTTGCTGCAATTAACATTCATTCAGCATTCTCCATAATACTGGTATCTCCATATGCACTTATATCATGCAAAAAGCAATATAAATTAAGGCCATATGGCCTAATAGTCTTAAATACCTTTTCTGCCATCTCAACTTACCTGTAATGATCTAAGATCTCTTATCAAGAAGAATGCAAGCAGAGTTAAGAAAAGAAGCAGATGAGCCACACCCACACCTGTCCAGTAAAGGCCAGGCTCTGGCTGTTTCTTTTCAAGACACACAAATACTTTCGTCTGATGAATTTCACATTCTTCAGGACTTGAACTATCATAAACCTGTAATGCAAGAAGAAATCCCTTCAAGCTCACAAGAAAGATGAGAATGCTGCTTGGCGCACACATTCCCTCGTGTGATCCCAGTCTCTCTTCCTATAAAGTATCTCAGAACAGTTAATAATCACAGGCTAGTCTTTATTTATATTATGCCCAACTTTAATAAAAAAAGGGGTTATATTTAACAATCCTGGAAGAAACCTTTGTATCCTGTGTCAGGTCAATGAACGTTATAGAACTTATGTTACTGTGAAATTCCTGGTGCCAACACGATACAGTATAAATAATTTGTTTTACCACCACATTTGTTTCAACAATCAGTAAGACATTACATACAGTACTGTGTAAAGATGAATGGAAGATTTTCTATTATGGTACAATACAATTAAACTCGTTCATTAATTATTTCTGAACAATCTTTGTTATGGAATGAATACTCTATATTTACATTATAAAAATCTTTCTCTTCCCTTAATTGTTAACTGAAATGAAAAATCTGCGTACCTACTACCATCACCATGACCACTTTTATAGATGCAAAAGCAATGTTGGAATCAATGATGGGTCAAATCAAAATTTAATAATTAGAAAAAAATATGAAAAAATCTAGGTGGTTTGATGCATGATGCTACGTGATTTATTTTGTACATCAGACTTGCACATGCAGTAAACTGTTTTGATGGCATGACAACGATGAAGAATTCCCATGCCAGTGTATCTCAGGGTGGTGTAATGAGTAGAGTATGCAGTGTAATGAGTATAGGGAGTACAACTGTGTATAATGAGTGCAGGCATTAGGTGGTGGTTATGAAGGTACATAATTGAATAGGGAGACAGTACAGTAATGAAGGTGGCAGTGGAATAGGGTACATTATCCATGGCAGAACTTACCTTGGCAACACAATATTTTGACCGAGAAACATGATCCAGCTGAATGTAATTGGGCACAAAAGCATCTCCATCATTAAAGAACACCTCCTTTTGGTATATGGACACTGGATCACTTAGCTTGCATCTGACAAAAAAAAA
>WNGS01165503.1:30759772-30806951 GCA_020271785.1 Procambarus virginalis
AAGATTAATTGCAATACAGTACTACACACACACAAATAATGCACGAAGAAATCACATTAACGTGACGTATCGATGAGAAAATCAATTGTACCATGCGGAGAATTAAAACCTGCATTCTGGATACCTTCCTCCCAAGTGCACACCTTAAGCCACTGAACCATGACACACAATAACAAATGTAACCTGGGATTCAACTGAATCTACTGGGAATCCTGAGGCATCAAGTCATTTCAGTTGAATACCAGGATACATTACTTATAGCATATTGTGGCTCGGTAGTTTAAGAAGGAGAGATGGAGGAGTAAGAGACAGACAAAGACATATAAACAGACATAGACAATTAAAGTGAGTGCTTGGGTTGTAGTATCCATAAATTTCAGCACCAAATATCACTAGATTCCCAATTAAAAATGATCACAAACATGTGAAAAAGGTGTGTGTAGGGTACTAGGGAGCATGGCCCACCCGACACACCGTGTATTACATCTTGGAATAACACCATAAATTTCCTGGATGACCTATTGTGTCACTGGAATAGGAGTGTGTTAACAATAAGACATTCCATGATCTACAACCTTTTTAACTTGAGTTCTACAACTAATGCATTGTTGTAAGTTGATCTTTCTCCTGTACGGAAGACATTTCTTCATCAGGATGGTAACAGGGTGCTCGACAGAAACAACGGTACAAAGCCTTTAGTACAGTCTTCCTGTATGCAAATACTGCAAAGATGGCCAATGACTCTAGCAACACATATCGCCACAAACTGTAATAAGAACATTTATTTCATTAGTGCAACACTAGCAAAGGGCAAGGTGGAGCAACCCGTCCACTTAAAAATAACATTGGTTTTCGCTCGTATACGCACTATGGCCAAAAATGGACGTAATATGAAACGAAATCTGCTCACGAAAGTGATGCATTGTTCCGTTTTCTGCAAGTCCTCTAGCTTACTTGGAAAGGTTAGAAGAGGAAACTTTCAATTAATGGTTTTCATAACGTTTTGAAACTTTATGAAAATTTCCTGCCCTCCTAACCTACCAGAGGACCCTTACTTACTGTTGTTGGAAAAAAAAATCCTAAATTTATTTTAATTTTTTTTTTGTTTAATTTCAAATTACGTCCATTTTCGGCCATACGGGTAAACGGCCAAAAGTGACATTTTTAAAAGAACAGGTTGGATAGAGGGTTATAGGTGATTCAGAATTTAAAAGTTTTGAGTTTATTATTACCAAGTCATTACTGTGAAAAATTGCCAAAAGGGACTTTAATGTAAAACGGCCAGAACACAAATATAACCAGGCAAAATAATAATATAAGAAATCAGTGTTTAAAGAGGTCACATATTGAATGTGATGTGACCAGTTTAAGCAGGGTGTGGTAGTGACCCGAAGCAAAGGCGAGTTAAGGTAGAATATTGTCCACATTGTAATGTAATTGTAATGACGGTATTGAAGTCATCATTCAATAACAGTGTTAAACAATTGAAGGAAAATTTTAATAACAAAAAGTTTGTGTTTGAAGATTTTTTCAGAGTATTTTAAATCTGGTCGAGATCAGATGTACTCGCCTAGTTGTGTTTGCGGGGGTTGAGCTCTAGCTCTTTGGTCCCACCTCTCAACTGTCAATCGATTGGTGTACAGATTCCTGAGCCTATTGGGCTCTATCATATCTATATTTGAAACTGTGTATGGAGTCTGCCTCCACCACAACACTATTTAATGCATTCCATTTGTTAACTAACCTGACACTAAAAAATTCTTTGTAATGTCTCTGTGGCGTATCTGGGTACTAAATTTCCCCCTGTATCTGCTTGTTCGTGTTCCACCCGTGCTAAAGAGCTTATCTTTGTCCACCCTGTCAATTCCCCTGAGAATTTTGTAGGTGGTTATCATGTCTCCCCTTACTCTTCTGTTTTCCAAGGTTGTGAGGTTCAGCTCCTTTAGCCTTTCCTCGTAACTAAGATGTGTTATATGGGCCGAGTTTTCAGAGCAATTTTGATCCAGGCTAACCCCTAAAACTAAATATAAGATGCTGAGGCTGTGCAAAAATCTATGACTTCACTATAATTAGTTTGTTAGCTAGCCTTCAAATTGTAGTCTCATTCTAATTTTATGCTCGATATTTTGCCATAGACTCATTGCTCGAATTGTGTGCTATCAAGTATTTTATGGCAGTCAAAGCAGCTTTCTTGTTGGCTCTTTGCTACAAGAGATTTTGTTCGTCTTGTCCTAGGAAGTGTACACTATCTCCAACTTTCTTTGTTCTTTTTAGGGGTTCTCTTGTGAAGGCTTGTGTGTTAGGCTGGGAAGGAATCATTCCATTTATCCTGCATTAGATAAGCACTTTTCACATTTCCCAAATTGTGGCACTTTGTGAATTCCAATTCTCTGGTGCCCTGTTCCAAGCTCTCAGTTTTTCCATTGGGTTGTTCAGTTCAGCCAGCCTGACGTGTAGCCATGTACATATTCTTATTTTATATGATACAGTATACAAGTATACTGATATTTCTGTCTTGTTTGTGAGTGTGTGTGTGTGTGTGTGTAACGTTCAGGCTTGAGGTTTCTGGTGGTCTAAATAAGCTACGGCTGCTTGTTACCAGTTGGAGGTTTCCCATCCTCACTGGGCCTGTGGCTCATGGGCTCCTTTTCATTCACAAAGTTCCAACTTTACCCAGAGCCTTTTTCAACTCAAAATTCAGCTCCTTTTTCTTGTCTGTTTCCTCTCTAAGGTACTGTTGTGAGAGTGTGCCACAGAGAGCCATTCCAGAAATTAATCATTAATTGTAATAAATAGAATATTTCTGGGTAGCCTCAACAGCTCCTCCCCTGCAAACACAAGCCCTCAATAGGTAACTGTCCCTATTTTCTGCTTGTTACAACTTGCTATAGGGTGTTAAAACTTGTTCGAACGTTGTAGCAACGTCGGAGTTTCGTGGCGTGTTTTGCAGGTCCATATCAGTACTTCATTTCTATGGAAATCTAGTGCATCTTGGAGCTTGTGGGTGGCATTTGAGTTAGAAGGTAAGCAGGTTAAACCCTTGGGAGACCTGAGCTGCTACCTGGTAGAGCACTTGTGTACTTGTACATGCCATCTCTCCTATTCTTTCCTAAGACAATGTCTTATTTTACTTCACCTATGCGTTCTGGGCTGTTTTACTCTGGGGGTCAATCTCCGATTCTCGTGCTTTTCTCGTACCAGATTTTCACAAGCACGATTTGTGCTCCGAGCACACCAGAGGTTCTGGTAGAGGCCAGAACCATCAGTAGTTTCAAAGCATTATATGACAAAGTAAGTGTACTAGGAATAATGGACACCACGAGCATAGCTCTCATCCTGTAACTACACTTGGGTAATTACAAGATTCTAGTCCTAGTGTGATTGTAAAAGTCAAGAGGCTTGGTAGTTTTTGGATGTCTCACAGGCACCAGGGATAATGCATCAGCAAGCTACTGAGAGCTACTCTATGACCATTTGGTTTTTGTATGATCTAAATCTAGTGTGACTTATTTCTGGTGAAGTGCTGTGGAATAAGAGGATATTTTTAGACATACTAAATGAGTATTAGCCCTTTATACAGATGAAGTTACATCTTGAATAAAATCTCTGAATAACTCCAGTTTCAACTGTGTAGCTGCAGTAACTGTATCTAACTGAAATTTTACTATGGTATCAAATTCTAATCAAAGTCACATTTAACTTGCAGCAGACACTGTTCTAATAAAGTATTATTTCTTGTCTATTTTGCTAAATTAGAATTTTTTGGCAATCATTTCAGTAAACTTGCAGTCATAAGTCAAAGTTATATTTCAGCATACTAATTGTTTTTATTTACTAGAAGTAGCTTTAGTTGCATGTGTTCAGGAAGTTCTAACGAAAATGGCATGATTAAAAGACTAGAAAAAATATGAACAAGACAAAAAACACACTTTACTCAACAACTCTTTTTCCAAAATATCATCAGGAACGTCAATAAGCGTGTGGCCAATCATGATGATAAACAACTTCCATCCTGTTTTAAACTGTTGAAGATTAAAATCTCTTAATTATATTTATTATAAAATCTCAATTACATATTTAAAAATTTCATTACATATTTAAAAATAACCAAATTTGGACAAAGTATTACTGTATTTTTATATCCCTTCAATTTATTTTCCTATACAACTTCATTTCGGTACACCAGTGATAACCCAACACTGCTAAAATGATATCTGAAACTAAAGAAAATAATTTTGAGAACATTGTATAAGAGAAGTAAAATATTAGAGAATCCTTTTCATAGGTTATATGAAAGGGATTCTCTAATATTTTACTAATCTCTTATACAGTCTCCCCAGCTTGGTGCCTTCTTTTGATATTATAATTACTTACTTATCTTAAATCTTTCTGAAATACCACTATCCAATTACCTGTCTAAATTCTTATGATAGTGATAAAGAACATGAGTATAACACCTTTGGATATTCCTCTATTACTTTTGCATAGCATTATTATATCTCTGCACAAGTATAATAATTAATAACTTCCCCTGTAACATATAATTAAAATATATGTTAAAGTCTTCCCCTGTTATAATCTTTCAAATTAAAGCCAGTGTCATTTCTGGGACATCATTTATACATCATGCCATTCACAGAGCCTGTTCTTTACCATTCATGTGTTGCAACACGTATTCTGTATGTACTCGAGACTACCTTTCCATATCACGTTTTTTTCATTAACAAGTATTTTCTTTCACTCCCACTCCATACATCAATACAAGTACCAGTAATTAANATTTTATTATGAACTTTGACAATGGTCAATGGTCGAGCAACTGACCGCTTTTGTAATATTGTTACACAAATATCAATGTTGCAGATCCTGACCAAAGTTATACACAGACGACCATGAAGAGATCACTTGGACTTGGGCGCCTCACCAAGGTCAAGGGAGCTAAGTATAATAATAATAATAATAATAATAATAATAATAATATAATAATAATAATAATAATAATAAATAATAATAATAATAATAATAATAATAATAATTTATTTAGGAACAGTACATACATAGTTGCAGAGTGTTAGTACATACATTCTGTTAGATTTAAAGATAGAGGTAGTACATACAATACCTAAAGCGTTTAGGCATTGTATGTACGCATAGCGTTTCCGGCGTGTATTATTATTGTATTGTAAGTGTATTACTCTCGTATTTAACCACTCTGAACTTGGCATGTTCCACTTGACTCTCATGTGCTCATAATGTTATGAGAATTAGGGAGTACCGCATGAGCCAAACTGGTCGAGTTTCTTTTAAATCCACCTCTTTCACCCGTAAGGTTAGGCTGTTGGGTTCGTTCTCGACTCTCGTTCTCACAGAAAATGATAATGAGATATGTGAGGAACTCAACAAAAGATTTTAGAAGGTCTTTACAATAGAACCGGCATGGAGATCAAGGTTACGAGACAAAAGGCTGGAAAAAACAATGGATGGCATTGATATTCACTGTAGAAGATGAAAGGACAAAAAAAATATCAGCTGGAGGAACTAGATTCAATAAAATCAATGGGAACAAACCTAATCTCACCATGGTTGGCGAAGGAGGCTTCAAAAGTACTTTATCACCATAGTGTAAAATTTATAATAAAACACTTGAGATAGGAAATCTCCCATAAATCTGGAAAAAGGCAAATGTAGCCCCAATATTCAGCAAATGAGATAGAAAGGAGGCACTAAATCCCAGACCGGTGTCATTGACAAATACTTCTTGTAAATTCCAGTCTCCGTGGTGCAGTGGTAAGACACTCGCCTGGCGTTCCGCGAGCGCTTTGTCATGGGTTCGTATCCTGGCGGGGGAGGATTTACAAGTTACTCTTGTACGCGTAGCGTAACGTAGTAACGTAGTAACGTACGCGTAGTAACGTACGCTACAAGAGTAACAACTCTTGTATATATCTCAAAAAAACAAATGTTGAAAATTCAGCTACATGGAACAAAAAGTTCCAAGAAGCACGGTCTATGGTGAACCCGTCGTACTTACCTGGCACAGGAGATGTACTTCCTTGTAAAGTGATGAAGTAAGTTGAGAATGATCAGGTTGAGAATGATGGAACAATATGAGAGGATCGATTATGTGGCAAAAAATCAGCATGGATTTAGAAACCAAAGTTGTGCCTCTTAGAAACGAGAGGTTACTAATATAAGACAGGAAAAAGAAGGCTAGGTAGACTGTATTTCCCTAGATTGTGAAAAAGCATTTGACATTGTTCATGAAAGGTTGATGTACAATGTTGATGTCCAAGATATAGAAGCAGGCTGGGGTAACTGGGAAAACACTGAACTGGTTAAAGGACAGAAAGCTGTCACAGTCAGAGAGAAGGTTTCAAGCTAGCAGAATGTAACAAGTGGGGTCCCACAAGGCTTTGTCCTAGGATCAATACTGTTCTTTACTTATGTAAACAACCTACCTGATGGAGTGAGCTCATGCATGCCAATGTTTGCAGATGATGCAAAGCTGATAAGGAATGTAAAAACAAAGGAGAACTGCAGGAAGTTACAAGAGGACCTTGACAAACTCTAGAAGTGGTCAAATAAATGTTTGATAGAATTCACTCCCAACAAATATATGGTAATGAGGATGAGAAAGGGATAGAGGAGGCCAGGAAGCATATACATCAAACGAAGAAAACAACAACAGGAGAGCAATGCAGAAGATGTACAGTGACCACAACACAGCAGTTGCAACATCAGGATCTGCGGGTTGGTACAAGAATTCAACCAACTACGAACCACTTAGTTTGATGAAAGGGAGCAGTAGAACAACAGAAGTACACTTACATCGCATCAGGCTTGGATACCCATGTGCATGGGAAATAGGCTTACAGGTTCCGGAAGATGAGAGGAAATGTCAGCACTATGGAGAAATGCCCGACAGACCACTAGGTCATTAACACAGTGCAGAGTTACAAACCCATGAAGATTTCAACAGATTAGAAGAAGTTGTTAAACACATATGGCAAAATCTTACTGAAGCGACCATACGAGTCATAAATACTCATACTCCGCCCAAGTAAAACAGAAACAAGCAACACTTAGTGGGCCAGCCAGAAACTTAGGGCCCGCGCAGGAATATCCCTGAAAAAAATAAAAGGAAATGAGAAATGAGAAAGAGTTGGGAGTGTATATAATTCCAACACTAACACTGGACGCACACATAAATAGGAGTAATATAGGCAGCATATGAGATGTTGCCAAATATAAGAACATTGTTTAGAAACCTAAATTAGGATTCTTTTAATGCAATCCACACATTTGTTAGACAAATACTGAAATATATAATACCGACATGGAATCCACGCCTTATGAAAAGTACTGTATAAAGGTTTCCAACAAGATTGGTGCCAGCACTAAGAGGGTTAAGTTATGAAGATATACTAAGAGAACCTTAGTATATCCTCATAGCAAACCTCACAACCCTAGATCGGGAGACATCTCCCGTCACGCAGGGTGCAGTCGCACCTCCACAGATCTCCAGTATCACGCTCTTGATACTTGTAATGGTTCAAAAGGGCCACCACTTACGGGCTATTCATGCCCGTGCCACCTTTTGGGTGGCTTAATCTTCATCGATCAATCAATCACAACCCTGGAAGATGGAAGGAACAGAATGGATATGATTACAACATACGACATACTGCATGAAGGGAATAGAAATACAAGGACAGTCTCTTAAAATTGAGAGAAATTGAGAGTTGTGGAAGCCACCTCCATCCTCAACTTTAAGGCCAGATTCGACAAAGAATTTGAATGTCAGAATAGTTAAATTGTAACGCAACAGGCACAACAAGGGTAGTAGGCGGGACATTAAGAGTTAGACCCCACTCCCCAGGACATTGTAATAACACGTAGTTTTAAACCTGCGAGACATAAAAACTGTGGCGGATGGTAAGAATGAGTCAATATATCATGGTTTCCCACGATATACTAATGTATAGGCTCCAGAGTCTAATGAATAATGTCATATCTACATTTAAAGCAGTTACTAGGACCAACCCCAACGACTGAAATAATCGTAGATAAGTTGATGGAGACGTTGAGCCTAACAGGAAAATAAGAACTGTGTTGGATGGGAGAAGAGCAGCATACTTGGTGTGTGAAGCGACCAACAACACGACGCTGGCCAACACTTGCAGTCATCAGCTGAAGGAAAACTTCTGCACCTACTATCAAGAAGAAGAAGAAGGAAAACTTCCTGCAAACTGCACCTACCATTAAGGAGCAGAGGAGACGCTGCTGGTTTTTACCCTCTGCCCTGGTAACTTATATTACCGCCACTAACTTTGCCATAGTCGTACTGTAAATAATATAAATCTGCCCGAGACGCTGTGCGTACTAGTGACTTTACAAGAATGTAAACACATCATGCTATGTACTCTCATAAATCCAATGTAACTTCTTGCATATATATAAATAAATAAATTACATTGCACGTTACCACCCACGCACATTTATAGTGATGTAGACAGCCTATATATAGTGTAATCTTCATTAGGGTCATTTATTACAGTGGTCTACACACTTGACTTACAATCGAGGATCACTGATTCGATATCCGGACAGAACAGAAATGGCTGGGCATTTTTTCATTCACCTAATGCTCCTGTTCATAAGGCAGTAAATAAGTGCCTGGGAGTTGGGCAACTGTTGTGGGTTGCATCCTGTGAAGTTAAATAAATTCCTTACAGTTTTATGATTTGTAAAAAATTTAAATTTCACCATATGTACTTTTATGTATGCTGATTAAGGATGTGTAATTGGTTATAATACTTAAATTCTAATAAGTCATTGTATTCATATAATTACAAAATATAATTTATAAATTATTATAAAGACAGTTCTTATTTTAACCATAATTTCTGTATGTAACTTCAGCCCCTTTTATAACTATGTAATGTATATATGAATGTACTATACACATGACTGTACAATTTCTTACTGTATTTCAATGCAGGTAACTGAATTCAGTCAACTGCACAATTAAGTCATCACGCACAACTTGTCACACTTTTATGATACTGTACCAGTAGTTATTGAAGAAATGCATCATGAAGAATTGTTTTGTTCCATTGTGGAAAGCAGGCCATAAGCCTGTTGGAAATTGAGCAGCCACTTTCTCAGGAGTATTTTGATAATTGTCTAAATAATTAACCTTAACCTAATCTAAAGATTGCAAAAATTATTTATATAGGCCTATGGGGTACTTCTCCAGTATTTGAATACTGTACGACAGGCCCATACAAGATCAGTTATTGTACAATGAGATGAGGTACTGTACCTCAAAGTGCCCAGGCCTCTCTCTTCCCTCCCCTCCCCTCTCTCTCTGCTCCCTTCCTTCCAATCTCCATCTACGTTTTCCCCCATCTCACTCTCCCCAATTTCCTCCTTTCCCCATATCTCCCTGCCCCTCACTTTATAATCCCCCTTCCCCCTTTCTCTCCTTCCTCTTCCCCCCTCTCTGATCTACCCCTGTCCCTCCCTCCCATCTCCTCTCCTCCCCCTCCACTCTATAATATAGGGGGTTGTAAAATTTTAATTTTATAAATTTATTAAACAAAGTCATAATTAGTTGTACTGTATTTGACATGATAAATTCATACATTTTGGACAGGGCTCGATCATAATAACCGCTGTATGTTTTTTCATAGCTTTCATGAAGAGATTCTCACTTGGTAAGTTATTGGCAATTAAAATATTAACAATATTACTGTACCTTATAATATCTGGCATGCAAGAAAATTTACTTTATAAAAGTAACTATTAGTGTTGCTTCAGTAGGTGTTTGACATTGTGGGTTTGCAGGTCACAAATAGTAATAACCAGACTGATGAAGTGGTCATTATGTAAACCTGGTCTTAGGCAAGAGTAGAAAAAGTCAAAATGGGTCACTGGTAATTTTTTTATTGAATCATCTGTATATTCACCAAGTTATAAAAAGGGAGATTAATTTAAGATAAAGTATATTTCACCTTTGATATATTTTTTATTCTTATAGTGGTTGAATAAAAATGTTCTTTACTATTAATTAAATGATGATTATATGTGATTATTTTGGACTTATTTTTACAGCAATACTTCAGTAGTTGGGTTTATGAAATCTGTTTAACAGTATCTTGGATTTTTTTTAGTTATTTCATTATTATAAAGCTGTTTATACCCTCCTAGTTAGGTATCCAAGCAGAGATACTTTAATTTCATCATGTATATTCTTCCTTGTGGCATGTTTCTGTTCCATATCTCGAGAACTTCATTGTATTGATTTAAAATTTTGATACAGTACAGTAATACCTAAGTTTCAATGAAAAGGTATGACTGCTGTTGAAAAGGAATAAGAGCTCCAGAGTGCTAATACCATAGCAGTTTTGGTTTCTGTAATCTCTTGATCATATAAGTAAGGTGCTTCCCTTTTGTTATTTGGTAGTGTAGCTCAGTGACAGTATATACTTGGTGCTTCCCTTCGCATGCAGTTTTATGAGTATATGAAGCACTCCGTATTGAAAGAGGAATTGCGGTATACAAACAGGATTATGATACTGATACAGTATATGATACAGAACTGTTGTGTTCAGAGCAACCAAATACAGTATCAGGTATACTTATTTAATTAATTTCATTTATGTCTTTCTTTTGCACTTGGACAACTCTGACTTTAATGTATAATATGAATTATTGAGTGTTTCCCATTAATCAAGTCTGGAAATACATTATGACAGTAGGAAACATCTTCATTCAACTAACATTGTATCAATCATAATGGTAAACACATTCTTTGACTAAATTAAATTAATAAACTTGAGACAGTCCATAGTTCCAGCTTTATAGAAAACCCTGTCTATATATTCACATATATGGACAACCCTGTCCATACATGTCCTTGCTGTGTTTTTAAATTTAAAACATTCAAATTATGATAACACAAATAATATTGATAAGTATTCATCCTGATCTCTTATGCGAGTGTTTTCAAAACCATTACAGCATCAGCATTCCGTCATGTTGGCTTCATGGGAATTACCATCTTCGTTGGGTTTGGACTGTATGGCATTTATGAATTCTTCTTTGGTTCCCTCCCTGTGCACACGGTTGAATTTTTCCAGGCAAATTCAACTGTTCCATTTCCATTTCAAGGTAAGCTATACAGTATGTCTGTTTTACCTTTTGTTGTTCACATATATTTCTCTGTAGGCTAAATAGATACGAACTTGTGCTTAAAGTTTACTTCCATACCTGAATACCAGCACTGAAGATTGGGGATGCAAGTTTATTAAGGTTGTGAAATGTTTATGGTTTGCTGTTTTCTAGCCAAGCACAAATCCCTTCTACAGAGTACAGTGGACTCCTGCTCAAATGGAATTACAGTACGTCTACTGGAAAGCCAAAAGCAACAGATGGATTCCATTTCAGTAATAAGAGCACTATGATCGGTAGACGGGTAGAGTGAGCCAATATATTCCCTAGATTGGAATTTATTGCGGAATATGTAAATGAAAAATTAAAAAAATATATACAGAATATAAATTTCCCAATAATTTTAGTACTGTATTAAGATGTGTGTAAAAATATATAATTCTATTAGTGAGACTAGAAAAACATATGGATGTTTTATAAAGTAGTAAATAATGGCAAACTTTTCATGCAAGAACAATTCGTTGAGCATTGAAAGGCCCAGTACAAATGTGTCCATTCGAGTACAAGTACGCTCTACTCTTGGAAATTCTTAAAATATTTTTGACTGATCTTAACCCCTGAACTGCACACTTGTTTGTGGCAAAAACTTCATAGTGTAATTGTTAAGGACATATTTTTCTTGTTTTTATAAATGTTCAGGTAAAGTTAATGTCAAAATGTTTCCAAACTCAACTATTTTAATTTCAAAACACAAAGACTGATGAAAACATTAAAAAATATTAAAATATAGCCTAATTAAAACAAACTGCACAACTCTCAAAACGACATTTGTTGTTTGACGCAGTGTAGGGGTTAAGGAATGTTTAGACGTTTGATCATTATCCAGTGGTCTCTCTCTCTTAGTACAGTATTCTAATGCAAGAGAAAATACTGTGGTGTAGTATTGTCATTGTAGTGGATTTTACTGCAGTGTTATTGATCTAGATTTGTCTATTACCAGCACTAGATGTTCATAATCTTCTCACCAAAGATGGCAGTACCTTTGCTACAGGCTAGGAAACAATAGCTTGTTATCTTGAGGTTATCTTGAAATGATTTCGGGGCTTTTTAGTGTCCCCGTGGCCCGGTCCTCGACCAAGCCTCCACCCCCCAGGAAGCAGCCCGTGACAGCTAACACCCAGGTACCTATTTTACTGCTAGGTAACAGGGGCATAGGTGAAAGAAACTCTGCCATTGTTTCTCGCCGGCGCCTGGGATCGAACCCAGGACCACAGGATCACAAGTCCAGCGTGCTGTCCGCTCGGCCGACCGGCTCCCTCAGCTTCATTCAGTACAGTTGTTAATTTTCATCAATAGGTGCTATCCTTGCCAGAAATATCCAAGACCTGGTAAATGATGCTACCAGGCATCTGGCATCTACTATACCAACACTTTACCTTTTCCAATCTGTTCCTCAGACATTATCTTCATAATCCACTAGCTCAAAACCCAAGTTGTGAAATAACTAGTGAAATACAGTACCAACCATGATATACAAAAAGACTGTTCAAGAACTCGCACCAGCCATTGCTGTGTCTTTCAGCAAATCTCTTGAATCATTAACCTTCCCTGATATATTAAAGAAAACAGACACACTCCAGTGTACACAAAGTAGGTAATACAGCTGACATAAGCAATTATCGACTGATATAATCTACTAGCCTGATATAGGCTAGTAATATTATCAAAAATACTTGAACATATTTTTATTGTAAAATTTCCATAATGAAATAAGTCATTTGATCTAAGACAGACTTGGCTTGAATGAACTAAAATAGAATACATGTGGTATTTGACACATACTGTACTGCCATCTATGGGTTGACGTCAGCACATCAATTTACAAGATCAGATTTTAGCTGTACCGTATTATCTTGAAAACTTCCATAATTTCAAGTTAAAGTTTTATCTCAAGGTATCAGCTACCACCTAGAATGCTTTATTTTTCTTTTGACAGTTTTAAAGTAATCTTGGAGAGAGAGAAACTCCACTATTTCATGCTTTTCCCATACAATTCCCCCCCATGATACGGAGTTCTTGAATTCCTTAAATTTAGTCATTGACATATTATTTCTTCAGCTACTGTAGTGAGCACACAGCTGATGTGATCATGAAAGTGGATTGTGCTTGCCTATTCTAGCCCTATCCTACTGTCCATCCCTGTACTGTATACTCATTCATATATGTGTGACATTTTAATTCACATTCCTCAAACTCTTCCTGTGTGCATATGATATAAGAGCTTCAATAGGAGGGGATGTTTAATAATATACAGTTTACTGCTTTCAGACCATGGAGAGAGGATAGTATCTCAGTACATGCAGATTGGAGAGATACTGCCAAACTGTGGTCTTGATTATGTCTGTCCACACGATCACTTCCCCGTTCACATATATAGTGGGAAAAGCAAAGATGATATGCCCAAGATATGTGTGTCAGGGAAATAGTAAGTCTTTAATACATGATTTTTATTGACACATTTCATTATGTGTTTTTATTTTTTTTTTAATGTTTTGTTTTTGTCTCATAAATTGTGAGAAATATAAAAAAAAATTTGTTTGGTAACTGTTTTCATTATTCTTTACTGTACAGTATTTTTTAAAAGCTTAGACCCTCTAGGTTGTTTCCTTTTGAGTTAGTGGCTTATATGGGTCCACACAGGGACATTCTACCCACCAAGCTTTAGTGGCTTATATGGGTCCACACAGGAACATTCTACCCACCAAGCTTTAGAGGCTTATATGGGTCCACACAGGGACATTCTACCCACCAAGCTTTAGTGGCTTATATGGGTCCACACAGGGACATTCTACCCACCAAGCTTTAGTGGCTTATATGGGTCCACACAGGACATTCTACCCACCAAGCTTTAGAGGCTTATATGGGTCCACACAGGAACATTCTACCCACCAAGCTTTAGAGGCTTATATGGGTCCACACAGGAACATTCTACCCACCAAGCTTTAGAGGCTTATAGGGTCCACACAGGGACATTCTACCCACCAAGCTTTAATAACTTCTTCACCAACTAGACCACTATCTTTTCAAACTGTCTGGTCGAGAGGTGTACTGATGTATTGCTAATGTTGGTCAATTCTGGAGTTGTTATGGTTATGGCACAGGTTCTTCTGATCCTCGATGACCACACCTGCCTCTGTACTTGAGTTGGGTACAGGGCCTGTTTCTCTATTTTTGTAAACATTGATGGATGTGGACTTGAATCCTGTGATTCCCCAGATTTTGTTGGCTGCTTGTCATTCAGCTGATATAGGTACTGTTGATTCCCTTCCCTTCCCTTCCCTTTTGTACTTTTGGTTTTGGTTCTAGAGCACTTTGTAACAACCTTTTCTCTTCTGGCAGCTCCTAGGTATGTTTATTTGGAGACCTAGAAACTGAAGTTTTGAGTTCCTTCTCTTTCCCTGAGGTTGTGTTCAAAAGTGAAGATGCTTTCCTAGGATATTCAGCCCTCTGTTTCGGGGTTGCGGTGAGCCTATCTTTCCTCTGACTTGGTCTCCTGTTTCGGTTTGGCATGTATCTCCTGAACCAACTTTTAAGGCTGTCCACTCTTTTTCTTTTCTTTTTTCATAGGCAAAGTGAGGAGGCTGTCTTTTCAGGGTTCCTATTTAACTTTTTTTGGCCCTTGTGTTCACACCAGCTGTAACCTTCCTTACAATTGGGTTGGTGCTTTACCCACCATCCCAGTTTATAGTAATTTTCTCCTTTGCTAACCATTAAGTTTGATTCTTCGTCCTGCATGCAAGAAGTTCTTCTGCTTGCCCTCCTCGTCCGTTGAGGTGGAACCCCGCTCAATGGGCCTGTTTGGTGTGTGACGTTTCTGCCTCCTCTACAGGTTGTGGCCTCTTCCCAGCTATTCTCTTACACTTTGGTTATGTGTTGTCTTCCCTGGTACTAATTATTATCATTTTTTTTTAGCATGATTTTGTTCCTCTTGAGTTGTCATGGTGGGTGAACAAGTCATTTGAGCCTTGCAGGCAGAATATGTCTGTAGACCTATATAAGCTGCTGGCTCAAGAAAATAACTTGAGGGATCATCTCAGAAAGGAGCATTTCATTTCACTAAATACAGTACCCTATTTTTTCTTAAGTGTTATCCAGAAAGATATAATAATGGTGGACGAGGCATGAACATGGTAGTTGTCGACTCTCATCGAATGAAACCTGTAAATGCTCGCCGCTTTGATACCTATGCAATGGACTCGAGTGAAATGGAGCTGTTTCTGTTACGGGAGGTTCGAGAGGGAGATATTCTCATTGCGATGACGTTTGATGAAGCCTCAAGAAACTTAGGCGCCATGGCCAAGAGTTTACTTGCTGATCTAGGTACAGTCCATTTACTATATGTAACTGATTAGACACATAAAGCTTTGTAATTTAAAACCTTTAAGAGTAGCAGAATTAATTTATTTTCTCATTAAGTTTTCCTGATACAGTATATAATATTTGCTTTTGTCAACTTCAAGAGGTTAAAATTTGTTATGTACTACAACTCTATATTTTTAGGACGTGATTTAGAATAGAGAAACAAATTGAAAGTTTGTATTAGGGTAAAAAATTTTTTTTTACCTTTCTATGCAAAATGTTTTAGCAGATAAGGCAGCAATTCTTTATCACTTAGAGGTTAATTTTGAATCAGTCCACCATTATATATGGTATCTTCGTAGGCAGCACTGCACATACTGTATGTACATTCTCATGTAGTATTTTCAAAGTGTAAAATAATGTTTAGGCTCTCTGGTTTGATTTCATATTTACAATATTTATTTGTCATGAACATTCTGGCTATCCTACAAGTTCCAGTTTTTGCTGAAAATAGAATAAATAGATCTTCTGTAAAGATCTTGAAATAACATTGAAGAGTGTATTTCCTTTCTGATCAACAGGTAGTAGTCAGATTCAAAATCTGCAATTCCGAGGTCAGTGGTTCATGATCTCACAGCGAGGGATGAAGGGCTTTTCTCCTTATGAGATTCTAAAGGCTTCCAAAGGTGGACTGTGGTCTCCGATTGATGAGCACACATGTGTTCCTCGCCAGTGTAAGTTTACTGCAAAGAATTTTTATTTAACTAGCCAGCATATGATTTACTGTTTCAGTTACTGACCCTGTAAACTAGAGCTAGAGTAAATTACATTTGTTATAGTTACATTTTTATTGAGAAGTATAAACCAATGAATTTAGTATCTTCATTTTCCTGTTCAGTGTTTTGTGGTAGTCATACATCTACAATATATGGGTCTTTATTGATTTTTAATTATTTCTTTGCAAAGTCACCTTAATATAGGTGATCTTTATATAATTCTACTACAGTGGAATCTTGATTCAACAAACCATGTTCCAGTGAAACTCCGGTTGGAACACACGCTTTCCTTGCCAGATTTAATCACCTGATTCAATGAACAAGAGATTGCTGAAGTAGATGTGTGGATTTGCTTAAAATGTTAAGACTGAATTCATAGATAGTGGCAACATTTGAAGAAATAGTCGGACCTTGGGAAAGCCATTGAGCATACAGTATTTAAAACCAAATTCTATGGTTCATTTTAATTTTGAGATTTCCCCAGTTTTCATTCACTAATATGGGTCCATTTTCCTTTGAAAATGAGATTTCAAGACTAGAGCATAAGAAAAATACTAGGTACTGTATAGATAAATCTCCTAAAAGACAGGTTCTCTTGGTAGTTGTCTAAGATATGACAGGTTAAAATAAAAATTTTGCTTGGCAAAATCAGCTTTTAGACTGTGGGAAATATTAGGATATGAATGGTAACTATTAATATGCTCCATTCATGGTTTTGATGGTTTTTGTAGATTGACTCAACATTACAAGAAACAGCTTGAGCCTTGGGAAAGCTATTTAGGATATTTAAAACCAAATTTTATGATTTGTTTTACTTCTAAATTGGCAAGGTTTTTGTTCACTTAGATAAGACCCTGCCACCTTTTGAAAATGAATTTTGAGGCTGGTATCATGAGAAATCCCTAAGTTAGAGGTGGTTAAATTTTGTTGCAGATATGTTTATTTGATAGTTGTATATTATATTATAGGTTAAAAATAATTTGTTGCTAAATGAAATCAGCCCATAGGGCATGGAAAATGCATCTTGGAGGTATTTTTGGTTGCATTGAATTCCTCGCTGCAACAAACTGGGGTTGGTCCCATATAGTTCGTTGAATCAGGTTGTACTGTTCAGGTATAATTTCAAAAGGATTTATTAATAACACATTGGTATAGGTTTTGTATGCATTAACACAGTAAATAAATAATCTTGATATATTTTTGCACTAACGCTCTTAATAGTAATTATGTTGTATTTTCCTCTGCATACAACATGTATAAAAGCTAAGCATCAAGTAAGGCGATTATTCAAAAATATATTGACTGCATTTTTCATTGACTGCTATGCTAATGTGATGTTTATGCATACATATGCAGGCGATGAGTCACAGTAACGTGGCTAAAGTATGTTGACCAGACCACACACTAGAAGGTGAAGGGATGACAACGTTTCGGTCCGTCCTGGACCATTCTCAAGTCGATTGTGAATTCTCACAATCGACTTGAGAATGGTCCAGGACGGACCGAAACGTCGTCGTCCCTTCACCTTCTAGTGTGTGGTCTGGTCAACATTATTATTATATATTTCTAACAAAAAATATTTCTTACCAGTGAAAGGACGCATCATCATGCCTGACCCAAAAGTAATGCAGAATGATGCTCGGTCAAAATTCTGTGAACAGCATTCCTACATCTCTGATTTTTGTTCGGGTGGGTATGTTTGGTTTGATTTTTTGCCATTACTGTTAGATATTGTTAAACAAGATATTGTACAGTATATCACACATAGACTGAATAAAATATAAATTTAGTATCCAAAAACGTGGATAAAAATCTTTTGAAAATTCTTTCATTGAGGTTATTTACTTTTACAAAGTCTTCATTGAGGAGTTTTCTTCTTCATGCCTATGATTTTACAAGGACTCGGCAATTTCGGGAACAATTGTTTTGGCTGTGTTGGGTGAACTTATCCTCTCGAATAAACATCACATTTTGACAAAATACCCAATGGACTATAAATCCATTGGCTTTATGGATCCATTCTTATATGATGTGCTATAAATCATAGCAGCTCACAAGCAACCACGTTGTCCATGAGTGGGTACATCGGTTAGGTTAGGTTAGGTTTGGTTTGGCCATTTTAGTACACTATTTTTGTGACATTGTGACAACTCAAGAGGATGGACAATGCCCAAGGACATTGAAGTTTCAGAAGAATGCTCAATTATCCCGATTTCTGGGAACTATGGGCAGGGTTCTATGTAATGGATTCATTTTATATTTTCATTTTTCTATAGAGCAGGAGCTGGAACTTGGCTTTATTAAATATCATGTTTTTTCAGTGGCCAATTGAAAGACCAGTTTAACTTTCAGTTTGAAGGTTTTCTGTATCCTCTATATTGTTAACTCATGAAAATCCTTGTGTCATCTGCAAAGGATGGTACGACACTGTAGTTTGTGTCTGTTCAATAGGACATTAAAGATCAGTCTTCCTACTTTGTAAGTACAGTAATTCTTTTTGTGCACATTTATCAAATGCTTTCACAAAATCTGTGTATACTGTATTACATCAGCATTTTCTTTGTCTTCCAAGGCATCCAAGGCCATGTCATACTGGTCTAGCAATTGTGAGAAGCAGGAGCGCCATATTTTGAACCCGTTGTCCAGGGTTATGTAGACACTGTGATTCAATGTGTTTTGTGATTTACTTTTTAGCACTCTTCCAAAGGTTTTTTTATGATGTTTGATGTTAGTGATATTGGTCTATAATATTTTGCCTTGGCTTTACTACCTACATTGTGGAGTGGCACGATCTCTTGAGACACAAGTTTATAAATAAATCTAATCAATTACTAAGTTTATGTATATTTATCAAATTTAGAAGAACTACTATATGTGTTTTTTTTTTAATAGAATATAGATCAAATTCACAGGTTGCTAGTTCTAACTTTTCAAACTAATTAGCAAAGATATGCTCATATTTGCTGTTCATTAATATGTTGTGCCATTCAGTAATTCTTGATATGATCTTTTTATTGTAGTACTGTATTTTGATTGTTAATGATGTAATTGGTTTGTTATGGCCTCAACAGTTGATCAGCGGAATGTGCCTCTCAAACCTGCCATATTGACAAACCGACAACTAGTGGGTAGTGCAATGTTTATGACTCCAATTATGGTGGTTGCTGGAGAATCTCTCTCATCATTGACGCTCACATTAGAAACCATTCTAAGCCAACCCGGTATACAGCCACGGTACGTGGTTGTGGTGTATAATCCCGAAGTCATCAAAGATGTAACTCAACTGTGTCAACTCTTTGGGTTTAATGCAAAAGCCACAAGTGAGAAGAAATACTTTAGTAAGTGTTAAGATTCTTTGAATGCTTATTGTATTTTTTATGTCACTCTGGACATAAAATACAGTACAGTTATATTGAAATACAGTACATGTTCTGTGAAGATATAATTTGCAGTGCCTTATTTAAAATTAATTGGTTAAGAATGTAACAGATAATAAAATCCAAAGGTACATTCACAATGATGCAGTTACCTTATCATGGACGAAATGATATAAATAGTAGTTTAATAATAGCTCAAAGGTTTAGCATGTTGATAGTATAATGTAACATAACCATTGTTAGAAAAGGACTGTCAGGTCCCATTCACGTTTCTCTTCCAAGAATGCAGAGAATATATAAATGCTAGTTAGTGTTGTGAATGAATGACCAGGACTGTGTTAGAAAGTAAACTGAAATTGAATTGAAATTGAAATAAGTTTATGTAGGTAAAATACACACAAAGGGATGAGGTAGCTCAAGCTATTCTCACCCCGTTCAGTACATCGTGTTAATACATACATATAAACACATCACAAGCGATAAACCTATTACCAAACATTCTGAGAGATAAACATATGCATTTCCTCCTTTACACAAGTAGCATGGTAACCCTGCTAAGTCAAATTTGTTAATTCTTATGATACTGATCAGCCATTGTTATACTATACTGTATATTACTGTCTGCCTTTCATGAAATAGGGCAAAATATGCAAAATTTAAATCTACAAGTATGCATGTGCTTGACTGTACAGTGTAAACTGGTTATACATTATTCACTTTGTAAACAACCTGCTTTTTATCACAGATTTGAAATCTTTAAGTTTAGATTTAATAATACTGTAATATCTTTTTATTATTATTATTTCAGGGATAATGGCAGTGGTATTTGAAACTGCCTTTGCTCTTTTTCCTGGATCATCTTATGTGACAGTGATAGAGGAAGGCTTACTCTTGGCCCCAGACTTTATGGCATATTCTGCGAGTGTCTTACCCCTTCTGCACGACCCGACCATCATTGCTATCTCTGCTTGGAATGCAAATGGTGAGCTTTTGAATAACTGAAGTAGTACTGAAATTTGTTATCCAAATTTGTAATTTTATGCATTTTACTGTGGCAAAAAATAGTATAAAAAATAAATTTTTTATTATTTTTAAATTCCATAAAAGATTTGAAAGATAGTACTTTATTTGAGGCCTCGGCGATGACCGGGCCGCGGGGACGCTAAGCCCCAAAACCAACATGGTAACCACAAGGCAAGGTGATCTTATCAATACTGTACAGTAATCCTAAATTTATATTTGATCTAACTAGAGAATAAAGTTTCTCAGTGATATTGTGTTGATCATTTATTCGGCTGCCACATTAAATTTTCTTTAAAATACTGTTGCCAAACCAACCACTACTTGTAAAATAACAAAAGTGTGGTAGGTTTTAATTATCATTTGTTATTTAGTGATTGTTATATATTAATATGTCTAAATATGCATAAATATATACTGTATTACTTTAAGAAAAACCCAGGACAATTTGATGATAAATAACCAAAAATTTGCAAATTTCCAGTAGCTGGACTTTTGTGCAAATCCAGGTCCAGAATGATATACTGTACTGTAATCAAGATTTGGGAGGTGTCACTATACTTCATCTTTAGTAGATATAATACTGTACTGTCAAGTTGCTGGGCTCCCAGTCATGTTGGTGTTGTGTTCAATTGTAGGGGGCCTGACAGCTGAGTGGATAGCACTTCAGATTCATAGTCCTGAGGTTCCGGTTTCGATCCCCGGTAGAGGCAGAAACAAATGGGCAAAGTTTCTTTCACCCGGATTCACCTGTTCACCTAGTAGTAAATAGGTAGACAGGAGTTAGACAGCTGCTATGGGCTGCTCCTTGGGGGTGTGTAACAAATGGGAGGCCTGGTCGAGGACCGGGCCGTGGGGACGCTAAGCCCTGAAATCATCTCAAGATAACCTCAAGATAAGTATCATCTCACAGACACGGCTACTGAAGAAACCGTTCCTGCCCATCTCATCTCTCAAAACAAATTTCTTTCTATGATTTCAACCCTGTCATTCACAATGCAATCCATAACTTCAGAGATATGGGTATTTAGCTGTTATAAAAAAAAAAAAATTACATATTAAATGTCACATCACTGTGGCCTTTCTCCTGTTACTGAAACAAGAAATGGGAAATATCTCTAGCCATTACGTAATGGCCACATACGATTAACTTACGGACTTGTAATGTAATAGAGACCTGCACTTTGTCAGAACTGTCTTGTTCCACTAAGAGTTGTACATCCCTTTGTAGAATGTCTTGACCATCAGGATGGTCAAAAAATGTGCTTTTTCTACTATTTCTTTGTCATGTGTCCCTCAATAACATTTTTGGTGAATTTGACTCCTTTGATATCACTTGTCTTGTGTTTCTCTGCTCTCCTATTGCCACCATAAAAGATATTTAAGACCTCTTTAATATTCTGTAAAAGACAATGATGTATAGCTTTCCAGGTTTACCAGTTTGTTTTGATAATTAGCTAAAAGTTTTCTCTAAACTTATTTTAATCCAAATGTCTAATTTTCTCTTTTTTTTTTTTTTTTAGGTTTCCCAAATGTGTCATCTCGACCGGATCTTGTATATAGAATTGAGGATTTTCCTGGCCAAGCATTCACTATACGTATGGCTACTTATATAAAGGAACTGAAGCCAAATATGAAAGAGTGCTGCAACAAACGGTAAACATTTGTTTGGATGATGCCACCAACTTTTAATAGAATATCTACTTACAATAATTTACCTGCACTTCTACAGCTTTGATGACATCTAAATTAAGATTTGGATGAGAAAATATATATATATATATATATATATATATATATATATATATATATATATATATATATATATATATATATATATATATATATATATATATATATATATATACAGTATATGTTTAACTTACCGAAAACATTAAAATCACCATAAACTGTTGCAGCGGCTGGGAAGGATGGCTGGAGCTGGGTCGCTGGGAAAGGGAGATAGTGGTGCCAGATGTGTCACGTGTGTTGAGACGTCCAGTGGGTACTGACCTTGAGCCAGTCACACCATTAATTCATGCACTCTTTCACCGTCTGCGTGCCACCAACTTGTGAGTTTGATAAAGTTATTACTCCTATCAATTATATACTTACTATACGTGTCTTTTCAGACTGATCTGTTAAATGCTGAAGAGTGTGGGAAGAGAGACTGGACAGATAAGTTAATATACACACACAAGAACTCTTAATTTCCGTTGACTTCCTTTCAGAGAGATGACATCACCACTCAGCAATGCAGACACCCTGACTGCTGAGCGATATGAAAATCATCTTGTGGAGCTGTTAAATTCCAGTCATGCCCATATGATCAAACTTACTAAGGAGGCAGTTAATGCATGTGCTTTAAATGAATCTATGAAAATTTGAAACTAATTTTTGATGACAAGTAAGTGCCTCATTTAAATATTTTTAGTTTCTATCATGTACACAAGTCATGTGTATAGCTCTTCGATTGCAGCATACTGGATTCTGTACAGGTCTTGTGCAGGATGATAATATATGGAGTGAAGTCAGTTTTTATATCATTTTCACATGGCCTGAAGAAGCATATTAGTACTGCATTAATATTTTGGAGATAAAAAGGCTTCATCTCATAATTTTCCATAAACATTTATATATTGGATCAACTTTTGACTTCACGCAGGCAGTCAGTACATGTTGTTCCCTACAAGGAGCTGGACATAACGGGATTTGGGGGCATGAAGATCCTGTGTCGGTGTTTTGGACTGTTCTATGATGATCGCTCCACCCCAAGAGGGCTGCATCGCGGGTTGCTACGGTGAGTGAGATGTGGGGAATGGTTGTAGATAAATGTGGCTAAAGTTCTCCCACATTATTAGTAACAATTTCTTTCTATTATTAGATTTATGAATGTGTTAGAGAACTGTTAGAATGCTTGGCATTTTGTATTTTTACTCCTATAAATTAATCAGCATGAATAGTGAACTCATCTTGACATGGGAATATTGGACAGAGCACAGTTGTTACTTTACTGTATGGATGAAGAGCATGGCACTGATTTGACAAAACTGTAAAGGTTTCAGTTGGACAGATATGAAAGCAGGAGCAATTGTGGGGGTAGTTATCCTTATAAAGGAAATCTACAACTAGCATCTGTCAAATACTAACTGAAGATAATCACATCTTAGCAGCTGAAATCACTACCAGTCATGGCCCTATGGTCATTTGCACAGCTTACCTATCTGAGAGAGACTAGCAGGATGGAGGGCAAATAGTAGATAGAATCCTCAACAGTAACTGTTAACTGTTATAGTTATCTTGAGATGATTTCGGGGCTTTAGTGTCCCCGCGGCCCGGTCCTTGACCAGGCCTCCACCCCCAGGAAGCAGCCCGTGACAGCTGACTAACACCCAGGTACCTATTTTACTGCTAGGTAACAGGGGCATAGGGTGAAAGAAACTCTGCCCATCGTTTCTCGCCCGTGCCTGGGATCGAACCCAGGATCACAAGTCCCGCGTGCTGTCCGCTCGGCTCCCTTATTAGTAGGCTGCCCCCTTGACCAGGTTCACCTCTACATGATCTGCCGCCGCCTCCACCACACTGCTAGCTGCTCCACCTCTCCACACTGCTATCTACACGTACACATTCACACAGATTGTGGTAATGTAGTTTTAAGAGTATATAATTGACTCCTGAGTTGCTTAGTATATGTGCTTTGAAAAATATTGCTTGCATTGCGAGACGTATACTACCTCATTTGACTACGGGATCATCACATCAGCTCGGAACTCATATCAGCTAAAGAAAAAAAAAAAGAAAAAATGTCTTAAAAATTACCTGGTTTCAGTACTATAAATGTCATTATGATTGTCATTAAAGGCTTTGAATTAAATTCTTTATAGGTTCAGCATGGAAGGAAGTGAAGTCATTTTCTCAGCAATAGAAACCAACATTTTGTGATGCCGCCTTTCAATACCACAACACTGAGTTTGCCATAATAATGAAGGCAAGTTATCATAATTTTACACTATTAATGCACAAGATTTTAACTCTACATTTTCTTAATAATGTTATTACTTATATTGCATATTCCAGTTGTAGAAATTTGGTCTCCCCCCAAATTACAACCTAAAAAAAAATTTGAGTCTCACCATTTTAGTAATAGCTGGATTATTCCATTTTCTTAATACTATTATAATACAGTATAGAATTGATAAACCCTCATTTTCTTTTTTGGGGAATGAAGTGTGTGTGCCATTTAATTCCTGTATGTAATTAAATGTCAGTCTGAATCTCCCATGCTACAGAAATATAGAACCATCTATTAAAGGTAGAATTTAGCACGAGGAGTCAATAATCCATTTTGCTAGGGGCCCAGACTAAGTCCTTAATAATATGCACTACTGAATACTGTAAATGTATAACTATAAACCAAAGTAATGAACTTAACTACAGTATTATTAATACAGATATATATATATATNTCTATCAGCGTGTACGGAGAAGTAGGGTCTAGCTTTATATGTCACCCTCTACTTTGTACCTGCTACGTTATAATTTAACAATCCTACAGCACTACGGGCTCGCCATAGCCCGTGCTACTTGGAACTTTTGTTCCAGGTAGCGAATCTTTAATTTTCAGACAATAGTAAGACAATTTTCAGTTGCATATAGTCCTGGGGACCATTCAGGCTTGTTCGCGTAAGACAATAGGTCTAAACTGTAGGCTGAAGCACATATATATATCATGGTTACAATCCATGTTTTAATGTGTGGATATGTGACGTGTATGAAATATCTTCACTGTTTTAGGACCAGGCATGACGACGGGGCGTGAGGAGTAATTCGGGCAGCAACTAGTGTGCCAGGAAGGGCCTCGCTGGTGTTGGGAACTGGCGCTGTTTAACGAGGTCAGGGGAACAGCCATCTTGGTGTACAGGAAACATTAAGTTGACTATAGGAAGGAATTATATGAAGGATTTACAGGTGACGCCGTGATTATACGTTGCATTATCGGCCTAGGGATAAAGGCAGTTGAGCAAGTTCACAAGGGCCGTAACGAGGATTCGAACCTGCGTCCGAGAGCATCCCAGACGCTGCCTTAATCGACTGAGCTACGACATGGTCAAAAGGAGTTGAAACCCGAAGTTTTACTGAACTTACTGGATCCTGCAGCCTCTCCGAGACACAAACCAGGGTTTTACACAACTCCCCCCCTGCACTTGAGCTATGTCAATAGGCCGTTCTCCCTATTCGCTCTTACTTCATTACACACAGAAATTAAGGCAGCGTCTGGGATGCTCTCGGACGCAGGTTCGAATCCTCGTCACGGCCCTTGTGGATTTGTTCATTTGATGCATCACGCAATTGTGATTTTTGTGTGTAATAAAGACAGTTGTTATCTGTGTGATGTGTTTCAGCCCCGCTCCTGTGCCAGGTTAAGTCTACTACGGGCTCACCATAGCCCGTGCTACCTGGAACTTTTGGTTCCTAGAAGCTGAATTTTAAACAACAACAACATGTGTGATAAGGAATTAAAAAGGCCAGACATGTGCAACGGATATATTCACCGCTTTTTAACACGTGTACATACACACACACACATGTGCAGAAACAAATGGGCAACGTTTCTTTCACCCTGAATTCCCCTGTTACCTAGCAGTAAATAGGTACCTGGAAGTTAGTCAGCTGTCACGGGTTACTTCCTGGGGTGTGTGTGGTGTGGTGTGGGAAAAAAAGGTAGTTAGTAAACAGTTGAGAGGCGGGCCGAAAGAGCAAAACTCAACCCTCGCAAACACAACTAGGTGAATACATACATTTTCCCAAACAAACATTACTCCTCCCCCTCACCCCCCCCCCACACACACATACACATACACAACACCTACACCACGCACAGACACCCCTCTACACATAGACACACCCCTCCACACACAAACATCTTCCCCTTCAACACACAAACACCTTCCCCCCCCCCCCCCCATATATGGCCTCGTGGCTCGATGGACAGCGTTCGGGGGTCGTTATCCTGAGGGCCCGGGTTGCTTCTCGGCGGAGGTAGAAACAAATGAGCAGAGTTTCTTTCACCTTCACCTAATGCCCTTGTTAACCTAGCAGTAAATAGATACGTGGGAGTTATCCTGCTGCTTCCTGGGGACGTGTGTGTGTGTGTGTGTTGTGTGTGTGTGTGTGTGTGTGTGTGTGTGTGTGTGTGTGTGTGTGTGTGTGTGTGTGTGTGTGTGTGTGTGTGTGTGTGTGTGTGTGTGTGTGTGTGTGTGTGTGTGTGTGTGTGTTAGAGAAAGAGAGACATAATAGAGTGAACAAGTAGATCGGTTAAAAAAGACGGGGTCTAAAATTCTGAACCTAGATTCGAGTCTGCAGGCACAAATAGTAAATACACACCACACACACACACACCCCACACACAAACATAAATACCTCCGCAAGCACAATAGGTGAATACACACACACACACACACACACCATACACCCCCCCCACACACACACACACACCATACACCCCCCCCCCCCCACACACACACACACACACACAGACGTCAGAGGATAACATTGCTTGGCATGAAGCAGGCAGCAAGCAGCATCATTAAGTCCAGCTACGTTCAAGTGTCTAGCCGAGAGAAACTCAGATTATCACACTAATGAGTGTGTGGGAAAACGTAGCAGGCAGGGAGCAAGTGGTAGAGAACACGTGGCAGGGAACAAACGACAATTAAGTGGTAAGGAACAAAAGTATAGTCGTTAGTAGCACATCACCAAATTGTTCCAAAGTAGCACGGGCTATGGTGAGCCCGTAGTGGACTTACCTGGCACAGGAGCGGGGCTGTGAAGAGGATAGGCTGACATACGAGCGCCTGACAGTAAAAAGCCTAATTCTTCTACATTGTAAATTCTCCCACACTCAAATTGTATTTGTTGTTTTCGTTTATTTACAACATTCCGTCGTGGCCTCAATATTTACATTTAGGCCAAGGTCAACTTACATCTTAGGATTAAGTCAAAGTTTCTATCACAATTGTTTTGGATATAGATGTGCTGTTGGTAATAAGCCAAGAATCAGAGAGAGAGATTCAAGTGAGCTCCTAAGAATAAGAGATTCAAGTGAGCTCCTAAGAATAAGAGATTCAAGTGAGCTCCTAAGAATAAGAGATTCAAGTGAGCTCAGAGCAATCAGAGAGACTCAAGGAAGGTACCAAGAATCAGAGAGGGACTCAAGTAAGGTACCAGGAGCCAGTGAGAGACTGAGAGACGCCAGCACAAAAGGAGGTTGTGAGCTAAGAAAAGAAGGCAGAGGGAGAAGGGTAAGAAAGAAAGAAGAGAGAGAAAGGGGGGATGAGGATTTGATGAACGGAAGGTTGGTAGAACGGGGGTGGGAGCGCAAGTTCAAGTTCAAGTAAGTTTATTGAGACAAGCCTAGTGACAAGCCCTGTGACAAGCCTGGGGAACAAGCCTAGTATCAAGCATGATGGTAAGCATAGTAACAGATGTAAATATAGCAGGACAGCATTAGTCTTGTAGAAACGTTCTAAAATTGTTAGCAATGTTGGGCATGTTGGGGGCGCTGGGCACACGCAAACACAAACACGTTACAACAGTTATATGCAGTTTCCTGTGTTGAGTCATGCTTCTGAAACGTTTTTAGTCAGAAATTGGCGTTAGTCACACTTTGTATCGGTAGCAACAGGTCTCATGTACTTCTGTTAGCTCTGAAACCAAATTACTTGTTAGAAATCATTTATTTTCTAGGCTATTTTTTAGTACTGTAAAATTTTAATGAAGGCGGGTTTTCTTGTCTCTCAACAATGTCAGAAATGATGTAAACTGTTTACATACACCGATAAATTGGATACAGTTCTCGGTGCGTATTACAGACCTGCTGGGGCTCACCTGTCAGCGAGATTAGTGTTTTGTACCTGTCTATTGATATCTATTAATGCACCATGGAATGACTATAACGTGATGTATCAATGAGGATATCAGTAAGAATCCCAGGTTGCATTTTAGCCATGTCGTGTAGTGGTCTAGGGCGTGTTGTAGAGAGTACTCATGTGTGTGGGTTCGCATTCTCCACATGGCTCTTACTGATCTCATCATCATCATCATCATCATCATCATCATCATCATCATCATCATCATCATCATCATCATCATCATCATCATCATCATCATCATCATCATCATCATCACAACGTGGCTGAGTGGGTTAAGTTAGCGTCTGGAATTATGTAGACCGCTGGTTTAAGTCACCTCATTGCCTCAAATTGTTATTATTATTATGATTAATTATTATTATTATTATTATTATTATTATTATTATTATTATCATTATTATTATTATTATTTTAGGCTCCTCCAGAAACTTCAGTAAACATCGCCAGTAATCCGTTATGTGAGGACCGTCCTACATGATAACTGCTGCCGGGCTTCTCTGGGGGGAAACTGATAAGATAACACTGGCCTGGTGTGCTTCATACACTGCCCGTGATCTTGACTCCTTGTGGCACTGCTTCGTCAAGTGACACCTGACGCCACGTGCCTATTTATGCCTGCTGCCTGGCGTGATATGGCGCCTCGTGCAGAATATTCTGCTCTTCAATAGTTCATTAATGCACCGACGCGTTAGGCAGTTAACCAACTTGCCCTCTCGAATAATACATCGCTAATTGATGTCAAAAATCCCCAACGGAGAAAATATGATGTACTATAAGATATTCACGTTTTCTATGATTGGGTCGCGGGTTGCATGGCTAGGTTAGGTTAGGTTCGGGGGTTTTTTTGTACAACATTTTATGTATGTTGTGGAAAAACGGACGGGATGATACACGACTATCCTCATCACTGTATTATTGTATAATGCCTACTGTATTATACAGTCTGCTCACCCTTTTCTTTCTTGTCTATTTTTGTCGTTTTCTCATAGAATGCCCAACCACTTGGACTGGACGGCTGAGCGACGGTCTTGCTTCCTGCAGGTCGGCGTTCAATCCCCGACCGTCCTAGTGGTTGAGCACCATTCCTCCCCCCCCCCCTCCCCGTTCCCATCTCAAATCCTTATCCTGACCCCACTTCCAAGTGTTTGGGAGGTAGAAATAGCCTAAGCTACTCTATCCCTTTGAAATGTATTTTTTTCCTTTTCTCGATAAACATACTTGAACTTGAACTTCCAAGGGCTATATAGTCGTAATGGCTTGGCGCTTTCCCTTGATAATCAACTCGTCCTCTTAAAAATAAAGTCGCTTTTGGCTCGTATGCGCGCTATGGCCAAAAAATGGACGTAATTTGAAATGAAATCGACTCACGAAAGTGATGTATTGCTGTTTCGTGGAATCGTCTCCTTTGCATGTCAAACTTTTTACTTGGCTAATTTGCTGGTTTCCCGATCATTAATACCCTGCATTTATCCGCGTTTAAGTCTATTATCCATTTCTCTGACGATCCCCGAGGCTTATCCAGATCGTCTTGTATCTATCCTCTTGTGTTTTTTTTACCAATATGTAAGGTTTGGATAAGAAGTTTGTATATTCTTACCAATTTGTGAGTGCACATCTAGACAAAGTCAATGCTACTTCGAGTGACCATCGTCGTGACCTGAGACGAAACCATTCATCGTTACGTGAAAGGGACAAGCCAATCAGAGGTCAGACTAGGCTAGTCTTACTATATCAACTACATAATTATATTTTATTGGCCTTGATTTGTGTTTCCTGCCAGGAGTGAAGTGGATGGGGGGGGGGAGGGGGGATTGGGTTGGCAGCCCAGAAGGGCGGCACCATACCCTCACTTGGTAGAAATAAACACAGGAAATTATATATATATATATATATATATATATATATATATATATATATATATATATATATATATATATATATATGTATGTATGTAACTGAAAACTCACACCCCAGAAGTGACTCGAACCCATACTGCCAGAAGCACTCTGCAACTGATGTACAGGATCCCTTAACCACTCGACCATCACGACCGGACAAAAGAGGATGGTAGCCGAGGCTAATTCCCCATCCTCCCGCCGGCACTCTGATGGTAATCTTGGGCATGGTATTTCATCACTGTGTCTTGAGTGCCATTCCTCTGTGCTTTGGCAGAACAGACTATGCATGCCTTACCTGTCAGCCACTGCCTTGACACACATACACCTATACTCCAACCCATCCTCCTAAAATGATAGTACTTATAGTGATTATTTGATCGAAATTACCAATATGTAGTAATGGACCACCCGTAAACCACTTTTTGTCCAATAAATGTTATACAATCCTGAAAAAATAAAGCTAACAACCAAACTTAAATATTCCTATGCTTATAGGCATATATGCATTTCTATAGCACATATATATGTACTATATTAGGCCTGTGATAGCGTGTAATAGCCTAGGACGACTTATGGAGGTTTGGTTAGGTCTTATATTTATGTTGTAGTTAAAAACGTTTCTGGTTTGTCCAAATTGAATAATACAAAAGTCAACTTTCTGGTACTGCGATGACTCGAGGTTTGAGATCCGTCTAATCAGATGCACTTACGAGTTGTAGGACACTGCTTTATTCCAAACGTGGAATAGCCATCCTCTACAACTGGCCGTGATGGCGGACAGCAGTTCAGAGTTTCAATACTGTTTAGTAAGCACGAGTGGTGAATGGGCTCAATCAGACTCGTACTGGTAGGGGGTGTTTGGGTTTTAGCCCTTCATAAACTCCAGTTCAGGTTCCCAAGGCCTGACATACGGTTGTATGTTGACCTAGTAATGTGATACTTTGTGAGTAGAAAATATGGTAAGATTCACCGCCACTGACATCACCAACAGCGAATCCAACACCACCATTGACTTCTTCACCTCTACTGACTCCAACAAAAACACTGACTCCAATGTAAACAGTAATGAGTCAAACAAACGTAAGGAAATAGCCGTACCTTGGCCAATTGGTCTTGAAGTGGAATGTACTGAAAGAAGTTGTGAAAGCCACCTCCATCCACAACTTTAAAGCCAGATTTAACAATGAATTCGAACATCAAGGAAAGTTAAATTATGACGCAAAGATACAAGACAATTAGGCAAGGCATAAAGAGATAAGCACCTAAAAATGCTCACCGTTAACAGTGAGTTTGAGGACATGATATCTAGTTCTTTATGTCCCGCTGGCTTGCCTTGTACCTCATGCAATATAACGTAACTATTGTTAGAAAAAGACTGTCAGGTCCCATTCACGTTTCTCTTCCAAGAATGCAGAAAATATATAAATGCTAGTTAGTGTTGTGAATGAATGACCAGGACTGTGTTAGAAACTCAACTCAAATTGAATTGAAATGTAAATAAGTATATTCAGGTAAAATACACACAAAGGGATGAGGTAGCTCAAGCTATTCTCACCCCGTTCAGTACATCGTGTTAATACATACATATAAACACATCACAAACAATAAACATATTACCAAACATTGAAACTAAAACTAAACTAAACAGCAACTACACGAACAATGTTTAGTATTCACCTCGACTTAGAACATCAACATAAATAAATATTATCACATCATATTTTAAAGTATAAAGTGTTGTGTTACATCAGCTGAGACACTTATCCAAGGGACTCCCTGACCTTTACCGATACGTCAAACTTATCCAGAGATGATCCACAAAACTCTCTGCTGACCTTTAGTGCTGATTCCCCGACTTTATGGAACGTACCATACCTCCCGGGAGCCGGTCAGCCGAGCGGACAGCACGCTGGACTTGTGATCCTGTGGTCCTGGGTTCGATCCCGGGCGCCGGCGAGAAACAATGGGCAGAGTTTCTTTCACCCTATGCCCCTGTTACCTAGCAGTAAAATAGGTACCTGGGTGTTAGTCAGTTGTCACGGGCAGCTTCCTGGGGGTGGAGGCCTGGTCGAGGACCGGGCCGCGGGGACACTAAAGCCCCGAAATCATCTCAAGATAACCTCAAGATAACCTCCCTGCATCATTCCTCATATCTCTCATATTAAATCTTTGAAGACACATATAAATTTATGGTGTACCAGTCGGCACCGTTTAACCAACCCGTCCTCTTAAAAATAACGTCGCTTTTGGCCCGTATGCGCGCTATGGCCAAAAGTGGACGTAATTTGAAATGAAATCGACTCACAAAAGTGACGTACTGTCCCGTTTTCTGTTTGAGTCGTCCGGCTTACTCGGAAAGGTTAGGAGAGAAAACTTTCAATTCACGTTTTTCATAAAGTTTTGAAACTTTATGAGAATTTCCTGCCCACCTAACCTACCAGAGGACCCTTAACTTACTGTTGTCAAAAAATAAAATCCCAAATTTATTTTCATTTTCAAATTACGTCTACTTTCGACCATACGGGCAAACGGCCAAAAGCGACTTTATTTTTAAGAGGACAGGTTGATCTGACGTTTCAACCAACGGTACTCGGCACACAACAGCAAATATTATTTTATTGTTTTCCGTAATACAAGAGAAACGAGACGACATGACAAAATACTCCATACTAGCAGCTTGGAGAGAGAGTAAACAGTATTTAAATCAGATTAAAAGGCTCAATGTTTAAACGAGCAGACAGCATAAGCTGGTGAGGGTGTTAAGCGCTCTAGATGGTGTCACTTTTAGTCTCATATCTGAACAAGAACACAATTTAGAGACATACAGTCTTGCTGATATGTGGCGGTGCTATCAATTCTTATCATCTTTGTCTTGGAATTATCAGTCGTGCGGTTTGCGTAATAAGATTTTTAGGCAAGTTAGGCTATTAACAGGGACAATATTATTTTGCAGCAATAAAGCAAACTACACCATCAAAATACTTCGTATGATTACGATCAAGACGAGGATTACTCTTTAATTAATAATAGCAATAAAAGATATCATGTGATATTACCTCAAGATAACCTCAAGATATGTACTGATGAGCTTGTGATATGGGCGTAGATAAGAACACGTGCATAGTGCGTTAAGCCATGGTATTATCCTATATTATCGTATCACCGTCTCTACTCTTCCTTTGCATGCATATATGTAAATATAAATGGCCTTTTATTAAAAACAACAGAGGAATAAAGGGCCATTGCACAAAGGTAACAGGCCTATATAGCTATTCTTGTTCATATTCTTATTCTCCTACATTAAACAATTTAGAATGAACTATCACAAATGTTCGAGAAATATGTATTTCATTCAGAATAAAGTACTACCAGATATCTTAGTTATAATTAAGATATCTTAGTTATAACTAAGATATCTTAGTTATAACTAAGATATCTTAGTTAAGGCTCCAAAGCCAGCATTCTGTAGGTCAAGCCGTCCGCTACGTGAATGAACTAAGTAAACATTGCGTATTTGACTTTTATTTAGCTAATCCACTTATGAACTGGGTCTAGTGATTATACTGTTTCCTACCTTCTTGTTTAACAAGTTGGGTATTTGTCTATGCGTTTTAAAGTTTTGTTAATAATCTTTTAGTCAACGGGTTCAACGTTTTAACAACTTGTTTCATAACAGAGATTATTACCGTATATATTATTTTATATCATTTAAATAACAGCCATTCTCTGGTTATTACATTAAAGAAGTGAGCATTTTGGTACTATTAACGTAGTCTACTTATTTATTTATTTATTTATATACAAGAAGGAACATTGGGTTTATTTGAGTACAGAGACTTTTACAGTTTCACTTAGTTTTACCTAACAAAATTTAACCTAATCTAACATAACCTAACCTAACCAAACCCAAGTACATTAAAACATTATTATTATTATTATTATTATTATTATTATTATTATTATTATTATATTATTATTATTATTTTCTACCACAGACGTGGCCACACATTTACAATGCTAACCAGCATATATACATTTTCTTCTGTCCTCCATGGACAGGGTGAGAGATTTGTCAAACATTCAGTTCAGGGATTTATTGAACAATCAACCACAGAGGGTGATTGTATTGCTTTTAAAATGCTAGGCTAAGCTACATACGTAAATACATAGATACACAGATTTATGTATGCTACATCAAGTGTTCGATGTGTCTTTTACATCGTGTAAGTGGTCGTAGCCTCTCTCCACCACCGCCTACTGCAGGTCGCGTGGAGCATGATAGGTAAATTTAAATTATACGTAACTGGCTCACTGAACCCATTATGTGACTCTTAAAATCTTTATGCCATTCTCCCACAATTGTATGTGTCCGTAATGTTACTAACCAACGAGCAGACATGTATATACGTAGTCTCAATATTCAATAGTTCAGGACTACCTTACCTTGAGGTTACCTTGAGATGATTTCGGGGCTTAGCGTCCCCGCGGCCCGGTCCTTGATACGTCAGGCTGGTTCATCAGGTATCCTTTGGAGTTTACTAAAGTAAACTTTTAATGCATATACACCAAGAAGCATGATAAAACTTTTGCCAAAGATTTTGAGTAATTTAAATTTTGGATGAAAAATATTGTATTGTTAGTGATAAAATTCTCTCTAAATTTATTGATTTGTTTTCCACTTTCCATTACATAGTTATGCAAGGTGCGCTACTGGAGGTGCTGAAAGAGCTGAGACTGCGTCACCAGCTCCTGTAAACTGCCAAGAATACTAAACTTATTTCAATTTCAATTTCAATTTCAATTTCAGTAGCCTACACTGGCAACCTTTGGGTGCATTATGAGGACATCCTCTAGAACACGAGAGTGAATAAAGTAATTACAAAGATCCAGGTACCTCATACTGATGGGTTTAATGCCTGGACATTCAATAATGTAGTGCGTGTGAGATCATGAGCTATATTATAGTATCCGTGGCGCAGTGATGCAATACTCGCCAGGCTCTTCGCAAGTGCTTTGGCCTGGGTTCGTATCCTGGCCGGGGAGGATTGACTGGGCGCCAGTCCTTAACTGTAGCCTCTGTTCACCCAGCAGTGAATGGGTACCTGGTTGTTAAACAATTCGGCGGGTCGTATCTCGGGGGAAATTAGGATTAAGGACCTGCCCGAAACGCTATACGTGCTAATGGCTTTACAAGAATGTAAGAACTCTCGTATAAATATATATATAATCTAAACAAATCATAACTTTTAATACAGGTGCTTTCAGTTCTGAGATAGAGATGGATTTCTCTACATTGGATGACTGCCTGTAGCTCATCCTCGCCGCCCCCTACATGGACATTGTAATTCAGTTCCCTGCACCTCTCATGTGGCTCCGTAACCCTCCTTCGCCGCCCTCATGATGCGCATAGGGTTCAATATAATCAATAAAGTCATTAAACCCAAACTAACCCAAGTCACTCCCTTCTCCGCCTCCAGCATAGACAGTCGCAACAGAGCGACCTGGCCGGACCGCTCTTGACGGAACCGGATTCTCCTTAACAAGTTCTTTTATGTATACAAACTGCTGCTGCTGCTGCATGCTAGGCTGTCATGGTGTTGTTATGGTACTGTCATGGCCGTCACTTGGCGTGTGTTCATGTTATTATTATTATTAATGCACAGAGAGTAACCACACTAACATGATGTATCAATGAAAAAATCCGTTGGAGCCATGATGAAGATTCGAACATGAGGTGGGTGTTCCCAGACACACGCCCGAGTCAACCAGGCCACGGCATGGTAAAAAGGATTGTAACCTGGAGTTCTACTGAACTCACCAGGGTTTTCTGAGGCTTCCACTGAAGCTGGAACAGGATGCAACTTTAGGTTGTCAACGTCTTTTATCATGTCGTGGCCTAGTTGACTGAGGCGTGTGCCTGGGACCACCCACCTCATCACAGCTCCAATGGATCCCTAGGAGCGGATCTATTCTTATTGTTGTTGTTGTTAATAAGGGCAGAGTGAAAGATATGAACAATGAAAGGAAGTTATGTATTACTACTAAATATTGTACTGTAATGTGTATTACTATTAAATACTGTACTGTAATGTGTATTACTACTAAATACTGTACTGTAATGTGTATTACTACTAAATACTGTACTGTAATGTGTATTACTACTAAATACTGTACTATAAACATGTACAGGGATAGAATTTCAGCAGATAAATGTAGCCTCTGCCATTAGATTAATGAGAGGTGGGGGAGCTAATGAATTAATCCTCTCAGTTCAAAAGGCGGGAAGTAATGAACAATGTATGATAAAGTATAAGAGAGCATATATAAGTACCGTATGTTCTAATGTTATGAAGTATGATGTTATTCCAGAATGTATTGCTCTGCTTAAGAGACAGTTCACACCACCATGGGAGGATTGTAACGTAGAGGGAGCCGGTCAGCCGAGCGGACAGCACACTGGACTTGTGATCCTGTAGTCCCGGGTTCAATCCCGGGCGCCGGCGAGAAACAATGGGCAGGGTTTCTTTCACCCTATGCCCCTGTTACCTAGCAGTAAAATAGGTACCTGTGTGTTAGTCAGCTGTCACGGACTGCTTCCTGGGGGTGGAGGACCGGGCCGCGGGGACACTAAAGCCCCGAAATCATCTCAAGATAGATGTAGTAATTATTCCCTTGCAAAAGAAAAAAAAGTATGTATGAGATAGGAGAGCTGAGGGCAACATATGATTGTATAATTAAAAAATTGCCTACAGAAAACATTCTACATGTATATTGTGATGGGTCAGTAGCTAGGGATGGGAAGGCAGGATGTAGAGTCTTGATCAGGGAGTACACTGACATCGGCACTGTAGATACTGTTATTAGCCGCCGCTTTACTGACAATGTCTCTTCAACGCAGGCTGAACTCCAAGGAGTATTAGCAGGATTACAGGAAGTAGTCAAATGTGGTAAAAATGTCTGCTTCTTTATTGACAGTAGAGGAGCGTTAGAGTCTTTAAATAGCAGACGCCCAGTTTGTCAGAATATTGTGATAGAGTGTAGAGAGAATGTTAAGAAATTAGAAAAAACTGGGTATAAAGTAAGATTCATGTGGATCCCTTCAGATGTGGGAATACTGTTGAATGAGGCAGGTTTTTTTTTTTTTGCAGGGATATTCCTGCGCGGGCCCTAAGCCTCTGGCTGGCCCACTAAGTGTTGCTTGTTTCTGTTTTACTTGGGCGGAGTGTGAGTATTTATGACTCGCTTCAGTAAGATTGAGGGACTTGAAGTAGAGGGGGAGGGGGTAGAAATAGCCTAAGCTACTCTATCCCTTTGAGATGTATTTTTTCTTGTCTCAATAAACATACTTGAACTTGAACGTGAACATATACAGTAGTCGGCGCAGTCGGTTCACAACCGAAAAATCCCCGGCTTCGAATACCACCCAGGACGGATACAGTTTGGGAACGTTTCCTTTCACCTGATGCCACTGTTCACCTAACAGTATAATTAAAAAAAAAAAAAAAGACAGACGGCTGATGCGCACGAGAGAATATTGAGTCATCATGAGCTAAGAGACTCTGGCCGAATGAATATTGATGTCACGTGAGAAGCATACGGCGAGGAATGATTAGAAATGTTATTTAAACAGGTGTTACACAATCTGCTAGAGGAATGAGAGAAAGGTTTCAGCGGGGGAAAGCGCCAAGTCATTACCACTATATAGCACTTGGAAGGGGGGGGGGGTGTCAGGGTAAAGGATTTTGGGATGGGACGGGGGTTGTGGGAACGGAAATGTCCAACCACTAGGACGGTCGGGGATTGAACGCTGACCTGCATGAAGCGAGACCGTCGCTCTACCGTCCAGTCCAAGTGATTGGACATGCTAGAGGAATGAAAGGAAGTGTTCGGTGGACTGGCAAGAACTTGGGAGAAAATTTAATAGGCAAATTTCAGGAAATAAGATACTATTTGAAGGAATTTGAAAGTATAAAAGAGAGAATGTTGACGTGGAAATATATTAGAAACAGGTTATATCTGCTATATCAAGTCCTGTGTAATGACAGGGTCGAGTTGCGTCATCAACTACTACATATAATCCTGTATAATTAATAAACGATAAGGAAGCTGGAGATTACCATACTCGAGACACGAAATCGAGAAGACATGTCAACGATATATAAGATTCTCAGTGGAAATGGATAGGGGTCGATTTAAAGAACATATTAAATATAATATAAAATATAACTGGAAATCTGTATAGGGAAGCTTGAAGAGCAGCTAAATCACAAGGATATACGCCTAGACTTAGGTTCTGGTAGCCTAACCTACGATAATCTATCCTTGCCTACCCTACCCTGACCTGATCTAACCTGATATGACCTAACTTAACGTGACCTAACCTAACCTGACCTAATGATTTAGGTCAGGTTAGGTTAGGTCACATAACACGCTGGGTTCGTGTTATGTTTGCAGCGTCAGATGTAAACACTAAGCTGCATTGGGGGATTGATTGATTGATGAAGATTAAGCCACCCAAGAGGTGGCACGGGCATGAATAGCCCGTAAGTGGTGGCCCTTTTGAGCCATTACCAGTATCAAAAGATGATACTGGAGATCTGTGGAGGCGCAACTGCACCCTGCGTGACGGGAGATGTCTCCCGGACCAAATGGTGACCAAATGGTGGCATTGGGGGGTTCCAGGCGCTGGGAAGGGTAATTCCCAGTCACATAGCAACACTGTCCCAACTCTGCACATCATCGCCGTCATTTCCAACACTAGAAACACCGGTCACAGCTCATAATTCATGGCTGATGCCATAGGGATGACGGTCCAGCGTCCATTTTTTTTTTTCGGGGAAAGAGGACGCTGGACGATCAGGGGTTCCAGGTAAATTAGGGAAAAGGACGGTGGACTGTCAGGGGTTCCAGGTAAATTTGGCCTGTCAATGATTTGGAATTAGGGAATTATTGTGAGAAATTCATAATTATAATAGTCATAATTCGAACACTTAATCAATCAATCATTGTGCCAGGTAAGTACGACGGGATCACCATAGCCCGTGCTGCTTGAAACTTTTTGTCCTGAGCAGCTGAATCAAAAACAACAACAACTGAGTTTATAAGAGAGAAAGAGATACGGGATATCATATGAGCTTGCGGAGGTGATGTCGTCACTATCCTTGGATTATTGGGATGGTGACTGCCGGCATATTCTCTCCCGACGTCACTATAAACTTATGTACTCAATTTGCCCGAGCTCAAACCTGGCTGATGCGTGCAAATCAAATTAAATCATATTGATCATAGCAAGATCATATTGGTAGTCATCTTGGACCAAGAGACTCTCACCAGATGAATGTTGAGGTCCTGTGAAGAGTAATACAACACCCCTCATAATGTTGAGTGTAGCGATGTATCAGTTCTGCCCTCCAAAAAGAAATGATATCACTCCAATGAGTGATATAATTCTCATTCCAGCTTAACCTAACCTGAAAAAGAGATAACAATTTGTGTTTTGTGTATGGTCCGGCACAAGGTGTGTGATGTCACTACGACGTCATAATGTTACTCTGGCTTGAGGTTTCCATTGGGGGAGAGAGAGAGGGGCTGAGTGTATGGGTCAATAGATCATGGGCGATTAGTGACGTCACAAGTGTATGCGATGACATCAGCACTCTGTAGGGCCAATAGGACGAACAGTGGACAAATAGTGACATCATTAGTTCGTTTAGTCCCGAAAAAATCGTGGAAATAAGGTGATGTTCAATGTATTTAGGGCAGAGAAGGAGGGTGACGTCACGGACTTAAATGACGTCATCAGAGTATAGGGGAATGGGGTAGGCGCTTAAGAGATTATTGCCAAGCTTTCTTTCCTCGTTAATTATTCATTATATATATATTATCATTCCATCGACAATCAAAGCCAAAATTGCTTTAAAGTAACAGGAAAAAGAAACAAATTCGAAACGGTACCAGTTAACCTATAAATCCTTTAGACGTTGCCGGTAAAGAAATATTCAAATAATATGATTCGGCAACGGCCATTTTCTTTGTCTCCTGAGGAAGGTCTGAAATAAGACGGAAAAAAAAATTAAGAACAATGAGGTATTGCATTTTTTAAATTGTTGAATTATCACAACGTCGACAAATATTAATTAAATACCAAGATTTTTTGTTTAAATTGAATTGTTAATAGCTTATGATAACAGGAGGTTGGTATATAAGGGCGATTTTATTACGATAGGAATAATTAATTAGGTCACAAGTAGGCCTACTGTACAGCTGTTTACTCCGGGCCGAAAGTCAACAAGATTAACATGAGGAGTTATATAGGAAGTCGTAGACAGATAATTGTGCTTAGCTAGTTGTGCTTAGCTAGCAGTACTCAGCTAGCAGTACTCAGATATCAGTACTCAGAAATCAGTACTCAGCTAGCAGTACTCAGATACCAGTACTCAGCTAGCAGTACTCAGATACCAGTACTCAGCTAGCAGTACTCAGATACCAGTACTCAGCTAGCAGTACTCAGATACCAGTACTCAGCTAGCAGTACTCAGATATCAGTACTCAGAAATCAGTACTCAGCTAGCAGTACTCAGATACCAGTACTCAGCTAGCAGTACTCAGATATCAGTACTCAGAAATCAGTACTCAGCTAGCAGTACTCAGATACCAGTACTCAGCTAGCAGTACTCAGATATCAGTACTCAGAAATCAGTACTCAGCTAGCAGTACTCAGATACCAGTACTCAGCTAGCAGTACCCAGATACCAGTACTCAGCTAGCAGTACTCAGATATCAGTACTCAGCTAGCAGTACTCAGATACCAGTACTCAGATAGCAGTACTCAGCTAGCAGTACTCAGAAATCAGTACTCAGCTAGCAGTACTCAGATATCAGTACTAACCTAGCAGTACTCAAAAATCAGTAATCAACCAGCAGTACTCAGCTGGCAGTACTCAGATATCAGTACTGAACTAGCTAGAAATATGTTCTTTCTCGAGCCGTCTAGAAAATCAATACTACAAAGCGTTGACTTTGATTTTGCACATTCTATGGAGAGTTGATATATCTCATAGGTACTACCATTTTTGGAGGCTATAAGCTAACTCCAGCAGCTGTGTATGGCGTCTGCATTCACCATATTGCTTTCCTTTTTTTTCTTAATCCATTGCAATTGTTTGCAACTATGACACTAAATTAAGGGTCATACAGTTGGATTTCGTTCTCGACTCACTATCGAGAATTCTGAGGTTCGAATCCCGGGCTGGATAGATATATGGTTGGGCGCGTATAAACTGGCTGCTCGTGCCTTGATACAATACATTATTAAATATACGTAATAGACTTTTGTGGGTAAATTAAGGTGGCTTTAGGTATTGTATGCACTAGCTCTATCTATAAATCCAACATTATGTTTGTAAATCATCGATGTATGTACTTTTCCTGAATAAAAAAAATTGAATTTGAAATTTGAATTTGAATACATCGTCGCGGGAAACAATTCAATGCTCGTCCGTTCCATAACTCTATAACCGTCTTTCTAAGCCGCTATCACGATGTCTTGGAATATAAACTTTCCCAGTTTGTATAGATGGTCCATGTCTCGACACCCTTTTGTCCCTGTCAGTGATGTGAGTGTAATTTCTTCACTCTTTCCTCGTAGCTCACACCTCTTAGTTCTAGGGAAATTATATATAAATATATATATATGGTGATGATGCTATTTGAGTACTAACATCATCACCACATAGTGGTGTTGTGATGACGCTAGTCCTGCTGTGGACGAGGCTGGTCACTGTAGCAGACGTCGTGCACAAACACAATATATTGGCTTTATTGAAGGTGTCGCTCGCTGTCTCTCTCTCGTTGTTCAGTCTCTGTTCCGTTGGTATTGCTGTTGATCTTAGTTGCTCGCCATGTGGAAGGGCTCGGCTACAAGTACCTCTTGGCAGTTTGCAACATCTGCTGATGTAGAAGTGACTAAATGTAAACTCTGTCAGCAGAACTATTCGCATACTTTGCGTCATTATATAATGGAATGTGAACAAAAATCGCTGAATTCAGATATAACACCATCAATGGTGTCCAAGAAATGTGTAAGTACTTCATTCATAATGATGTACTGCCAGGAATCTTAGAGAAGTATCCATAATTTGCTTACTGTAGGTAATGCATGCACATGACTGTAAAGCTGTCGCCCAGTTGGGTGGGTGTGGAGCACATGACTATAAAGCTGCCGCCCAGTTGGGTGGGTGTGGAGCACATGACTGTAAAGCTGCCGCCCAGTTGGGTGGGTGTGGAGCACATGACTGTAAAGCTGCCGCCCAGTTGGGTGGGTGTGGAGCACATGACTGTAAAGCTGCCGCCCAGTTGGGTGGGTGTGGAGCACATGACTGTAAAGCTGCCGCCCAGTTGGGTGGGTGTGGAGCACATGACTGTAAAGCTGCCGCCCAGTTGGGTGGGTGTGGAGCACATGACTGTAAAACTGCCGCCCAGTTGGGTGGGTGTGGAGCACATGACTGTAAAGCTGCCGCCCAGTTGGGTGGGTGTGGAGCAAAAATAGTAACTGTGTGACTCACCATAGATGTAGAGTACCTTACATAGTGACTGTTGTGAACCTCTTGTTGGATCACTTGTGATACAAAAGATTAATGATGTGCGTATTTGTGTAGGTGATTGTATATATATGTGTATATATATGTATACTTATACCCATATATATATATAACATTAATAATTGTGTAACTAGCGTCAAAAGATTGTTATTTGCCTAGCTAAACGAACGAGAGGATTCAGTTCCTGAAACGATTATGTGCCTCTGTAATCCTTTACACCACCGCCCACGGGATGGGTATGGGGTGCATAATGAAGAAAGAAATTGAATTCGCCAAGTGGATTTCCCTAACGTAGCCTAGTAAAGGGTTTAAGGCCCACGAAGGAATGGATGCTTTGACCCTCGTCGTCGTCGTCAAGAATTTGCTAGCTACATCGCCTAGTCTTCCCAAAAGCCTTAAATACCCCATTTCCTTCGAGATGTTAAGGATGGCCAACACAGGACGACGCCATATCTCCCAGGGTGACTTCAAGACAGGAAAGTGTGCGCGCTATTAGGATCGGCCGCAGCAAGGATATAAGATTCAAAATTCAAATTCAAATGTTTATTTAGGTATGATGGGTTGTATAGTGTTTATAAGTGCCTTATTTATTGTCCTAGGCTTCAAATATGTGTCTACGTTAGAGAACATGTGCTACCTGGCACGATTGGGCAACTGAGCTTTAACTGATCGCCCCTTTTTACCCAACATATCGTTAAATAGACGTTTGACAGCGATAATTAAGGAAGAGAACACCTGTGTGCCCAAATGAAGTGGTGTGCGAGGTTATATCTTCTACACTCTCACTCACATACACCTGGTCACCCACATACACACCTGGTCACCCACATACACACCTGGTCACAACACACACCTGGTCACTGCGGATAGTCCGGCTTGAAAGCTTCACTCAACAACAGATACATAGTGAGTATCTTCAACATTTACACAGAGCTCAGATACAGCGTTCGCTGCTCTTCAGTAATGAGTGTCGGGAAGGTTACATTAAATGGTTATATCTGCCACTAAGGCTCTCCTTGGTGGGTTTAGGTGCTGGCAGGTAAGTCTCCGCAACTATATAGACTTATATCCGGAACTATATATGTTTATATATCCGTTCCTTATTTTATATTTTCGCTCCGGAACTATATGTACCTCCTGAACGGAGGTACAGTTCCACAGGAGTCACGACTCGAGTTCAAGCCTAAAGGCCGCATTCTTATGCTTCTGTGTGGTAACACTGACTCATCGGCTGTATTCTCCTTTTGATGTGGTTTTATTTTAATATTTACATGAGGGGTGGCCCCCCTCAGGTGGCCTCGAAGAGGACAGGAAGCTGGCGGTTTGTCAAAGGTCACCCCATTTGTCCTGGTGATTTTATCGATTTTATCGATTTTATTTAAATTCAGCAGTGCTTTGGTATTTGCGGATAGGCGGTTGAACCTATGGGTTAAAAACATCTGTTTTCCGTCCAACATTGGGGTTGGTTGAGCTTGAAGTCGTTGCTCCTTGTTTGTGTAACATCTGACCTTTTGAAGAATGTGTTAGGATCAATATCCTCCAAATTGTTCAGTATTTTAAAACTTTCTCTGATATCCACTCCGTCATGTCTGTTTTACCATAAATCTTAGTGTCATAAAAAAATCAAAATCAAAATGTTTATTCAGGTAAAAGTACATACATAGAAGATGAACTACAAACATAATGTTGGTTTAATAGATAGAACTAGTACACACAATACCTAAAACCCCTAATACGTACAACGTATCGGGCAAATCGTTATGAAAATTTACATGAAAATTTAATGATGTGGTTTGGGATATTGTCATCTATGTCATTGCAGTATATGACAAAAAGGATTGCCCCCCCCCCCCAAGCTTGCGGTACCCGACTCACCACATTTTCTCCATTCAGATTCATTTCCGTTTAGAAGGATCCTTTGCTTTCTTTGTTTTAACCCCCTTGTTTTATCCCTTCTAGTATTCTACCATGTATTCCGCGAACATGTACTGTGTTTGCATGTCTTTCCAGCGGTACCTTATCCATAGCTTAGGCGAAATCCACATCTACTGGATAAACAATAAATGCTATGAGTTCCCTGATATACATCTGGAACTTCCTGTATCCAATTTGTATAAATTTTGTAATATAAAATAAACTATGTAATATAAATAATAATATAGGTGCCATTAGGAGTTACCTACAGTGTGAGAAAACGGCCTACAGTACAGTAAAACCATATATATTTGGCAAATACTTTTGCCAAATATATATATGTATATATACATATATATATATATATATATATATATATATATATATATATATATATATATATATATATATATATATATATATATATATATATATATATATATATATATATATAATTTTACTATGAACTTTGACAATGGTCAATGGTCCAGTAACTGACCGCTTTTGTAATATTGTTACACAAATATCAATGTTGCAGATCCTGACCAAAGTTATACACAGACGACCATGAAGAGATCACTTGGACTTGGGCTCCTCACCAAGGTCAAGGGAGGTAAGTATAATAATAATAATAATAATAATAATAATAATAATAATAATAATAATAATAATAATAATAATATAATAATAATAATAATTTATTTCGAAAAAGTACATACATAGTTGCAGAGTGATAGTACAAACATTTTGTTAGATTTAAAGATAGAGGTAGTACATACAATACCTAAAGCGTTTAGGCATTGTATGTACGCATAGCGTTTCCGGCGTGTATTATTATTGTATTGTAAGTGTATTACTCTCGTATTTAACCAACTCTGAACTTGGCATGTTCCACTTGACTCTCATGTACACATAATGTTATGAGAATTAGGGAGCACCGTATGAGCCAAACTGGTCGGGTTTCTTTTAAATCCACCTCTTTCACCCGTAAGGTTAGGCTGTTGGGTTCGTTCTCGACTCTCGTTCTCACAGAAAATGATAATGAGATATGTGAGGAACTCAACAAAAGATTTTAGATGGTCTTTACAATAGAACCGGCATGGAGATCAAGGTTACGAGACAAAAGGCTGGAAAAAACAATGGATGGCATTGGTATTCACTGTAGAAGATGAAAGGACAAAAAAAATATCAGCTGGAGGAACTAGATTCAATAAAATCAATGGGGATAAACCTAATCTCACCATGGTTGGCGAAGGAGGCTTCAAAAGTACAGTACTTTATCACCATAGTGTAAAATTTATAATAAAACACTTGAGACAGGAAATCTCCCATAAATCTGGAAAAAGGCAAATGTAGCCCCAATATTCAGCAAAGGAGATAGAAAGGAGGCACTAAATCCCAGACCGGTGTCATATACAAATACTTCTTGTAAATTCCAGTCTCCGTGGTGCAGTGGTAAGACACTCGCCTGGCGTTCCGCGAGCGCTTTGTCATGGGTTCGTATCCTGGCGGGGGAGGATTTACAAGTTACTCTTGTACGCGTAGCGTAACGTAGTAACGTACGCGTAGCGTACAAGAGTAACAACTCTTGTATATATCTCAAAAAAAAAAATGTTGAAAATTCAGCTACTCGGAACAAAAAGTTCCAAGAAGCACGGTCTATGGTGAACCCGTCGTACTTACCTGGCACAGGAGATGTACTTCCTTGTAAAGTGATGAAGTAAGTTGAGAATGATCAGGTTGAGAATGATGGAACAATATGAGAGGACCGATTATGTGGCAAAAAATCAGCATGGATTTAGAAACCAAAGTTGTGCCTCTTAGAAACGAGAGGTTACTAATATAAGACAGGAAAAAGAAGGCTAGGTAGACTGTACTTCCCTAGATTGTGAAAAAGCATTTGACGTTGTTCATGAAAGGTTGATGTACAATGTTGATGTCCAAGATATAGAAGCAGGCTGGGGTAACTGGGAAAAACACTGAACTGGTTAAAGGACAGAAAGCAGTCACAGTCAGAGAGAAGGTTTCAAGCTAGCAGAATGTAACAAGTGGGGTCCCACAAGGCTTTGTCCTAGGATCAATACTGTTCTTTACTTATGTAAACAACCTACCTGATGGAGTGAGCTCATG
>WNGS01165503.1:30840164-30880261 GCA_020271785.1 Procambarus virginalis
TATATAATATACATTGCATAACCATATATATATACATTATATATTATACATTATATGCTACCAGCATATGAGTGTAAAATATTGCTGCAGCCAGTATACTATATTATATATATTGTTATATAATATATAAATAGGTATATATATTATATAATATATATAATAAGTGTGCTGTATATAATATATATAAACTTACGCTTGAAACAATCAAGCTATCACGTGTGTTCCGCTAATAAATTCCACAAATTAACAGCCATGTTTCCAAACCAGTATATATCCAAATTATATCCATTGTTGCGTGTATTGTTTTTTTTATACACAATACAGTACCTTATTTACCTCCCCCTCCCCCTCTAGTTATGCCTGCTTCGGATGATCATTCATCCTTTTCCACTTCTCTCAAAATGATTATCTTTCGTTCTGTTGCCATCTACATATGTTGTCAGTCTCGTACAAAAAAAATATGTATATATTTTTTTGAGCTTGTGCTCAAATTTTGAGCTGGAGGTAAACAACAATTTTGTAACTAATGTCCGTGACAAGGTAGCACACATTGGTCACGTGGGCTGGTATTGGCAGTGTCCCAGGTTTAAGGGCAGGTGTTTGGTTGGTTGCCGGCGTTTGTAGCCACGAGACAAGAGCACCACCACCACCACCACCACCAGCAGCAGCAGCAGCAGTAGTAGCAGTAGTAGCAGCAGCAGCAGCAGCAGCAGCAGCAGCAGCAGCAGCAGCAGCAGCACCCCTCCCCCTCCACCACCAGCAGCAGCAGCACCCCTCCACCACCAGCAGCAGCAGCACCCCCTCCACCACCAGCAGAAGCAGCAGCACCCCACTCCACCACCACCACCAGCAGAAGCAGCAGCACCCCACTCCACCACCACCACCAGCAGCAGCAGCAGCCTTTGCCCGCATTGCCATGCTCTCCGTGTGTTGCTGCTTGCTACCCCCGGGTTAATATGTGGAAAGGAATGAAGGAATGTTCGTCATTCCTGAACAATTCCTGTTATGGTAGTTTCTAAGGGACTCAACCTGAAGTGAGCTAGCAATTTCCGGTAACAAATTAACTTCTAATAAGATTTGTGTTTAAAATGATTTCGTTGTATACTGAAGGCACCGAACGTATTGTACTGGTATGTTTAATTATAATACAGGGTAGAACTAGTTTTCTTTATAATATACAATGTTCAGTAATGAAGATGTCTGATGCATCATATATGGTGTAAGTTTACCGTCTGGTAAGAACTAGATCGTCGTCATTTAATTTGTGGACGCGTATCCGAAACCTTGTTTATAGGTCAAGGGTTTGTCCATCTACACCCTGAGATTGCGTCATGGAGGGATCAGAGGCGCTCATTACTCATCGTGTTAGATGTAGGATGTTGATCCATAGGAAATGCAGTGTTGTCCTGCGTGATGTCATTTGGCTGAATCATAATCTGGCTGCTGGCAGATGCCCAGTTATGATTCTGCTAGCGTTGGCGAGGCACGCGAGGATCCTATCTTAACGTTAATTGGAACTTGGGTGGGTTGTGGAAGTGAACAAGCTGATTAGCGTGCTCATAGCTACAGATGTCACGTGCTTTCTCCAAATTTTCATAAACAGTAGCCAAATGCTTTTTAATTCAGCCGCCACCACCATTGTTTATGAATGGGGGAGAAAACCACTTCACACATGACTCTTTCCAAACTTATAGTGCTCAGCTTTCTCCTGTGTTGGAATCACACCTCTAAATGCTTCATTAACGTACTGGAAGTAAATTATTACCAATAGAACCAAACCATCTACCTAACCCAGACTATATATAATTTTAATATACATTAATCTTAATATATTGAGACTACCCTTATAGGTTACATAATGTGTATCAATTGACTAATGCGACCTTGAGGGCGACTACAGGTTGGACGAGCATAGTCTGAGGGATAAGTTAACTGGCGTCGGAAATCGTGGCTCGCGAGCCTTGCTGGCATGTCCCCTCCCACATTGGGTAGATGGAACAAAATGAGGCGAGTATTTGTCAAAAGTGATAGATGTTTTACAGCTACAAAGAAACTGAAGAAAATTTAATACTGTCAGCGGTTATCGTAAAGATAAACTTATTTGGCTATTTCCTTAAACAGTTCTCTCAATATAGGTAACATGTATTTTTTTTTAAGTAATGAGCGTGAGGGAAGAAATGCGTGGCGGCAGCGCTTGAGGGCGCTGGAAGTGGCCATTTCTGGTGAAAGTGGCGAGCAGCGGCGGCGCGGGGAAAGTCCTCGGGAATTGGAGCCCTTCGTATTTCCATGATGTGAATGTTGTCAACTTGAAGGGTGGTGGAGAGACTGGCTGTAACACTAGTCTCCCCGGGACACTAGTGACAATGCTTGGGTTAAGCCTTCAGTGGCTTAACACAATAGTGCTTGATGACCGACCCTTCGGCAACATGTGGGGGGGGGGCACTTGAAGCCTTGTCAATCCCTGTCTGGCAGGATGAAGCCCCTGAAACTCTGGGGAATGGGGACAAGGCGTGTGGAATGGGGACGGCGGAGGGAGGGAGCCAGGCAGGCGAAGCCGTAAACCTTTGGTTAAGCTTATTGGACTCCCAAACATAGACTAATTACCTGAACGGAAATAAGGTGTGAATAGTCGTCCTAACCAGGATGGGCATGCTATATGTATTGTTTCTTCCAGCATGTATTACGAAAATGGGCAAAATCTCCCGCCCTCGCCTCGGCCTCCATCTCATTCTTCTAGTGATTTAAGCAGTCGGTTTACAAGATATTTCTATAATAAAATATATATAAAAAAATTATATAATTGTACCACCATTCTGGAGGGAGGAGGGGCTCAGCACTCCTCAAACTTTATGGCAAGTATTTTTTAAGGGCAGTGATATTTGAGTCATTGTAATGCGAGGGATATACTTCTGCGTTAATGTGTGTGTAAATATATAGAAGACAAAGTAAACATCGGTTGAACGGACATTTTGGAAGCCTGCCAAGAATGCTGGTTAGATTACAAGAAGCACAGTTACTGTTGACGTGGCTTGACGTCTGAGAGAGCGAGCAGTAACTAATTTTGTTGGAAGCTTTTGAAATTGTGTTGTGGGTCACCTCGGATCATCGCGCTGGGAACCCATCTCTGAAACAGTGAAATACCCACGGATACTGCTTTGGTCTTCTTTGTTTATCATTTTGTCCTACGGGATTTGAAGGAGTTGGTCATGGAGGCAGTTAATTGGATTTGATGGCTGTCGTTACTGGGGAAAGGGCAGGTGTCACCGTTGTCAGCTGCTAGGGGAAAGGGGCAGGTGTCACCGTTGTCAGCTGCTAGGGGAAAGGGGCAGGTGTCACCGTTGTCAGCTGCTAGGGGAAAGGGCAGGTGTCACCGTTGTCAGCTGCTAGGGGAAAGGGGCAGGTGTCACCGTTGTCAGCTGCTGGGGGGAAGGTGCAGGCGTCACCGTTGTCAGCTGCTGGGAAAAGGTGCAGGCGTCACGTTGTCAGCTGCTGGAGAAAAGGTGCAGGCGTCACCGTTGTCAGCTGCTGGAGAAAAGGTGCAGGCGTCACCGTTGTCAGCTGCTGGAGAAAAGGTGCAGGCGTCACCGTTGTCAGCTGCTGGAGAAAAGGTGCAGGCGTCACCGTTGTCAGCTGCTGGAGAAAAGGTGCAGGCGTCACGTTGTCAGCTGCTGGAGAAAAGGTGCAGGCGTCACCGTTGTCAGCTGCTGGAGAAAAGGTGCAGGCGTCACCGTTGTCAGCTGCTGGAGAGAAAGGGGCAGGTGTCACCGTTGTCAGCTGCTGGAGAAAAGGTGCAGGTGTCACCGTTGTCAGCTGCTGGAGAAAAGGTGCAGGCGTCACCGTTGTCAGCTGCTGGAGAAAAGGTGCAGGCGTCACCGTTGTCAGCTGCTGGAGAAAAGGGGCAGCCGTTACCGTTGTCAGCTGCTGGAGAAAAGGTGCAGGCGTCACGTTGTCAACTGCTGGAGAAAAGGGGCAGGTGTCACCGTTGTCAGCTGCTGGAGAAAAGGTGCAGGCGTCACGTTGTCAACTGCTGGAGAAAAGGGGCAGGTGTCACCGTTGTCAGCTGCTGGAGAAAAGGTGCAGGCGTCACGTTGTCAACTGCTGGAGAAAAGGGGCAGGTGTCACCGTTGTCAGCTGCTGGAGAAAAGGGCAGGCGTCACCGTTGTCAGCTGCTGGAGAAAAGGGGCAGGCGTCACCGTTGTCAGCTGTTGGGGAAAAGGGGCAGGTGTCACCGTTGTCAGCTGCTGGAGAAAAGAGGCAGGTGTCACCGTTGTCAGCTGCTGGGGGAAAGGGCGGGGTCAGCTGCAGGGAGACTAGTGGCTCGATCTACAGGCTAAACGTGTCTGTAGGCTACACATTTGTTTGGCGGTAATAACCTATATTAACAAATTGTTGAATTACCTTGCCCTTCAATTGATGTTTTAATGTTGAGTGCAGCGTTCATTTTGTTTTCTCCGAAAGACGTGTAGCTGCACACGTTGTTCATAACAGACTATAGTGTGGCCCATTTTTTATTGAGATTGGCACTTGGTGCAGTGTAGAAATGATGCGGCAACGTAAAACAAAAATTAGTGTTGAACGTTGTCAATGGTTTGATTACCTTGCAAATGTTTAGATAACGTCACAATAACGTGGCTGAAATATGTTGACCAAACCACACTAGAAAGTGAAGGGACGACGACGTTTCGGTCCGTCCTGGACCATTCTCGAGTCGATTGTGTGGACAATCAACTTGAGAATGGTCCAGGACGGACCGAAACGTCGTCGTCCCTTCACTTTCTAGTGTGTGGTTTGGTCAACGTTTAGCTTGTTATTCCTGTCGATAGAAATATTGTAGTCAATATTAATGGCACGAACATTATGGCGTCAAGGGATAATTTTTACATTGTAGTGGTTTAGAATATAAAGTGTAAGAGGGAGATGACCGGCATTATATGTAAGTAGACTTCTAGATTGTTCTGGTGCTTAAGGCCTCGAAGACGGAGGCCTCGAAGACGGATCCAAGAAGATTCTCGTCTCGAATCGAGCTGATCGACAAGATTACAGTCAACCTCAGTGAGGTTGAAGATGGCCTGGCTTTTCTTGGATATGATTCGTATAGTGAGCAATGAATGGCATGTATTCATTCAGGGGGAACTGAGGTTCGTTGTGTTAGGAGTATGCACAGTATCGATAACTGTTGGCATGTGGGATTACCTGTGTGTGATGATTCTCATGACAAGGATAGTGCTCATGATGATGATCATGATGAGGGTAGGGGGGTGTATCAGGGCCAGGGGGGGGTCAAACCCGCAGAGGAGAGTAGTTTCAGTCAAAGGAATGAATTGCTATCGTACTGCTCGGTACAAATGCTAAATTACTATGCAGATGACGATGTAGAATTGGTTTTTAACGTCAACATTTAGAAATTGATGGTAGGATCTTTGGAAATTCTATTGAGTTTGTGGGCGAGTGAGGGAGAGTTTTTATGGGTACTGGTTGGTGGATCACGTGGCGGCGGCGGCACCTGCGCCATAGGCAGAGGCTTCACTTTTGGCAGCGGCACCTGCGCCATAGGGAGAGGCTTCACTCTTGGCAGTGGCACCTGCGCCATAGGGAGAGGCTTCACTCTTGGCGGTGGCACCTGCGCCATAGGGAGAGGCTTCACTCTTGGCGGTGGCACCTGCGCCATAGGGAGAGGCTTCACTCTTGGCGGCGGTACCAGCGCCATAGGGAGAGGCTTCACTCTTGGCGGCGGTACCAGCGCCATAGGGAGAGGCTTCACTCTTGGCGGCGGTACCTGCGCCATAGGGAGAGGCTTCACTCGTGGCGGTGGCACCTGCGCCATAGAGGCTTCACTCTTGGCGGCACCTGCGCCATAGGGAGAGGCTTCACTCGTGGCGGCACCTGCGACATAGACTGGCTTCACTGGTGGTGGCGGCGGCTGCTCCAGCCTCGTGCACACTTGCCAACACGTGGGAACTATAAAAGTCGCAGACTTCCAGTGCGGCATGCCGAGAATAGTGTGTTTATATTTTGTTTATATTTTGACACTTGAACTTTTCGGTAGGCATGGCTTAATAAATTCATTTAAAACAGTTTTCTGGGTTTTATTTTTACTCGATACATTTTTTAAAATATGAATTGAATGGAGTTAATTGATGGGTTGGGGGTGAAGTAGGAGGACGCGGTGTGTGGAGGAGCATGTGGCACCTCACGTGACATCTGGCTGGCTGCTGGCTCCAGATTATCGTGGCGGCCGTCACTCGTCATTGGGACAAGTGACGAGTAATGTGTTTGGGTCGTCATTGCCTTGAGTGAATAGTAATAACGTGGAAGCTGTGCTTGTGCGTGCGTGGTTCAGCATAGTCAAACAGTTTCCCCAGTGTGTGTTGTAGCATACGTTACTGACAATGGGGATAAATTTGATTAAGAAAGGCTGGTAGTAGCGCATATAGTCCACTACGGGCTCACCATAGCCCATGCTACTTTGAGTATTTTGGTCCAGATATTGGTCGTCACTACATTTGTGATTAGCATCATCTGCCATACTGGTTGAGGGTTACGCTACAAGCGGACAAAGTCACTACAACGTGGCTGAAGACATGTTGACCAAACTAGACAGAATGAGAACATTTCGGTCCATCCTGAGCCATTATCAAGTCGATTGTCGACTTAATAACGAATCAACGTCGTTGTCTCTTCACCTCCTAGCGTGTGGCTTGGTCAAGGCTATACTACAACCGGCGCTGAATGTCCTCAAGGTGCCATAGCTTAACCCAGGGCCTAATACTTAACACATCTCTCACCACAAACACCCACCATTACTGGCGTCAGTTTTGCCGCCTCCCAACAATAGACGCCTGTGATTAATACATTTTAGTTATCTTGAGAGATGTGGACCCGGTATATGGCCGGTATAATGATAAATAAAATTTGTTCATTCTGGGTGAGAATGTGCCGAGAAATGTATTAATCTCTAATTACAGTCTCCTCCTTGATTGTGATGTTTGAACACCAAAACAATTAGACGTTATTGACTGGAGGTTAATGTGTGATTCGCTCCTGACGGGCGCTGGCAGCTTGACGGGCAATCAGTGAGAGTAATGGTAATTTTTACTAGACTTTAACAACATATCCGTTAAATGCTCAATGCAGGTGTGTCGGTGGCATTAGTCAGCTGGCGTTTCTCGCAGGTGTGTAAAGCTGACCCCAATTTCAGATAGACACGAGTTCCTGGCCACAACGGCCTGGTTCATCACTTTTTTTATATATAAATAAAGTCCTTCACTGAGATTTGTCATTTGCCTTCGACAGTATTTAGTGATATGCTGGAATCTGTTCTGTTCCAACAAACACTACCTTGGTTACCTTGAGGTGCTTCCGAGGCTTACGTCCCTGCGGCCCGGTCGTCGACCAGGCCTCCTGAGACCACAAACTACCACAAACTTTTCTGTTGGTGTACACCTGTCCTTTTCAGTCGGGCTTTTTCACACATTATACCACCGTTCCCGATCCTGTAGTGAACTAGACAAGTTTTAGAACGGGTATCTGGGCGGTTTCTATATAGTACAGTAGTGTTTGTGAGCAGCAATTGGCTGTTTGTTACGGCTGTAGCATTCCATGCTGTGGCTGAACGAGTTAGCATATAAGAGCATGGAAATTGGAGTTTGACTTCCGGGCTCACCATAGCCCGTGCTACATGGACACTTCGTTCTGAGGAGCTAAATGTAAAACAACAACATGGAGTTTGATTTAAATTTCAGGTGATGCTATTTTAACTGTTATATTGCTTGTCTTGTTGATAGTGTAAGGTTGCAACTTTTACAGTGAAATGTATAATTTAATGGTTTCACGTGAAGCCATTGCGGCTAAATAGTGTGGATAGTGAACTTGTTAATTTGAAGCTATTCTACACATTTCAAAGACTAAGAATATTTATGGTAAATGGTTGAAAATTAGGAATTGCTTAGCGTAGAGAATCAAGTAGTTGATTATGATTTCGTGTGTTTGTGTGATGTAATATCCGGCGGCCATCACCACAGAGAAGAGTGGTGGCGTGTGGCACCAGGCTTGAGCGTCCATTAAACCTGTTTTGCCCCAAGTTTCCTTCACTGGAAGGATGTTTCGCTTAGAAGAGACATAGTTTTCGTACACAGAATTATTTGGTGTATTTGGATATTCCGTTCGTTGCAGTATGTTGGAATATATTGGGGGAGATAGTCAAGACAGGATAGACAGGACATCTTCAAGAGAAAACTGGACTGTTTTCTAAGAGATGTTCCGGACCAGCCGGGCTGTGGTGGGTATGTGGGCCTGCGGGCCGCTCCAAGCAACAGCCTAGTGGACCAAACTCTCACAAGTCGAGCATGGCCTCGGGCCGGGCTTGGGGAGTAGAACAACTCCCAGAACCCCATCAAGCAGGTATCAACCAGGTGTCCTGTCAGGGGGTGGAAGAGGGTGTGGGGTAAGATTGAAGATATTAGAGGTAGGTGTAGCAATATTAACCTTAACTGGTGGCAATTAAGGCACCTTAGTGAGTAACGTAACGATACACTGGTTCGGTAACAGGGTTGTTGATTTGTGGAACCAATTGCTGCGTAACGTGGTGGAGGTGGGGTACCTCGATTGTTTCAAGCGCGGGTTGGACATGTATATGAGTGGGATTGGGTGGTTATAAATAGGAGCTGCCTCGTATGGGCCAATAGGCCTTTTGCAGTTGCCTTTGTTCTTATGTTCTTACACACCAGAAACTTGTGTCCTTGAGCAGGATGCAAATATTATGCTAGTTTAACCAGCTTGTGTCGGCCTGTTGTGATGTTTGCACTTATTGAATCAATTTATAAGATATTCGGCTCGACGTTGAAATGTGTTAATAATTGAATACATCTTCAGCTTTTGTGGTTGAAATTGATGTGGGGTTGTGTGATGTGGTGTCCCACAGTAGGCAAAACTGTTGATGGCGCTGACTCAGAGTAATTATACCACTAACAGTTGACGGATCGTATTAAACAAAGTATTTCTTTACCGACAGAAAAATGTTGATTGCTCTCATCGGCCTTGACCTGAAAATATAAGATAGCATGCAGGCGCATATTTTGTTCCAGTATTTGCTTGAAGATGGTTGTATGTGCGACTTTGTAAGGAAGGTGAAGCTTGTAATTGTCGTTTTAAAGGCGTTTACATCGTACTAGTTAATGTAATATACGGGTTAAGACTAGCGCAGAGTTAATTGTGGTGTGCAAACCCGGGAGGGTGTGATGTGGGCTGTGTTGGCAGCAGGCCCATATCTGGCCTCCCCCCCCCTCTCTGTCTCCCCCTCTATCACATGCCGCTCCGTAGCCCAGTGTTTTGGCAACAAAATAAGACAAAATCCCCCCTCCCCCTCCCCCTCCCCCTCTTCCCCATCTGCATGTCGGTGTTACTGAACTAGTTCTCTTCCTGTACGTACCGTTGTTATCGCCAGCAAGTAATGAACATGGTGCCGAAACTCTTGGAAATTAAGTTAACACGTACATTTTTAGCCAAGACATCCTTGTGCAATATAGGCTCGCCAGAGTGGCTGCATTACGTGTTGCGATAGTTTAATAGGGGCGAGTATCTTTTGGACAGAGGCCGGGCTCTCAAGAGGATGCCATGGTTATTTTTACCCAGGTAAAGTAATGAAGTAGTAAGGCCCCACACACTGGGCGCATGCCTGGTCGTCTTAGCAGGAGAGGGACCTGTTTGGTCCACCTTCCTCAGTGCAAGTTTGTCGCATCCCTCCCACAAGGCCGCAGTGTGCGCGCCTGCACAGTCAGGCACGCATAAATGCATGCTCACGCACGAATACAGACATTGGTCATTGGTGGGTACATGGGCTGGGACTAAATTGAAAAAAAACACATGGAATCTTGAATGATTGTATGTAAAATTTATACAGTGTGAAGATGGTAGTGGAGTTTTCCTCCACTAGTGGAGTTCACTAGTGGACCTCCACTACCTTCAGGAGACCTGGTTGATGATCGGGCTGCGGGGGTCGCAGAGCCCCGAAACCATTTCTAGGTAACCTCAAGGTACCATCTAAAATATAACAACCTCCAGGGAATATAAATTCGTCGTACCAGGTAATTGGTTAAGAGGGGGGAACCCGGGAGCTGGAGCTCTTGATCAACTCGCCGTGCGTACTCTATACACTAGTGCGGCCGCGTCTAACAGTCTGACCAGACTACCTACCCGGCCCGGGCCGCGGGGACGTTGATACCAAGGACCTCCGCAAGGTAGGTAGTGTTCTTGCTCGTTGGTCCTCTTCAAGCTCTGCGTTTTTTATAACAAACGGCTGAAACCACTTTGATCTCGATGTTATTTCGTAGAGAAAGTAGAATTGCTTTAAGGCCCCCTGTACCCTTCACTTCCCGATATCGTCCCCAAGTGTCCGGGGATTTTGATGCGTAGTTAGTAGTTGGATATAGACGAGCAGGAGAAAGTTGTGGCTGCATGAGGACATGCGGGGATGGTATTGGTGGTGAACCTTGGTCTTCTCCCGCCTCCCTCCCTCCCTCCCTGGTGGTGGTGGGGAGAGGCATGAATATCCTTGAACGGGCAGGCGTGGCGTAGCGTGGAGGGGGATGGAAGCGGTGTTGGTGAGGCAGGCGGTCGAGGTGCCTATTTCAGAACTGCAGCCCGTAAAGTGCCAATCGCCCTAGTTTATCTTTCGTAACATGAAGCTTAACTTCCCTCCTGGGCGTAACAGTGGTTTCCTCTTCCCTGGGTATCCACTCACCTTGAGTGGATACCCAGGGTAGGTATCCACATTGGTATCCATCATTGTGAAGTTGGACAGGAAGGTGGGTGGAGTGCAGCCATGCTTGCAGTGGTTCCTGGGATCTTCGTCCTCCCGGAATCCCCACCAACCTCGGCCTGGTCTTTTGACTAGTTCTCTAGGTTTCATTTCGGCTTTACCTAGCTTTAATACCACATCCGGGCTGATAAGGACTAGTTTGAAGAACGTGTAAAGTTTCATCTTTGATTCCTGGTCATTTTTCTTTAATTGATAGGGCACTGGAAAGGCAAATACAATTGTATTTGTATTGGATAGTGGCAGTTAATGTTATTGCGCAGTTTTTAAAATGGTTTCCCTGCGTGGATATTCAGACAGTGGGTTGGAAACACTGGTCTCTGGAGATTTGCTTCCAGATGCCTTGATATCGCTTTACGTGTGTAATTGAGCAACTTATCGCCTTCTATCGGGTACGTGCGAAGAGAAACTTTCTCTGGCAGAGTGAGTGTACTGTGTAATGTGATACGCTGTAACACACGGGGCTAGTGTTACTAACAGTTATGATTTTTACTACACATGTTCAGATCAACATTTTTCCGGAAAGATGGTGTAGTGGGGCAAGGGATATCACGTTTTATTGGAGACTGAGCGGTCGGCCGAGCGGACAGCACGCTGGACTTGTGATCCTGTGGTCCTGGGTTCGATCCCAGGCGCCGGCGAGAAACAATGGGCAAAGTTTCTTTCACCCTATGCCCCTGTTACCTAGCAGTAAAATAGGTACCTGGGTGTTAGTCAGTTGTCACGGGCTGCTTCCTGGGGGTGGAGGCCTGGTCGAGGACCGGGCCGCGGGGACACTAAAGCCCCGAAATCATCTCAAGATAACCTCAAGATAACTGATAACCTCAGGTTCCTCAGTACGAAGCCATACATTCCTGTCGTGAAATTTGAAGTTGGCAAAGTTAGTCCTTCGGAAATTTGTTAGAGGAGTGAGGAGTAATCACTGTGCCAACTTTCTGCATGTAGTTAGGTTCGTATGATTTGCCTGCTGTGAAGTGAGTTCTTATTAGATTTGTGTGTACTGTACTAGAAAGTGTTTACAGTCTGGGTCTTGCCAACTAGTGGCGTCGATGTCGTCTGTTACTTCTCTACAATTTTTCAAATAAAAATAAGTAATCTCCGTATTATTATAATGGTGAAATCTTGGTCATTTTCACGCGGCGGGTAATTGAGGTTAGCCAGTTGATATTCGGCTCTAACGACGCGCTTTCTTTATTTTTTTGTTTTAATTACTCTAGCTTCTCGAGACGTTTTCACTTACACTTTGAGCGCTAAAATATGGTGGCGTCATCATGGATATCTTAACGGGGGATCTTTGTAATAACTTTTGCTTGTACTAACATATTATAATGCGTGATTCTTCCTGTTTTAAAGTTGTGAATTGTAGAACTTGGTGTATTTGAAAGTGGGCATGTCAATGGTCACTTTCCCCACACGAAGCGTGGCCACTTCCCCACACGAAACATGGTCACTTTCCCCACACGAAACATGGTCACTTTCCCCACACGAAACATGGTCACTTTCCCCACACGAAACATGGTCACTTTCCCCACACGAAACATGGTCACTTTCCCCACACGAAACATGGTCACTCTCCCCACACGAAACATGGTCACTCTCCCCACACGAAACATGGTCACTCTCCCCACACGAAACATGGTCACTCTCCCCACACGAAACATGGTCACTCTCCCCACACGAAACATGGTCACTTTCCCCACACGAAACATGGTCACTTTCCCCACACGAAACATGGTCACTTTCCCCACACGAAACATGGTCACTTTCCCCACACGAAACATGGTCACTTTCCCCACACGAAGCATGGTCACTTTCCCCACACGAAGCATGGCCACTTTCCCCACACGAAGCATGGCCACTTTCCCCACACGAAGCATGGCCACTTTCCCCACACGAAGCATGGCCACTTTCCCCACACGAAGCATGGCCACTTTCCCCACACGAAGCATGGCCACTTTCCCCACACGAAGCATGGCCACTTTCCCCACACGAAGCATGGCCACTTTCCCCACACGAAGCATGGCCACTTTCCCCACACGAAGCATGGCCACTTTCCCCACACGAAGCATGGCCACTTTCCCCACACGAAGCATGGCCACTTTCCCCACACGAAGCATGGCCACATGCCTTATATCTTGAAATTTAATTTTCAAGATATAAGGAAATTGTGTGATCCAACGTCTTAAGGTGCAGGGCGATGGAGAACTCTTTAACTGTGAGGCACACTGTAGTGTTAATAACGCTAACTAATGGTAACGTTAATAACTAACTAATGGTAACTTTAGTTGTATACTAGACCGCAGCCAAGGCAGTACTGAATGGTAGTAACTGCTATGTTTTCCTGGGTGATTCTGTAGGTATTCCTGGGGAATGTTGCCATCTGTGCTCTGCCGCTACAAGAGTACTAACGACAGCCTGGCTGCAACACTGTATGGTGCATGCCTCCCACAAGATAACCATAAGATAACCACAAGATAACCTCCCCTCATCCCTCTTTACACTTGAGATGCACCAATTTGTGACGCGCTAGTTATGGCGCCATGGGAAATGAGTTTAAGGCTACGTCGATTTATTTGTTTGGAAGTGAAGTTTTGCCTTGCTATAATTTTGGTTCCTTCGCCACCCGACATACTGTTTGGGCGTTCCCTGACTAGAACGAAATTTGTCTGCTGACGTGAGTTGACAAGTCACGTGTGGGAGAGCTTGCGCGTCAGTACCTGTGAAGTTGAGCATACTACAGTGTGTGTGTGTGTGTGTGTGTGTGTGGGGGGGGGGGGGGCGCAGTGTTGCGCAAGCGTGTGTATTGTGAGAGCTGCTGCTGTTATAGATTCAGCTACTCTGAACAAGTTCCAAGTAGCACGGACTATGGTGAGCCCGTAACTTACCTGGCACAGGAGCGGGGCAAGTCTGATAAAGACCTTTTGTGCCCTCTGTAATGCTTTTGCGCTACCGCTCACAGGATGAGTATGGGGTGCACAATAAACTAGCCGCCTTCGGCGGCAACAATCAAAACAAGCAAGGGCTATGGTGAGCCAGTAGTGGACTTACCTGGCACAGGAGCGGGGCAAGTAGCAAGGGCTATGGTGAGCCAGTAGTGGACTTACCTGGCACAGGAGCGTTGATTGTGAGAGCGAGTTGGAGTGAATTTATGGTGTCAAGCTCGACCATGATGGTTGGCGGAGGGTGAATAAGAACACTAAAGTACGTACCAGTGTATCATAGCGAGGCGACCCCCCCTCCCCCCCCCCCCAACTTTCCCTTCACTTCCCTTCCCTACTTTCACTCTTTTACTCTAGTGTATTTTTCTGTGAATTTGAAGAGTTGTCTTCATAATCTTCCGTTGCGGTCTCCACAAAGTGGCAATATGGCCCGCATCGTGCTTCTCCTGGTCAAATTAAGCAGAGCCAAAAACCGCATGGGGAAAATTGATAGTTGGGCATTGACAGAATTTATACTGCACGCTTAAGTGCATCAAAGACGTTCGTTTGATAAGTTTGCCCATTGGCCGGGGAACGTTGTTACCCGCTGGGCTCTTGTAGTGGCAGAGCCCAGATGGCAGCCATCTTAGGAATGCTTACAGAATCTCCCAGGAAAACGGCCACCGACAGTTACTACTATTCAGTATTCCATTTTAGTAGCCAGACGAGCTGCTGTATTCTCTTGGCGCTGCTTCTTACTTCCCCAGGGCCGGATGAAGTGTTTGCCAGGGTGCTTAAAGAATGCAAAGAGGAGCTTACCGAGCCACTGTCTACCATATTTGATAAATCAATAGTTAGGCGAGTACCCGAGTCATGGAAGGTAGCTAATGTGGTACCAATTTTTAAGAAAGGAGATAGATCACTTGCGTCAAACTATCGGCCAATTAGCCTAACATCTATTGTGGGAAAGTTACTTGAATCGATAATTGCAAATACAATTCGTCTTCACCTTGAAAAACCTAAATTAATAAATGAGTCGCAACATGGTTTTACAAATGGCCGTTCATGTTTAACAAATTTGCTATTTTTTTTTATTCCATCATAGTTGAGGCAGTTGATAGTGGTAAGGATTGTGATGTTGTGTGCCTTGACTTTAGCAAAGCTTTAATACAGTGCCACATGAAAGACTAATTAAAAAAAATAGAGGCTCATGGTATTGGGGGTGCTATGTAAATAAATAATGTACGTTAAACTTTAAAAACTTTTAAGTCACTTACAAATATAGAAGAATTTGAAGTGGTGGGGGTGAAAGATTTGGGGCGGGGCAGATGGTGGCAGTGTGCGAGGAAGGAGGCTGATGTGGTGGTAGTGGTGGATTATTGATGTGAACCCCGGGGTTGAGCGGTGGTCATCAATATTCCACGCCTCCCCCACCCACCCTTCTTGCCTTCTCGTGGGTCAAGCACGGAAAAATAACAAAATTACTAGTTTCTTTTAATTTCTATTGAAACTTAGTACGTTGTAATTATTTGCAGTAATTTATTTGATAAATGTATAATCTGGTGCATTGATTACATATTTTGTCTCGTGCATGATGTTTTATTGCAGTAAAATATAAAAGTTGTGTAGTAATTTGATAACTAATATGGTTATAATTTAGTCAACCTTGAGGTGGTTGTTGTTGTTTACGATTCAGCTACTGGGAATTAAAAGTTCCAAGTAGCACGGGCTATGGTGAGCCCGTGATGGACTTACCTGGCACAGGAGCGGAGCTGAAACTTTCTGCAAACCTTGAGGGTTGCTGCACCAGTTTATACTGGGCGAGTGTACGCCCCAAGAGAAGGAAAAGACTAATAAGTCCTCCTATGGTCGGTTTCTAGTTTGTGTCTGGGCTTTTTAACCAGACTTCCTTGCTGGCTGCCTGATCAGTTAGCTTATTATTGCAACAGATCATTTCATTAATAATTTGTATTCTGACCAGACTACACACTAGAAGGTGAAGGGACGACGACGTTTTGGTCCGTCCTGGACCATTCTCAAGTCGATTAAGAATTGACTCGGCCACGTTATTGTGACTCATCGCCTGCATCATTATTTGCTATAGTTTATGAATGGGAAAGGTGCACAGCAGTTAGTACTTTGCTTCGAATGTGATTTTACTAGTAGCATCTTAACCCTGCAAATACACAGCGTAACCGTCTCTATTTTCCGCCTGTTACAACTTCTAATAAAGTTATTTCTTGTTATAACGATTTTGACGTATTAGATTGTTGTAGCAACGTCGTAGATTCGTTGTTTTGCCCGTCCACGCTGGTGCGCGCGCGCTCAATATTCACAATACAGTACTGGATATATAGATTACGCGTCACAATAACGGGGCGCCTCCACAGATCTCCAGTATCAGCTCTTGTTGCTGGTAATGGCTCCAAAGGGCCATCACTTACGGATATTCATGCCCGTGCCACTTTTTGGATGGCTTAATCTTCATCAATCAATCAATCAATAACGTGGCTGAAGATATATGATCTATATCAGTATCGATACTAGATATAGTAGTTGTTTAATGTTAAGTCTTTAATTAATTTAATTAATGGTTATATATAATATATATATATATAATATATATAATGGGATACAACCACTGGTTATTTGTAACGAACATTAGAAGAATTTGTATTTCAAGTTTCCTTTCCCCTACAGACGGTTGGAGAAACATTGCGAGGCTCCCATGTGTAACTTGCATATTGCCTGCTACCCCCTCCCCCTTTTATATATTATATATTAAATAAAATATATAAATTTTATTCTTTAATGTTATTGTCCCAACTTCCGCGTCTCTCCCTCGCTCGTCCCCTTCAATTCATCCAAAATGCACACAAATGTATTTTGTCATGAAGGTGCTACAACGGTTATTTTGCGAGTGGCAAGTTAAACTTTTGATTAAGAGTGGCCTTTTCAAACTTGGTGGCTAAAATGCATGTAGTAACTTTGATATTTCAAGTATGAATGTACAATACCAGAATCCAAATGTGCACTTAAAGGGGAGGTGCTGGAGTGGAGGGCGATGCTTCCCTCCCCTTCCCACCCAGGCTGGTGGTGGGGACTGACGGTGTTGGGTCGTGTCTGTCGTGCAGTATTTGTTAAATTAAAGCGTCCCCCCCCCCCTCCACACATCTGGGGCCAGATTCACGAAGCAGTTACGCAAGTACTTACGAACGTGTACGTCTTTCGTCAATCTTTGACGGCTTTGTTTACATTTATTAAACAGTCTACAAGCATGAAAACTTCGCAATCAACTGTTGGTATTGTTATAAACAGCCTCCTGGTGCTTCGGAGCTCATTAACTGTTTAATAATTGTAAACAAAGCTGTCAAAGATTCAGAAAAGCTGTACAGGTTCGTAAGTAGACGAACTCTTCTAGTGTGTGGTCTAGTCAACATTCTTCAGCCACGTTATTGTGACTCATCGCCTGCAGGTTCGTAAATACCTACGTAACTGCTTCGTGAATCTGGCCCTGATCCTGCTTGTGTATAGTGGGGTGCCTTCTTATTGGTGGGATCTGCTCTAGGGCTGTATACTGCTTGTGGTACGGATGTGTCTGTAATATTGAGAGCTGGTATAATTGTCTCCAGTGTGTTACAGTTGGCAGTCATTACTATGTATACAGTAGGTAGGCTTGGCATCAAAGGACCCGTTGCCTACTTACTGATAGTGTAAGGGAAATTTTAACTAGTGCTGATGTAATAAATTTTGCTCGCACGCGTCGAGATAGTGTCCTTCAAGCATGTATCGTAGACGCTCCATGATCTGGGCTTGAAATTACATCGCCATGTACATTTTTTTGATCCATTCTGCTCTCGTGTCCGTCGGTGGGCCAGATTCACGAACCAGTTACGCAAGCACTTAGAACCTGTACATCTTTTCTCAATCGTCGCCGGCTTTGTTTACAATTATTAAACAGTTAATGAGCGCCGAAGCACCGGGAGGCTGTTTATAACAATAACAGTTGATGGGCAAGTTTTCATGCTTGTAAACCGTTTAATAAATATAACTAAAGCCGCCAAAGATTGAGGAAAGATGTACACGTTGGTAATTACTTGCGTCTAACTGCTTCGTGAATCTGCCCCCCCCCCCTGGTCCCTGGTTACTTGCGTCCGTCCGAAGCAAGAGGTCATGTCACTCACAACCTATCCTCCCTCTTGTAAATTTCTGTACAGCATTTTGAACGATTCTTACCTGTGTAACCTTACGTCTGTGAACATTAGCTCTCGGGTACTATGTTGGCCAGACCACACACTAGAAGGTGAAGGGACGACGACGATGTGTGGTCTGGTCAACATACTTTAGCCACGTTATTGTGACTCCTCGCCTGTATCTGGGGTACTATATTAGTGTGGCAAATGTCAATATAATTATAGTTTAATGCCAAAATTGGCTGTATTTATTTTCCTCTTTTTAAACCTTTTAATCCCCTACGCTTGGTCACAAGCGTGCGGAGAATATGGTCATAAAATATCAGAGATAACCTCGAGAATTTGAAAGTGTCGGGGAAGACTAATCCCCAGAGTGGGAAGGCCCTCCCGGGAGAGTAGACGTCAGGGTGTTAAGGCCTATATGGGTAGGCCTAACCCCCGGCCTATTTCAGCTGGCCACGTGGTGACATTTTTGTTGCTATAATAGGTTAAGTAACAATTGTAATTACGAAGCTATAAGATGCTTATTTTAACATACTAAGTAGGTTAGTTAAGGTCGGTGTTTTCTATGAAGCTTTTCAAGGGAAACTATGTTTAGTATGTCGCCTATGCACTTATTAAATAAGTCAATATTGACTATACTAATTTGCGAGGACGGGTTGTAAACGTTTTACGTAACTCTTGTAAGAATTAAAAACAAATCCTGTCAATTATCAATGCTATCTTGATCCAAAGTGAAATTCAGTAATGATCGCTGTTTTAAGCGAGTAACCATTACGCGCCAGATAAGTTTTTTTTCCAGTGTCAAGTTACCTGGAAGGTGTTTACGTGGGCTTGTTTGATGCCACTGTTTGGTTCTGACACTGGCTTCGGAGCTCTTGAGAAGGACCTGGGTGACTAACGTCTGTGATAAGTACAATCTAATCGGCTTTTATTGTGGTCCAACTCAAGCATTTATAGCGTGACATTGATTATTGTTCACGGTATTATACGGTATTTTGTTAGTTGGCAAAGTCAATAGACACAAAATATAGTTACTTCCTTTCACCAGCGTCCGTTCATCGATATAAAATACAATTTATCTTTTTATATTAAAGATAAATTGCAATAAGCTTTATATAATTAAAAACTTCTGAATTTTCGTAACTTTAAAGACAAATTTCGTAAACTTGTTTTAAATCTCGGTGTTTATAAAAGTCGGTGTTTATAATTGTAAATTAAAAGTACGGTATACAAGTTCATTGGCACACGTAGTAGTCATCGGGTGGAGGACAGTGAAGGAAGCCGTTCGGTTCATTACAAATTTACACAGGAAATGTCATACATTAGTTCAGATGTCAACATTAGTTTTCATGAAAGGTCACAAGATTTTTGTTTGAAAACTAGTGTCAGCGGTCTATATTGGTAAGATAGCCGGAGCTACACTCTACATTTATTTGTATGGTAGGAAAGTCTGCTAGTTTTCTCATATAGTTGGGTTTACAGTATACAGGTTTTCTCCTGGAGGAGTTTTAAGTAATTTCCTCAACTTTAGGATTGTGGACGCAGCAAGTTTCGATGGGAACTTTTGTTAAACACTACGTATAAGTGGTTTTGAGTTGGAATTGTTTGTATAGTAAAATAGAAGTTGACGGGAATAGAGGAAAGTAGTGGTATGAGAGGTAACTTTTACCAGAAGGGTCAGTGGCCCTAGTGGTTGACCTAGTCATGTTGCCTCACCCTTCACTTGCCGCGTGAATGATACTGCGCACTAAAGGCAGCATAAGGCTAGCAGGTACGCTGCTACCCTACACTGAAATGGGAACGACTTGCAAGAGCGAGTAGTTTTCGCGAGAGCCAGGGTGGGCTGTTGTGTGTGTGGGTCATGTACAACTCTTGGGGTGATGTCGGGAAACAATTCCCGGCCTCTTAACCAGAAATAAGTTTTTAATCAGAAATGTAGGCGCGGCTCTTGAGCACGCACCGTGCATGCAAATGTGTACAATAGTTTTTTTTCTTAAGCGAGTGAATACCGATAGCTGCCATGACTTACAGTATTGCTCCCATTATTACCTTGTTGCTTGATACACATTTATCTTTGGTGTGCGTGTATGGTTTTAAACTTGACATAATCTCAAATGCGGTGGTTGCGCAATGTAGGCATATGTGAAATCACAAGATTGTTCCTACCGCCGCAACACTGGCTGGCATGACAAGGTAGTTTGTTGGTGGACAGTAGAAGTCTTCAGTGTGATGTGAGTGAGTTATCAGGTCGAGTGGCATCACGAACCATCACACACTCAGCGACGCGGTGTCATGTATTAAAGTAGAGTACCACAAGGAAGCTGCCTCTCCCCCCACTCTATTCAACATATATACAGCTGACCTACCCCAACCTCACCATGGAGAATACATCACATACGCCGACGATGTCACCCAAATAATTTGCCAACCGGGACCATCAAAACAGCTACTAGCCGACAAGATCGTTGTTATAAGGTCGGTGAGAACAGGTCTTAAGGGGGGGGGGGGATTTCTGTGCCACTGGTATCGTGGTGAGGGGGGATGGGGGGGGGCGGGGGTTGACGTGGGCTTCCCCTCACTTCAGTTCACACACAAGTGGCGCTCAGTCCCATTATTGTTGATATTTTACAAATATTTTCTCAACCCTCCTTTCTCGCATTCTCCGCTTCTTTAATTGTTGTGACTAAATCTTTTCTTGTTTTTTATTGGATTATTGTATAGTGGCCAGTCTTTTAACGCAAGTTTTGGTCTTGGCAAATTTTTTGTTGAATGTTTATTCAAATTCAGTCTTGTAGGCATAGCAGTACGTGTGGCGAGGCTTGTGTGGAATGATCACCTTCCCCCTCGTTCCTCCGCAGCCTCGGGGATGATCTCAGTGTAGCAGTAGGACGTCCCCTCCTCTTTGAATAGTTTCCGCGGCAGGGGTGCCACGGCAGGTCTAGTAACTAGGGATCATGGACCTATTTAGGGTTGACCAGACCACACACTAGAAGTTGAAGGGACGATGACGTTTCGGTCCGTCCTGGACCATTCTCAAGTCGCGTGAGAATGGTGACTTGAGTGACAAGCTGAAGTCAAGCTCAATGGTGACAAGCGACTTGAGAATGGTCCAGGACGGACCGAAACGTCGTCGTCCCTTCAACTTCTAGTGTGTGGTCTGGTCAACATACTTCAGCCACGTTATTGTGACTCATCGCCTGCACCTATTTAGGGTCTTTCGTAAATGGGGGGGGGGGGGGAGGGGATAGTTACTAGGATAATTAGAGATCTAAGTGTTCATGGACTTGCCACCCTTGCCACACCCCACCACTTTGTCGGTAGTTGGAAACTACACATTGGGAATCATTAGTGGGAGAGGGGGGGGGGGCAGCGGCAAGGATTGCAAGGGAATACGACGACGAACTGCAGCGTCCGTGGCTTGAATTCTTGGTTAAGTTTCCTGGCGACTCAAGGTTGTCCTGTCATAAGCTCCTTGACAGCAGAAACTGACGAAGGTTGTAATTTCTCTCGTTACAGTTGTGATGTGGGTGGCTACCCTGTGTGACATAATTGCTTCTTGAAACTTGTTTCCGTATTTATAGTGTAATGTTTTATTTGGTCATATAGGTTCGGGATCTGTTCTGACGAACAAGTAATGTTATTCTATCATTTAGTGTTGAAATACTAGAGCGCACTATTGTGTATGATTGTGTTAATATATGTTCCAGTGTTCGAGTCTGGCCTCAGGCTGGGCTAGGGAGTAGAACTACTCCCAGAACCCCCCCCCCCCTCCAGGTGTGTGTCAGTGTGATTGCATCAGTCCCCTTCCTTGGAACACCTGACATTTTAGGGGGGAAAGGGGAGGGGGGGGGGGACTATTTGCTGGTTGGTTCTATCCAATAGACAAGAGAATTGTGAAGTAACCATCTGGTTGATGGGGTTCTGGGAGTTCTTCTACTCCTCAAGCTCGGCCTCTCGATAACCCTCGAGCACTCCTCCCCCCCTTCCGCGGACTCTACTACCCCCCCTCCCCGGCCCTCAACCACCTCTGGCCAGTCCGTAAGTTTCTGTTGTAACTAAAATACGAAATAGTGAATAATTGTAGTTTCCGGGTTCCCGGCCTCTGTTCTTGCTTAGGAAACCGCATCTTGAATCTTTTTGTTGTTGTTGCTGGAAGTGACTTGGGTTTGTGCGGATCACGCTAACTGTATCGCTTGTGTATGGCATGGTGTGGTCTGAATGTGTGCAACGGAGCAGCTTGGTGTGACAGGTGGGGGGGAGGGGGGTTATTCACGATGTCATTAGATAACCAGAAGATAGCATGGGCTAATCTAAATCTCCCGTAAATGCTTAAAAAATTTAATGGTTAAATCACTTTAATAATAGAAATAACATTTTCTTAGTTTGACATTAGTTTTACTAAATATTGTTCTGTAGTATTTAAATTACAAAGTGTAAAGGGGGGGAGTATAGACGAGAAGGGTGATACATCAGTGGTGACGGTGTGTCGCAGAGCTGGCCACAGTGGGGGGGGGGGGGGTGTTTTTGGTCGCGGGTGCTGGGTGATGCCAGGCTTGGGTTGCTTGGGTGGAGCCTGCTTCATGTACTCCCATCTTCATTGTCCCATAATGGAGGTCTTCTGCACGCCGTTGACCGGGGGATGGCAACCGTATTTTGCTGGGATAGCAACCCTGTCCTAATAGAACGTATTTTGAACTATACTCTTAAGGCCACAAATTGTCGAAGTAGATAATGGTAGCGGCTCGCAAAATTGACACTGTCCCGTTTTCTGTTTTGGATCCCTGGTAGGTTAGGATAAGGGCACGTTAGTGCGACAGTGTCTGACGTTGGAAAACTAATATCCACCAACCTTTTGGTTGGTAATATTGGGTTGGTATCTTGTGCGATATCTGGTTGTTGACCAGACTATTGAACACAGCTGCTTGCAGCCTGGCCTATGAATCACAACTTGGTTGATCAGGTATCCTTTGGAAGGGTTTATAGTTATTTTGAAGAGTGAGAGGTCGGTCAGTTACGTCCTCTTGTATGTTGAGGGAGTTTGAAAGTCTGGGCCTTCAATGTTGATGGTTCTCTCGGCGTGCCTATTTGCACCTCTGTATTTCAACGGGGCTATTTTGCACATCCTGCATTGCCTTATGGTCTTGTAGAAGCCAACAATACCAGACAATACTTGACAAAATCAAAACACATAATTTGACAAGTTTGTGAAATATTTAAATGGAGTGGTGACATAATAAATAAATATTTGCTTGGAAAGTTTTGTCGTGACTTCCTTGAAGCCTTTTGACTGGCCTCAAGGCACGGGAAAACCTGCAGGTGATGTGGCCAGCCAGCCAGGCTGAGCCTTTTGCTTGACGTTTATATTGGCTCAACTCTACGTGCAGCTTCAGTGCAATAGTTGCCGATATTTATAAATGTGACGGACGTGGAATGTATTCAAGTGAAGGACTATTAATTTTAACAGGCGAAAAATCGCCTAGGGCTGTTTGAGGTGATGTCGGTGGGCGTCCGCAGGAAGTGATGAGACTGATGCCATGAACCATCTCTGCACAAGATATATTATAATGGCTGGTAGCAAGGGCATTGCTTGTCATTCCTGCAGTTTACTTTGTATATTTATTGGTAGTGTGTGGAGTACATGCTTGTTATTCAATTGCAGCTTGCACTGGATGGGAATTATGATGTAGGTCATCGCACTGGTTCGATTTGGATGGCATTAGTGATGGGGAGCCGGTCGGCCAAGCGGACAGCACGCTGGACTTGTGATCCTGTGGTCCCGGGTTCAATCCCGGGCGCCGGCGAGAAACGATGGGTAGAATTTCTTTCACCCTATGCCCCTGTTACCTAGCAGTAAAATAGGTACCTGGGTGTTAGTCAGCTGTCACGGGCTGCTTCCTGGGGGGTGGAGGGGAGTACACCATCATGTACACCAATCATAGTAATGTAGACCAGACCACACACTGGAAGGTGAAGGGACGACGACGTTTCGGTCCGTCCTGGACCATTCTCAAGTCGATTGTGATCGACTTGAGAATGGTCCAGGACGGACCGAAACGTCGTCGTCCCTTCACCTGCTAGCGTGTGGTCTGGTCAACATACTTTAGCCACGTTGTGACTCATCGCCTGCATCATAGTAATGTAATTATGAACACTAATTATACCGAGACTATTAAAGCCCTAATCGAGCTAGGCTTGTTGGTTACTCCGGATGCATAAATTACCAACTAGGTCACAATGAACTTAATGAAGTAACACCCTGAAGTCCGCCCAGACTTAGGAGGCACTTGCTGTAGGTAATAAAGTTCTTGAAGCAACGAATCGTCTCTGTAATCCCACTCCTCTTAACCTTCGGGTATAAGGAAGAAAGTCATAGGTAGGGTCGCTAAATAGTGATAAGTAGAATTGAAGTTGTATACCAGCTAGGGAAGGGAACACGTAAACACACTGTACATAAGAACATAAGAACAAAGGTAACTGCAGAAGGCCTATTGGCCCATACGAGGCAGCTCCTATTTATAACCACCCAATCCCACTCATATACGTGTCCAACCCACGCTTGAAACAATCGAGGGATCCCACCTCCACCACGTTACGCGGTAATTGGTTCCACAAATCAACAACCCTGTTACCGAACCAGTATTTACCCAAGTCTTTCCTAAATCTAAACTTATCCAATTTATACCCATTGTTATACCCACTGTACTTGCCATCACAGCCTACACTAGTAAACTACTAAAGTTATAGAAAGATCAAATAATTGCGCGAACACACGGGTCTGATTCGTCCCTCATCAAACTACCTGGTCGATGTTACTGGGTATAGTTCCACCCTTATGGGAAAGCAGACACCAAGGGCAACGAATGGATAAATTGAAACGTATAGATAATGATTGCATCACTGGCAGATGCAACTAAAGCTCTCGTCACCGTTCAACTATTATTATCGCTAATTCCCACAATAGCAATTTTGTGAAAAAAATGCGCAAATAATATGTAAAAACTAAAATAATTCACATACTTGAATGTGTTTATATGCGGGTGAATAGAATTTTTTTCAGGAGGACACGGTTAATGGATTTGCTTCCTAGAATAATCCAGTGGTGAAGGACAATGCTCTGAAAGGAGGGAAGCACTGGCAGGTTAGCCATTGACGGTGGGATGGTACTTTCCTTCCCGTAATTTTGTTGCAAGGTCTTCCTTCCTTCCTGGCGGCGGTGGCGTTTGTTGTTCTGGTTGCGGAGACAAGGTCACACCCATGACGAAATATCTAGACCGCCGGGTGCGTGAGGGGATGTAGTGGGACTCCTGTCCTCGATACTAATTACTGTTGTTCAGCTGTCTGTATCATGTCTCGCTACACCTGAACCTTCGTACACACAAACATACCACCCCTTTCATGCTTTTGCTGCCCTTCAACGCCAGCTGGAAGGTTGCCATGGTAACGAAGAATAAAGCCGTACTCTGTAGTCATGGCAACACAGACGTTGTCATCTCAAAATAGAAGTGGTGTTTGTGAAGCTCCCAAGTGTCATCACTGTCATAAGGGGTTGTCTATTTACATGGGTATCGTTTGTCATCACTACTATTCATTCTGTATTTCTTAGCGCCTTCCACCTGTCAGTCAAGAGGAAGTGTTGAACGGCATAGTAGTTTTAAACAAATGGGGGTGAATGAGACGTCGGTTCGAGCAAGAAACTTGTGTATGATAGTGCAATACTTCACCGGGTTGTGCTTATGCTCGTCTGCACAAGCCTACCAGATGGCATTGTAAGCTGTCTATTTGACTTTCATTTTTTAGTCGTGTATTTGATGATGTTTTATTGTTCTAACGGCTTCTTACCCATGGCTGGAAAGGAGATTTTCTCTGTAAGCGTAGCTAGCTGTTCCAGCTTTAGGCGCTTTCCAGCTGTTCTAGGCTTTAGAGTCTGAACGTGGTTACACACTGTAATTTAGTTCCTTCGGTGTTTCGTGGCTTCTGTAGCAGATTTTTCGTGTTCTGTGTGGTATAGGGAAGCAAATTTTGAAAATACTGATATTCTGTTAAGCATTGGTATTTTAGATTTAATCTGGCACATAATCTGGCTAGGGAGCCGGTCGGCCGAGCGGACAGCACGCGGGACTTGTGATCCTGTGGTCCTGGGTTCGATCCCAGGCGCCGGCGAGAAACAATGGGCAGAGTTTCTTTCACCCTATGCCCCTGTTACCTAGCAGTAAAATAGGTACCTGGGTGTTAGTCAGCTGTCACGGGCTGCTTCCTGGGGGTGGAGGCCTGGTCGAGGACCGGGCCGCGGGGACACTAAAGCTCCGAAATCATCTCAAGATAACCTAAAGATAACCACATGGACACACATTTGCATGCCTGTCTAAGCACGTGTGAGAGGAGTGGAAGTCGTACGCGTTGTCGCCGACTTACCAGACTGTACCTAGGGCGTCTCTGACAAAATGGGAGGGTTGTCTGCACGTGCTCGTCAGGAAGCAGTAGAGTTGTAGGTCGGGGGGGGGGGGCTACACTGTAGAGATTTAATACCTTGAGGGGTGAAAGCTTTGTTTGCAAACTCCCTAGACAGTTTTTTTTTAATTAAACTTTTATTAATACCACGGAAACCTTTAACATGCTTCCGATTTATAATGACGTGTAAAGGTTGTTAATTCTGGCGAGGCTGGTTGCGGAGTTAATACGGAAGTCCAGGTAAATGAAATCGCTATAAAGATTAAGCCGCCCGAAAGGAGGCACGGGCATGAATTAGTCCGTAAAGCGCGAGGGGGGGGGGCGGGGGCGGGATGCTTGGTGGCGTGAGAGGTCTACAGGGCGGTACTTGGGACGGGCGCCCGGGGGGTGGGGGCATGAGATTCGTGGAAAGGTGTATGATAAGGATGGGTGGTGGGAGGGGGAGGGCAGAGTTACAGGTGGAGACCCTGGGTAGGTAGCCAAGCTGCTAATCAATAACGTCACCACCGCTTCCACTGGCTGCACACCCCGGCTTGCTCACCTCATGGTTAAAATCTCACGGCATCACCAACAAATTAAACTATGTGAAATTATTTAATTTTAGATCTCTTAGCACGAGCAGGACTCGTCTAACCAATTTTTTACTATACAGTTCAAGAGTAAATTTGTAGCAAGTGGAGAGTACAAATTACATTATTCCTACTCAAACTCCAGGTCTTGCGATAATTGTGAGGTATACTGATTGGTTGAATATCTTTAGGCCTAGGGTATTTGACCTGATAAGTCTAGAGGAGAAAGGGTTCAAGCTATGCCCCCATTCCCCCTCTCCCTCCTCCTTGACAAGATACATAGTGGATGTTTCTTTTGTATTTATCGAAGGACACTGCCAAGGTGTCTTGCATGTCTAGGTAGAAGGAACTAACTGTTTGCTTCACGAATTTCTTTATTCGTAAGCAATATAATATCTGAGGATAGTGGGGAGAAGTCCTTTACACATTCAGTAGTATATTTAGGAATAACTTTGAGGGGAGCTCTCAGAAAAGTGGTTGAGAAGGCGGTGAGATCCACACCCAGCTAACACTGACCTTCGTTCTGTCTACTGCAAACACCGGCACGCCCACTCTACCGCCGGAGAGTAGTGTGTGTATGAAGTTCATGTTGGCGGTGACGACCACCACTGGCCAAAGTTAGTGTATGACTAGGTGGAGATCTGCTCCAGTGGTGCCTCACACCTTCCCTCTCCTCGGGTGCGTGGCCTGTGCTGCTCGGATCAGCGTCAGGTACCTAGCTAGAATTCTGAAATTACTTACTTGAAGGTGTCCTAATCCATCCAAAATTGGCATGTGCAAACTTTGTTATAGTAGTTATATAGTAACGTGTATATACAGTATATATAGTAACTCAAACTCTGATATAGTAGTTATATTTCCCATGTTCTTTACTGGAGATCTGGAACATTGAGTAATACTGTGACCGGATAATGCAGCTTGCTTCACTAGTTTGAGCAAAGCCATGTACAGTATAGCTTACCAACCAGGCTAGATGTGTTTGGTGTGCCAACAAGTCTGCTGTTGGCCTGACATTACATAAGACAAAACTTGTCCTTAACTAAATCCCCTGTTTTATAATCAGCTCGTGTGCGGCTTTTTTACAAAGTAACGTAATAGTTTGAACATGTGCCAATTTTGATTACGTGGATGTGTATCCCGAAGGGAGCGCTTTCTTGCCCTACACCAACCCAACCCGACCTTGACCATGGCATGCGCGCGCACAGGGAAGGTGGGGAAGAGAGAGGACAGAAAAGATCGATACGCATTACGTCTTGCTAGTAGGGTGGGTGTGGGTGAGAGGGGGTACTATGCAAGAGGCGCTCTCAACGTAGGCCTAAGGCAGCCCTTACCGCAGTACGTCACACATTGACTACATTAGTACAGACATGTCAACTTGCTAGAGAAAGCTTCCTGCCGCTTTAATTTTATTGTTGTTATTCTCGTTATCAGAATGTTTTATTGACTGGCGAAAATCATCTGTTTTTTATGCTAAAATCATTAGCATTATAATCAATTGATCGGTAGCCTAGTATTATATGGCAGATAGGTACTATGTTGTCAGAATGGCTCTCCTTGGAACACTACCTTTGTGTTGGAAAGGAATAGAAGGATAGAAGTGGGGCTTATGAAACCTTACTCTTCTAGCCAAAGGAGAGACGACAGATTAAAAGGTGTTGCAATATTTTTATGGCTCTAATGACCTCGTTGTTACGACTCTGAAAAACGTTAAATGTCAACGGAATAAAGTGTGATTTTGTTGAGCGGGCACATGTTTAATAAATTTGTTGACATGTTCACTTTAAAGGTGTGTGTTAAGAGAGGGAGTTTGGGACTAAAACCAGGTGCTCAGTTGACCCGCCATCTAGATGATTGCTTCAAGCCCACGACCTCGTTGACATAAGAACATAAGAACAAAGGTAACTGCAGAAGGCCTATTGGCCCATACGAGGCAGCTCCTATTTATAACCACCCAATCCCGCTCATATACATGTCCAACCCAAGCTTGAAACAATCGAGGGACCCCACCTCCACAATGTTACGTGGCAATTGGTTCCACAAAACAACCCTGTTACTGAACCAGTAACAGGACATGGTAGAACTCCCTCGTTCTATTATCAATGCGTGTACAATGAATCTCATAACGTCTATTAAGCTCAAAAGCAGTTGCTTGACAAAGTTGAATTATATTACCAGGATCACTTAAAGGTAAGTGTTCACTTCAAAATGTAAAGGAATGGCGTGTACTAAGTTCTAAACGAAGATACTATATTGGAAATCGCCGTGGACTTACGCTGATGTGATAGCAAATACGGAATAATACGTGGGGATTAAAGTTGACAATACGGTAACTCGCCAGTGAAATTATTGCACTTATTAGGTTCATCGTGTTGCCTTTTGATACAGCAATTAGTTTTCTTTCGCAAGTCAATAATACCGAAAACTTTGACGTTGAATTTTGTATATTATTTGAGCCCAAGATGATACACTTCATTAAGATGGTGTATTTTAAGCTATTCCATAGCATTGACAACAGTGGCCTATATAGTTACCGCGTAGGAGTAGATGCCTTCTGACTTAGCAATACTGTATTAGTTTATCCTTCTCATAGCTCGGCTTAAGTCTTGAGTAAACTGGGCCGAAGTAGTATTGTGCCTCGTCAACTCTCCTTTTCCAAACCAGCCACTTTTTATCGGGCTGGTAATGAACATGGCTCCCGTATTAAACTGTAAGTGTACACTTTGGCTGAGGATCGTGTTGACAGTGGGATTTGTATTTTGGTGAGTGTATGGCGTGTGGGGCAAACACGCAGGGCAGAGAAAGTTGGAATGTACTTATTTTTAGCATTTTGTTTGGGCGTTCTTGAAATCTTTCGAGTTCGATGTTTGACCCGATTAGCTTGGTGGTAAAAACTTTATAAACTACGTTGAACACAAATACGGTGATCTCACTAGTGTTAGTTTACAATCGGCATAAAGTACAAGGTATAGAAAAAATGGCTTGGAAGATAAGACGAACATAGGTGTTTTATTGTGAAAATAAGCTGAAAGGTCGCTTGTAAAATGGATGCCATTTAAGTAGAGAGCTGTACAAAATGTGTTAAAAGTATAACCAGGAAAATGCGCAGACAACATATAAGGTCTTTGCTGGTACTAATTTATTATTTTAATTACGTGGTCAGGCAGGAACTGAGAGGGCGAGTATGCAGAGACGGGTAATTATGGTAGGCTGGTGGTGGCGGCCGTGGCGGCCATCTTGCCAAGTTTTTTCCTCACCCGTGACTTTAAAAATGAGAACTTTGAGCCCACATGCCTGCCAATGCTGACATTATTATTCTTTGTTTATTATATGAAGTACTGTTAAGCTATGCTAGAAATGTGCTTTCCTAATTCGGTACACGAGTACCGAATTAGTACACTTACTTTTCATCTTACACTCGAATTCGCGAGTGTAAGATGAAAGTGGGGAGGTAAAGTGGAGACAAGATGGGTGTCCAGGAAGAACAATAACCTAGTGCCATCAAGGGCAAGACCAAAGGAAGTCTTTAACGCTTCCTCTCACCTTTTTTTATGCTGAAGGTGAAGGGTGTTAGAGTCCACCCTGACAAAACTGGACGAACAATTTTGATGTAACAATTGTCGTTGATCCTCTTGATTTAATGTTTCTCGATTATTTTTTTCCTTGTTGGTGATGGTGTTAGGGTTGTGGAAGGTGGTGATAACGTTAATGGATCGATAATTTGTACGAGGCAGTGGTTAATATTTAAGTTGTTTACTTTTAAGAACTTAAATATTTTCCAGAGGAAACTATTTCATACGAAACAATCGAGTGAAAAAGTACGCTATTTTAGTTGTAGCCGATAAATCTTAAAAAAAAAGTTAAAAGGCAGCTCCTTACTACCAATGTTGCTGGCTGGGTTACGTTAAATAATTTGTAAGGTCTTGTTTAATTTACCGTAGCCTGAGATTTCTACTTCATATTGTTGTATTTAAAAAGCTTGACGAGCTTGTAGGCGGTCAGTTACGGCCGGTGATTTACGGGAGGTCGAATAGGATGGATGGTTGCCTCGGCGGAAACTTTGTGCATAATAGAAATAGTAATTGTGAGTTTAGTGGACTCGAGTACCACCAGCGACATGTGACCACTTGTCACTTCTGGTTGCTGTCATGGTAAGTATGACACCAACCTCGTGTCTAATGGGGCAAGAATTGACGACTAACATTCATAATGCTAAACAGTAAAAACATGTCCCCGAGGACCGAGTTTCTGGAGAGGCTGCCTTAGATCTTGCAAAATTACTTTTTTTCCCCCACATTAGAGTTCTATGTTTACTTCCGATAGGCTGCGTCAGATGAGATAACAAAAATATAGTGGGTAGAACGCTGAACTGTGAAGATTCTTTGCCAGAAACGTGTTATTACTTTAATATTATTACCAGGTATTTGATTTTGCAATCGCAGTCCAGCCGCCAAGCGTCAAGAGGTAATTAAATTTATTTTATCACTGTCGTGACAGCTTCCTCCCGCCGAGTGGACGCGAGGTGCGCGGCCCAGAGTAACTCTTAGGGTAAATCTGAGCGGGAAAAGGCACAGTTAAGCTTTTTAAAAATCTGTAAATAGGCACGGCGACAGCACGAAACAAAAGCTTGAAAAGAAGGGGGGGGGAGGGCTACTGTGGTATGAGGCTGGTGGTAGTGGTGGTGTAGGGTTGGGTAGGGTGGTGGTGGTGCAGGCTTGGGTAGGGGTGGTGGTGGTGGTGTAGGCTTGGGTAGGGGTGGTGGTGGTGGTTCAGGCTTGGGTAGGGGTGGTAGGCGTGGGTTTCTGGCAGGCCACCAACCTAACTGTAATACAACGTAGGGGAGGGGGGGGGGTACCTGTGAAGGTGACAGCGTTGGGTCACCGCGTGTTTGTAATACTGTAGGAAGGCCAGTAAGGGGATGTTACAATCTTTTTTTCTTACTGTCTACTTTCTTTTCCCTCTTTTGGCCCCCCTTTTTCCCATTATTTCTCCTTTTGTTTCCCCCTCTTGTCCCTGCCTTCCGCCCCCCACCCCCTCTCTTATGATGGGTATACCAATACTAAAACATGACTACAGTATAAGCAAAACCGCTTACCCAGTAACGCTGTGGGAAGCGCTGCTTTCTTTACATGCACAAGCCTTATAAATATATTGTGCATATATGTAAGAAAATAACACTACTAAATATGAAACTTCTAATTACGAAGGGGAAATGAAATACTGTAATTACTTGAGCTCTTGTGTAAATCAAGACGTTATCAAAAGCATAAGCAATACAATACGGTACTTGAATTATATGGCCAGGAAAAATGAAGGTGACATGAGAGGTGATAAGTCAATATATAATAATGATTATATTTAAAATATAATTTATTTTAAATAAAATTTAAACATTTATTTTTAAATAAATTTTCAACATTAATTTTTAAATGTTATTTTTAAATTGTTAATTTATTTTTAAATAAATTAATTTATTTTTAAATTAAATATTTTTTTTTTATTTTTTAAAAATAATTCTTTAAAATTAATTTTTTTTTTTTGGGGGGGGGGGGCAAATTTTCTGTGGTAGTTACACCTTTCAATTTAAGGTTTAATATTATTTTGACCCAGTTTTAATCTGCTCTTGGTCAAGCTTTGACCTATTCTGTGCACGATGTTGTGTTCCCAGATGTCACCATACCCCCCCCCCCCCCACAAGTGAATCACTTGCCTCGTGAGTTAACCTTTTTTTAGTGCCTTAGGGGCTCACCATAGCCCGTGCTACTTGGAAGTTTGTTGCAGGTAGCGAATCTTTAACAACAAACAGTTAACCTTTAACAGTTTAGCAACAATGGTTTGAATATCACTCGTGTGCGCAAGCCTATTCTTAAAACTGGTAGTAAAAGCCAAAATCAATGACTTGTTTGGTAAGTCATTATTTAAATTGTTTTCTTCTCACTGATTTGTGCGCATTGCATGCCAGTTATTCAGGTAAATGTTTCACTGATATACTGGGAGTTGGATGCAGTTATACAATGCAGCATATTTATAGGCTTTATTCCAAATTGTTCTGGTGTTATGGTGTAGACTTTGTCATTCATGCTTGTGATGTACCGCCCATCATCCAGGATGACAAGACATTTACGTATAGTATCTGTTTTTTTTTTAAATTGGTAGCATTAGATTCCATATTTAATTACACCATAATTTAGTTCACTTAGTTTTATATGTTGATATGAAACTGATGTAATTCTTTATTTTTCAGGTGACATTCACGGACAGTATTATGATTTGTTGCGACTATTTGAATATGGAGGGTTCCCACCAGAGTCGAACTACCTTTTCTTGGGAGACTACGTGGACCGTGGTAAACAGTCACTTGAAACGATATGTCTGCTACTGGCCTACAAAATAAAGTATCCGGAGAACTTCTTCCTTCTCAGAGGCAACCATGAGTGTGCTTCAATCAACAGAATCTATGGCTTCTATGATGAGTGTAAGTGGTGGACTTTGATGGGTAGGCTGGTGTGAAGAAGTGTAAGATGTTGCAACAAATATTGGCATTAATATTTTGATAAAAAATCTTTCATACCATTTTGAAGTTAAATGATTATTGTAATTAGAGTAGGATATATAGTTGGGGGTTGAAGCATTTTCATCAAAATTGTGATTAGTGGTATAACCCCTGGGTTATTGTTATTAGAACCTGGGAAGTTCTTGGCCTCGTTATCTAACCCATCCTCTTATATGGAGCATTTCTTTCACAAGTGATCACTGTTAAAAATGCAATGTACTGGTCAAAATAGTCTTGTAATGGCATTTTCTATGCATCAACTTTGAGAAGGTGGGTGGATTGTTTGGGACGTATATTTCAGGTGAGGTCAAGCTGTTGCAGACTGCATGGAGAGCTTGGGTTCTTTTCTGTATGGTGCAAGTTATGGCCAGTCTGTAGGCAATGTTAAGGGGCACCTTAACAGTGCCCCTAAATATGCCGTAAATATGCCCCTAATGGTTGCCACTATAGGCAACGTTATGGCCAGTCTGTAGTTAAGGGACGCCTGACAGCTGGGTGGACAGCGCTTCGGATTCAGAGTCCTGAGGTTCCGGGTTCGATCCCCGGTGGAGGTGGAGACAAATGGACAAAATGTTTTTCACCCTTATGTCCCTGTTACCTAGCAGTAAATAGGTACCTGGGAGTTAGACATCTGCTATGGGCTGCTTCCTGGGGAGGTGTGTGCAACAAAAAGGAGGCTTGGTCGAAGACTGGGCCGTGGGGACGCTAAGCCCCGAAATAATCTCAAGATATAACGAATGATCATTAATGATTAGATGTCTCTGAAGGTCAAATAAACTATAAAATTTATTTAAAAAAGGTCTAGTTTAGGGCTAGTTACCTTAATAAGAGTAGTTTGTCTTAAACAATTTAATACCGTTCAATGTGTGTGTATCATGTATAAAATATTTATTTGTAGAACTTGTGAATGCATTTGTATTACAGTACCTGTATATATTTGTGTAACCCATGTAGTTAATGTAAATGTTAAATTGAATTGACACCTGGGCTGACAACGGCTGTATTAGTTAGCAGTCTAGTAGTATTCAACATGTCATAATATGTGGAATTGTCAATATTCTTGATTCAAGGAAGATGAAATGGTTCAAAGTATGTTTCTGTTTCTGCCAGGCAAACGACGGTACAACATCAAATTGTGGAAAACCTTCACAGACTGTTTCAATTGCTTACCAGTTGCAGCGATTGTTGATGAAAAGATCTTTTGTTGTCATGGTGGGCTGAGCCCCGACCTACAAAGTATGGAACAGATTCGTCGCATTATGAGGCCCACTGACGTCCCCGACCAAGGGTTACTCTGTGATCTCTTGTGGTCTGACCCAGACAAGGTAATATTCGTTTCAATTAAGCGTTAAGCATTTAAGTAAGTTTATTAAGAATTTAAGTATAGAGGTCCAAATTTGTTTGTTGTACAAAATTGCTGCTGGCCACAGTTCCAGGAAATGCTGGACAGTACTTTTTGCCAAATTGGCAAAGACAGAATTTAAGAGGAAGTGGCAAGAGCAGTTAATGAGAAAAAACTGATTTTATGGATATAAAGTGAATAAAACATGTCTTAACTCTCAACTGAGGAAAAAGAGCAAATAAGGCTTGATTGGGGATGGGGGTTGTGGGTTGTGTGTTGTAGAAAGACTGGTGGAGGGTGTGAGTGGGAATTGTACACTTGAGATAAACTCGTGAAGAAATAAAATGTTCGTGTAGAGCATGGGGGGGGGAGCGAGGAACATCCAGTCTTATCAAAATAGTCCAAATTAAAACAAATACAAATTTTTTATCACCCTATACAGAAAATATTTTTCTCTTCACTTTTTGCTATATTAATGTATTTATGTGCAAAAATAAATTAATTTTTAACTCGGTGTTATAAAAGGATCTTTACAGTATTGTACTCGAAACATTGTGGCCTTATTCTAAGTAAATTGTGGCCTTTGTAGGAGCGAAAGGACTCCCCACCCCTGTTGTTGAATGTATTTTGGTAGGGAGTGAAAATGTGAGCGTAATATGACTTGATTGTATGAATAGTGAAAGATTGCGAGTTGTCCTAAGGAAGGGAAAACGAGATATTTATGAACTATATTGTCAACTGGTGTCAAGCCTAATTAGTGGGGATTATTGCACTTTCTGTACTGTACATTAATTACTGGGGAACTCAAGGAACTGCAAAGAACTTTCTCTTCCACAGCAACAACATTTTAATCGCTACAATTTTTGTTTTTTTCCAGGACACTATGGGATGGGGTGAAATGATCGAGGGGTCTCTTTCACATTTGGCGCAGAAGTTGTTGCCAAATTCCTTCACAAACACGACTTTGACCTCATTTGTCGTGCTCATCAGGTATTTGGTCTCATGCTTGCTACACCCGGAGAGTACCTTATTGTAACTTGATACTGTATAATGATTGTAATTGCATATTGATTTGATGGCAAACAATGCATGAATTTAAAAATATATAACTTTGCAGGTTGTTGAAGATGGCTACGAGTTCTTCGCAAAGAGACAGTTAGTGACACTCTTCTCGGCACCAAACTATTGTGGAGAGTTTGATAATGCTGGAGCAATGATGTCTGTAGATGAAACACTCATGTGTTCTTTCCAGATACTTAAGGTAAGCCCTCCATATTTTTTTAGGCCAATTTACAGATTATTTGTTGCTTAATATTTCAACCTTGGTAAGTAATCATGCAGTAAATTTATAAAAGTTTCCCCATAACATGACTTTTGCAATTGTCGTATACATGACTGAATTAGTGCAAATACAGGGATAGTATAGTGTAATTATCAGATGCTCTTAAATTTGTGTATTGTATAATAATGTAATTGTGTATTATATATAATAGTTTTTTCATTAAAACTCGATATTGTTGCATAATGTTGGGCGTCATGTTTTAGATTATGAGTATCTGTTTTTTTTTTCTATATTTTAGAAACTTTTTCCTTATTAACAGCCTGCTGACAAAAAGAAGTTTCCTTATGGAGGTTTGAATACCGGACGACCTGTTACGCCACCAAGAGGAGCTGCCAATCAGAAAAACAAAAGAAATAGGAAGCCTGTTGTTTCAATCACTCATAGGGCTGGCAATTTTGTACGTGGTCAGCCCACGCTCATCCTGTCAAATATATTCTTTAAGAAGAATATTATTTCCATTTACAATTTAGACAGATTTTTAATAACTAATTCATTTACTGTAAGAACAGGATAGGGCATCCCTGGATTAGCGAGGGGTGCCATCCTTTGCCTCCAAGGACAAAATTAACATGACAGCATTTCAAAGTTCAGTTGCTATAATATGGTGTAATTGTATTGATGCAATACCCTAAAATGGGTCAGAGAACTATTTATTTTTCCTAGAGGGGCATCGTCAAACTTTGAAAATCTAGGTAGGTTTTATCTACAGTACTGGTCATGCAATCCTATTGTTAACTTTTGTCAGAATTGAGGAGTTTAAAATTGTTACCCTGCAACTGTGATTATAAAGTTCAGTATTGGTAAAAATTTTGTAAGGTGGAAAGTTTGACTTGCATTAATATATACTATTTCTGTGTGTAAATAGCCATGGTATTTAATCGCGTATAAGCATTTACCATTGTTCTTGTATAAACACGTAGGGCCCAAAGATGACTGGAGTGAAAGCAGCCTGAGAATAGTTAGCGGCTGCTCCTTAGGTTCATGTACAAATGTCCAGTTGCCGTAGTAGCAGGAGCACGAGCATCTGGCTATTGCTGTTGCTTGTATCATCCCGGAACAACCCAAGACCACTGCCAGTGGTATGTCAGAGCCCAACCCCATGGATTATCATACATTGGCAAGTGTCATGGGATACTCAATTCAGAAAGCACGGGCATTTCAGGAAATTCACTGCACTTGGCAGTTAGGTATTATATGCATTGCACATAATTTTTGGACCTTTTGATAAAGGTCTTGGTACATATTGGTACTGACTGTTGTATAAAATCTTTTTGATTTGTAAATGCCCTTGATTTCTTGATAACAGTGCAAATGACAGAGGATGCCAGCTGACCTACCACTGCATGCTGTCTGCCAGATCCTTATTCCCAAATGGTCTGGCGAGCTATGAGATTTGGAAAGGTGGAAATTAGGACTCCTCCATATCCAATGTTTTCTCCCTTGAATATATTTTTTATTATGTATGATTTGTTGGAACAGGCATTTGTGATCAGTGGCAGTTTTCTGCTTTTTTTTTATTGAGTAAAGTTTTATTTATGATGAAGAACGTAAGATGCTATAACCGAAGGCTGAGAACTGGCGTGACTTCTGCTAGAACTACGTCGGCTGTTACTTTATTTGACATTTTTCTAGATAAATATGATTGTTCATTTTTGTTTTGTAATTATTTCTTCTATGAACTATCCTATACTTGTAAAGTTATACATAGTGTTGTGTTACCGTTGGCATTCATCTTGGTCCTTCCGAGGGAGCTGGGAACAGCTTACTCATCTCCGCACTTGCCTACTTTTACAGAGGTTATAAATTCCACTACTCTTAATTGCAATAAAGGTTATCATAGATTGGTTTACTCTGGTTTTACATCTTTGGTCATTTAGCTCTTAACCACAAGTTAAATTGTGAACTGTGACTGTAAGTTAGGGGAGCTTGACCACATAATTTGTAAGCTACATTGAAAATCACTAGATCATATAACCAAATAATGGTCCACAAACAATAGGAAATAAAAAATGAAAAATATTTGGGTATTTTCTTTTCATTTAGAAAGGAACAGATGTGGTCACAAAAATATATAATTGCTATGCCTATGGATTGTATCTCCAAATATGTCTTGAAATATATAATTGAAAAACGTTACATTTAGAAAAAGTTAGTATTGTGAAATAGACAATAAGATGATTGTGAATATGAATATTGTACCAGTGTAGTATCTTGATTGTTGAATGGATGCAGTGACGTTGATTCATGTAACTGATGCAGTAGAATAACTAAATATCGTAATTTATTGTTAAATAAAGCCTGGTCTGTTTCCATTATGCAATAGTATGTGTTAATTGTGGCTTTTTTTTTTTTTTTTAATCTACAAGGCTACATCTACATTTATGCCGCCGCCCATGACTATATGAAGGGTTAGTTTGTCAAGAGCTAGAGAGCTAGTGTCAACCTTAAGATCTCCATCTCGCTAATGGTTAGTCATATGGCCTTGAGTCTTAATGACGTTGACCTTCATCATCGTGATGCAAGTCTTAAGCATCATATGTGATAATGCTTGCACTTGCAAACTTTTGATGCATTATGAAAATATCCTCTAGAACACAGAAGTGGATGAAGTAATTGCGGAGCTCCAAATACCTCATGCCAGCAGGGATGAGAGGCCAGAGGACTGAATGGTCATTGTAGTGTATAAAATCATGACTCGCTTCCTGCTCAATTTACACCTGGATTGCTCAGGATTGGGAGATTTGTCACTTGCAATCACCTGCCACAGGTAGCTAGCCCAATTTGATTTGATCCTGGCAATTACTGTCTCGCTGTCTGGTGGATGTTTAGTCCTGTCCAGTAATTAGTTTTTTTTATCACTTGTACAGTATACGTGACTGTTCATCTTTGAAGCCTTCACATACCTGCACGTCGGAAATAAGTAAAAATATAATTTGGGTAATGCTGGTGGATGACTTGTGCGATTTAAATGATGTAGAAGATGGAAGAATGTTTTCTATAAATACTGTAGTGTTGAAAAGCGAACTGTTATACTGTCTTTTTCCAGAAAACTAAAACATTGATATGGTACATAAAAAAAAATGGCGGCTTGAAGCAAAGTTTATTTAAACGACTATAAGGCTAACAAGATCCATGAAGCTGTATAATTGTTGGCAAATGCCCCAATCATTGCTCTATTATTTAACCAGTGCAAGAAATGAGCTAAATGAACATTAACTAGAAAGTACTGTGGAAGCTCTATGTATGGTGATTTAAGTTCTGCAACGCATTTCAAAGCCATTTAATGTGTGGGGAAAAAGACGTTTGTGAAGGGAACCAATATATTTTACCTCCATGAATGAATAGTTAACTATTTTCTGTATCCTCCAAAAGTTGCTTTAAATATCTTGACCAAACCTTGAATTTAATAAAAACTAGAACCAGACAGCCCTTTTTCTAGCGATTTGGTTTTTGCCTTTGTTGATGTGAATGCTTTTTCACAAACTATTTTTAGTCTACTACTTACGTACAAAAAAGTCAACAATTGAAGTTTAATAGAACCATATAAAAACATGGTTAAAAAATAGCACTCGTATACACTAGAAATTTCTTGTAAGTTGCAGAACTTTCAATTTCTTTGTATTTTACTCCTGACATGGGCCAGAGATGATACCCTAGAACATGCCAATTATTTGTTCGATAGTTTACCAAGTTTCAACGAATTGGGAAGACTACTTTGTCCATACAATATTTGAAAGATCTTTTGTATCCTTGAAGTTTAACACTGAAGTGTGATAGGACAGCATGGAGGTGCAGAGGAGAACTCTGCCTTAGAGAGAAGAAACTTGAGATATATGTATTAGGTCTTTTTTTTTTGGGGGGGGGGGGAATAAAATGGACAAAGGAAGTTTACTTGAAATGAGAAGTAAAGTCAATTCCC
>WNGS01165503.1:30922837-30945494 GCA_020271785.1 Procambarus virginalis
TTTGAAATTAAATGATGCTTTCATTTTATATTGAAGGTCTGTTTGTTTGCAAATACTGTACCGTATATTTTAATATGCAGAGAATGTCACAATAATATCATTCAAATAATTCAACCCATGCATTTGAAATTAAATGTAAGTGAAAACTCTTTGGCCCATCCTAGGCCCTTATCAAGTTATAGCCAAGAAACATCATGTATGTATGTATGTATGTATGTATATGTGTGTGTGTGTGTGTTTCTTATAACCTGACATCTTAGATCTTTATGGTGAAAACCAATTTATAGTATAATGTCAATCCCCAGTGTATGAACCATTTACGATTTGGAATAGTCACTTAGTCGGTGACAAAAAATAGAACTAGAAGCAAGCAGAATTCTAATTATGTAGAGAAAAGGCAGTACAAAAATGTCCACAAAATTGAGGTGGAGAAAACTATTTTAAATATAGCTAATAAAACAATCGTCAAATAATGATAATGGCAGTGTGATTAAATATTTGCCCTTTTACCTAGGTAATGATATTTTTTGCAGTAGAAGTCAAAACAATTGCATGTTCTTGTGCAATGTATTTCTTATAATGTTTAGGGAACAAAGTATATTTGTTACCTTGCAAACCATAAGATAAGCTTTGCAACTTAATTCCCAAAATGAATGTTTACAGAGAGGGGTATCAAACACACATTTGTTACGTGCCGAGTAACTCAAACGTATGATGCTGGTGCCTGTGTGTATTTCTACTTTGCCTTCAACTATCGAGGCCTCTCGGATCCTGTGCATGTATATGAAGAGATTGAGGTAAGTATTTAAATTGTCATTTTAGTATTATAGTTGATGTTAGCGTGTTGTTATATATCAGAATATCGGATGCAAATGTGTCGTTGTAATGATAAGGCTTTTGGAAGACTTCCCAGAGCAAGCTTCCTAAGTGATGTTCTAGTACAGTACTATCTTCCTTTTATAATATAAAACAAGCAATTTTATTACTGTCACATTAAACAGCTTAAATGTCATCCTTTAGGGTAACGCTCGTAACGAGATCCTGGGGTGTGGCGGGAGCATCTCCCACCATCATGGCGTTGGGAAGATAAGACGCGAGTGGATGAGTCGAACCTTCTCGGAGCCGAGCATAGGTGCAATCAGAGCTATTAAGGAGTATTTTGATCCTGAAAACATTTTTGCTAGTGGCAATTTGTTGTAAAGATCATTTGGCTGTACGGTTTGGCTGGACCTGAATTGTTCATCTTGTTGGTTTGTTACAGATGTTAATGTGTATCTGGTGGAATGCATTCTAGTAGGAGAAAGATGTTGGTGTCATCATAGTTATACTGTATAATGTACACCAGTATCAAATTCACTTAACAAAATTATACCAATTTTTATCAGTTTAATATCAGGATTAAATTTTTTATAAATGTGGTATTGAAAATTTTAGAATATTAATCCATATGGTTATAAATAAACATATATATATGAATATAAAATTTCATTGCTTTATTTGAAAGAAAACAAATATGTATGAATCTTTTTAACAAATGGTTCTATTATATACTGTACAGTACTAGCAGTGTCATGGGTTATGCCGACGACGAGTCACAATAACGTGGCTGAAGATATGATGACCGAACAACACATCAGAAGACGGAGAAACGACGACATTTCAGTCCGTCCTGGACCATTCATTGTCTTATCTTGTGATCACAACTTGATGATGGTCCAGGATGGACCGAAACGTTGTCGTTTCTCCATCTTGTGTTGTGTAGTGTGGTCCTCTCGTCATAGGTTATGCTATAGAGGTATGTTATTATATTAATGAAAGCAGGTTTTTTTTTAAATTCCATTTATTTTCTGTCCCCCTCTTATTTCCTATTAATTAGTTTTGAACAGGAATTAGTTATTGACTTTAGTTGCAAATGAAAATGGTGAATTTACCTGGTGAAGTCAGGTAAGCTGTAATTATGTACTGGTACTGTACAGAATATGTACTGGTACTGTACAGAATGTGTACTGGTACTGTACAGAATGTGTACTGGTACTGTACAGAATGTGTACTGGTACTGTACAGAATGTGTACTGGTACTGTACAGAATGTGTACTGGTACTGTACAGAATGTGTACTGGTACTGTACAGAATGTGTACTGGTACTGTACAGAATGTGTACTGGTACTGTACAGAATATGTACTGGTACTGTACAGAATATGTACTGGTACTGTACAGAATATGTACTGGTACTGTACAGAATATGTACTGGTACTGTACAGAATGTGTACTGGTACTGTACAGAATGTGTACTGGTACTGTACAGAATGTGTACTGGTACTGTACAGAATGTTAAGCCAACCCGACTCAACCCACCCCGCTTCACATCTCATCTTTGTGAAGTTTAGCACATGCAAGGAAACTTTGGTGTTTCTTAATTAACTTTAAATTGCTACCGATATTGTAGGCATCCACGAATGTCTTAATTATACATCTGCTTAGAAATGTTCTGTCATATTTTAGACATGAAACTTTTTAGTGGTTTCTTAAACCAGATTTGCTGCGCTAGAAGTGGCACGAGTGTATGGTGAAGATGACAACCCACAGTTATGTATGGTATCATTTTATGCGATGTACAGTAGCGTTAAAGAAGACTATGTATTGCAACACTTTGGAATAAGCAATTGGTTTTTGTTGTAAGACTTGAAATTTGTATGCGTGAAATTCTAGACTAAAACTCCAAAACATACATATTTGTTTTCTTTTTATGGTGGATACTAAGGTTTAAGTAAAACACTTGCACTTATGAGAGTGTGTATGTGTATTTTAAAGGAAATAGCTATACCAAAACCAAGGAAGGAATATTAAGAAAATTGTCTTATAAATCATTGTTGTTGAGTGCTTCTTTGTACTGTAGTAGATCTTGTGTGTGTATGTGTACATGTACATATATGCATGTGTGTAGGTGTATGCTTGCATAGCTGTAGCCATATAAAAGTACACGCCTGCACAAAGCAGGTCTAAAAATTGCTCGGTACTGCAAGCACATCTCGATGAGCAGAACTTAGCAAGGACAGACAGATGTGCATGTGCATAAAAGTACACGCACATGGACGTATAGGTGCATGCATATACACAACATGCACAATTATATGTTTACACAACACACAAGCATGCATATATATATATATATATATATATATATAATATATATATATATATATATATATATATAATATATATATATATATATATATATATATATATATATATATATATATAATTACATTATGGATTCCATAATTATTTTGTGCCTTATGCACTGATGATACATCTTCATATTAGTCATTATACATAATTCATACTAATTTTCACACTAGCTGCCTACTATGAGAGTTTGTGCCAAATTGCATGTTGGAATCTTGATTTTTACAGTTTTATATTTAAGAACATAATGAAAAGGACTAAAAGTTGGTACAACTTTACAATGTCTGTTCATAAATGCAGTTCTTGTGTGAAAGTGTTTTGAGGCTTCAAGTGCTGAATGACTATTTGAAGTGTTTCTGCTCGTGTTGTGGTGTTTTAACCCAGGTTTGGAGGGTTGTGTTTCCAGTTAGCATGTTACAAATTCGGGCAGAGAAAAAGCTAGTTTGTTGCCTTCTGATTCAATCCAGAAATTTGGAAAGTGGTTTACGGAACTTGTGACTGGTATAATAGCAGTTTCCCCAAAAAGAAATGCCCTCTCTACATGAACAGCGGCTGTTATGCACAAGTCATAATTTACATTAATGATAGGGAACGTTAGTAAGTATTACTACTTACTCAGTGCACGTTAGTAAGTGTTGCATAAGTCTGTTGGGACAAAGCCAAGATTTCTGCGGCTTTATACTATTTGTCTTGTGACTGGAATTTATTCATTTGAGGACGTCAATCATGGCATAATGTGGTGTATATTCTGTACTGTAAAGGTTTATTGTGTCTGAATTGAACATTTCTTGAACGTTCATAGAATTTGCTACTGGTTTTGATCTCGCTAGTATAATTCTCGTATCTTCATTGCCCATTTTGTTAGTTCAGTGCTGTGATTTGATTAGTCAATCTAGTATAATGTTTTTTTTCATCTGAATTAAGTGACCTAAGTGGAGAGGCTTTGTACCTGAATCGGTGTTCTATTGGGAAGTTGTATTTTGGTTGGGTGATGCAAAATGCTTAATTCTTTCCTCTGGATCAAACATCCCTTTTTGGAGAGAATTCATTTCTAGGTCATGTTTTAGGTGAGAGTTCCTTGATATACATTTAGAATATTAGTCTAGTAGATTTATTTAGTCATATGTTGTAGAAACAGAATAGGTAATTTTAAAGGTACAGTACTGGTCCTGTACTGTTTTTCAGTTAACTCTTGAGAGATGGTTTCATAACCATATGTGTACAGCGAAGTTGGTGTAGGCTTGTAGAAGGACGTTCCTTTAGCTTAGTCAACACAGTTAAAAGAATCTGGAATGCTCTCTTGGTGAGATGTTCGTTTTGAATTAGCCAAGTACGGTATATTGAAAAAAGAGATAAAAGCCTGAATGCAGGTGAAAACGATAACAAAATGTTGTTGACCAAAATTGAGATAAAAGTATATATTTTCAATTTTCAGTAATTGTGGCATTAAATTGGTTATACTGTATGTTAATTATTCATTTAATAATTTCAGGAGAAGTATTTATAGTACTTTAGGCTTTTAGTTCATGGTAAGCTGAGGATTTAAAGTTACATTACTTTAGATGAACATCAGCTTTGATTTTTTTTTACAGTTAACAGTCTTAACTATTTCATTGGCATTCCTTCAGTGAAACTATAGTGGAATTAAAAAATCAATGTAATATAAAAACAAATTTGTTTAGAAAATATTCCAAGTGATAAATCATTGCAACAGTGCTCATCAATATTCATGTACAGTAGGACACTACAGTAGTACGTGTACACGTACAGTACTGTACGCATGGACGTACAGTAAAAATAAATTTTATGTTTCATATTTCCTGTTAATGAGGCAACTTGCATTGAATGCATTGTGTAATGCTCTTTAATTTGAGGTCCAATGGAAAATACTGTATGTACATAATTATACATCCGTTTATCCGTGTTTAAGCCGCACATCATAAGAGGCTAGCATGCTGTACTTGACCAAGATTCTCTACATCTATTCTTGAGCTCTTGGTTTCCTCATATTTCTAATACATATGAAACATATAATAAATATCTTTATGGTCCAGCTCACAAAGGTTTCATATTGGGGTCAAATCACTTATGTAGTATTCCTCGGCAAGCAGTTAGGCGATTGCGGTCACCACTGACACGTTAATATAGGAGTGTGACTAAAGTTTTTGAAAAAGATTTTACAAATGTTACCTAATCTTTTCCTGTAAATATGGCACATTATTACGAATGGACGTGAATTTTGTTACACTGCACTGAAGGCAGTAGGTAATAATTTTCTTTGGTATTAAGGTGACCGATGTTTATGATGTGGTTTCACATATAATGTCACACTTGAGTGTAATAAGTTAAAGTGAATGTTTTGTAGCTTAAGCTTTTTATGGCTACTAGTCAATGTATTACCATACCTACCTGAAATGTTTTTTGTTTATGGCCTGCATTCTTTGTACATGGCCTGCATTCTATGTACATGGCCTGAATTCTTTGTACAAGGCCTGCATTCTTTGTACATGACCTGCATTCTTTGTACATGGCTTGCATTCTTTGTATATGGCCTGCATTCTGTGTATATGGCCTGCATTCTTTGTACATGGCCTGCATTCTTTGTACATGGCCTGCATTCTTTGTACATGGCCTGCATTCTTTGTATATGGCCTGCATTCTTCATACATGGCCTGCATTCTTTGTATATGGCCTGCATTTTTCATACATGGCCTGCATTCTTTGTACATGGCCTGCATTCTTCATACATGGCCTGCATTCTTCATACATGGCCTGCATTCTTTGTACATGGCCTGCATTCTTTGTATATGGCCTGCATTCTTCATACATGGCCTGCATTCTTTGTATATGGCCTGCATTCTTCATACATGGCCAGCATTCTCTGTACATGGCCTGCATTCTTCATACATGGCCAGCATTCTCTGTTCATGCCCACTGCATTCTTTAATAGCAACACATTTGCTCCAGATCCATAATTCATCTTTTACCTATAACTTTGATTAGCTTTTTGTATCTGTATTAGTGCATCAGTTGTGTGTGATTGTATTTTCTATGTACTGTATTTGCCGATACATTTTTCCAAGGATGCCAGTATGGTATAGCTTCATTTTTGTTTTTGTTTTAATTGATGAGGTGAGTATCTGCTGGAAAACTAATTGATGGAAAAAGGCAGAGGTTTTTAAGTATTTGGATTATATTTCTTATGTTTCAACTTCGTGTTGCTGATAAGGGTGATGTTCGATAATTTGATTTTTATCCAATTATGTAATAAATTTGCAGTGTGGAGAACTGTTTTATTAGAATGTGAGTTTCATTTCTAGAAAATATGAATTTGAATATAAGATGATTGTTACAGATATATGTATCGCAATTTTGAGACTTTGTTTGCGTGTTAGTGTTACTTGAGTTTACACTAGTAAGATAGTGTAAACTTTACACTACTAAGATAGTGTAAGTTCAGTGGATCGATAGTTTTACAAGGGGGTTTAAGTGTTCTAATCATAAGTAATTTTTTTTTCTTTTGCTGTCAGTTAACAAAGATGTGCGCCTCAGTACGTACACCATGTGTTGTAGTTATTTCTTTTACATTGCTTTGCCCGAGGCATTTGTTGTTCGTGAAATACTCATTTTGTCATGACATGTACATCTGTGATAAATTTTTCATTGTGATGTACGTCGGTATTACTTGAATAGTTAAACCATATTTTAAGATGCCGTGAAGCTTTCAGAAGTATGAGTTGTACATTGTGGGCATTAACTAATGCTAAATAATGAGATAGCATATTTGTACCACCATAATTCTGCTGCTGATTAATTGTTCAACTTCAAAAGTCATGTTAAGTTCAGGTGGATACCTTAACATACATTTTAATTCTCTTGGATGGAATGTCAAGTGACCATAACAAATATTCTAATATTATTATGAAATATTTCTTAGTAGTAGTAAGATTTTTTTTTATAATTCTTAATAGTTTGTGATGAGCTAATGTCACTAGGTTTTGTGAAGTTATTGGACATCAAAATGTCATTGTGTACATTGTAGTACTAGTTGGTGAAAGGTACTTGATACCAAAGTATATAAAGTACTTTGTATTTGATACCAAAGTACATAAAGTTGCATGGAAGTGAAATTGTGCTTGCTATTGTTTGACATGGCAAGACTATTGTCCACCATAAAGTTTACCTTATACGGTACAAACCAAGTATCAAAATATGAAGATATGAAATCTAAGTCACTGATAAAATATTGGAGTATATCCTAGCTAACTCATTTTTGACCCATACTGAATTACCCAAGTAAATTCTGACATACAGTAGTCTCGTTCTTGCCTAAATGAGTTTTAAAATCTAATATCCCTTTAATTTTTTATATACGTATTGTATTGGAATTTACTCAAACGGATTAAATTGTGTTAGACCATGACTTGCAAACAACCTTTTTTATATTGCATTTACTTCTATGCAATATTCAGTAATTAGAATAATTACTTCTCTTGCTATCTTTTGTCACAATTTTGTTTTATTAGTTAAAATGGTAGAACATATTTGTGCAAATTTTGATACCAAAATCTTTGTAAAAATAAATGTTTAAATGTTAGCAAGTGTTTTGTTTTCAGAACTGCTGTCATAATTTCTGTCATAAAATCAGTTATTTTTTGACTGGTGTTCAGAAAACACCAGATTAGCCCCAGAAGAGATGTATGAGCTAAGAGGAAAGGCTACAGAAGCAAAACCTCATGTCCCTGGAAGACAGGAGTAAGGGGAGACATAACCACACATAAAATTCTCAGGGTATTTGGACAAAGACAAACTATTTAGCACGAATGGTACATAAACAAGGGGACACAGGTGGAAACTGAGTACCCAAATGAGCCACAGGGATATAAGAAAGAACTTTTTCAGTGTCAGAGTAGTTAACAGATGGATGCATTAGGCAGTGATGTGGTGGAGGCTGACTCTATACACAGTTTCAAATGTAGATATGATAAAGCCAAATAGGCTCAGAAATCTGTACACCAGTTGATTGACAGTTGAGAGGCGGGACCAAAGAGCCAGAGCTCAACCCCCTCAAGCACAACTAGGTGAGTACACACACCCCCCCACCCACCAGGGGTGTGTGTGAAATTATTATATAAATAATAATTTCTTGCACATATTTACCTAATTGTGCATAAATCAGAATACATTGAAATAGTTTTTGTGAGCATCTGCTCACTACTGGATAGTCTGGGTTCACTTCCCACACATAAAGAGATGTTTAGACATGTTCCCTTACCCTTAATACCCCCGTTAACCTAGCAGTAAATAGGGAGTTGGTAGGCAACTGTTGGTGGAATTTTATTCAAGGAAAGGTTGGATGTTGACCTAGTGGGACCTGGATAAGCCTAACACACTTTCTGTCCTCAACAACAAGAAACTAAATTCATTAGCAGATTGATAATTTTTTTTATATGTATTAAATTGCATGGAAATAAATTGTTAGTGTACTGGAGTATTAGAAGTTTTATCATGCTGTATTTTATGATTGTGCTGAACTCTCAACTTTACCGTACTGCGTACTGTGTTTATTTATAGTTACATCACTGTTAATTACCGAAGCTGAACTTGATTGGAAAGCATAAAAAGAACACATTTTGTTGAGAGCTTGGCGCACGTGTTTGAGGTGGTTCAATGCTAATTGACTAGAAGAATTGTTTATATCTTAGTTGTATTTTGGAAATATCAATGGTAGATTTAATTATGATTTCACAGACCTATAGCAAGTATAAATGACTTGTAGAGCCCATGGTACTGTACACATTATATTTGGTACAGTAGTATGACAGCTGTTACTACTATGCATGTTGAAGAGTTGCTGAATCATTTGCAGGGTAGTGTCATTCATTGCATGCTATGACCATTTTTTACTACAAGGCACGGTATATTGTTTGTTTTCCTGCTTAAAGAATAAAATGTAAACTGATATATATTTGATATATATTTATTACACAAACATTAAATATAATATTTGACAATCTCACCTCACTGTCCTGGGTAATAGCACTAAAGTTGATTATAACCATATTGAAACAGGCAAAAAGGCATTCATTTGAATTTAGAAATGTATGTAAATGGAAATTAATCTGGAAGCATTGTGTGAGTGGGGTACCATAAGGTTCCATCTTTGGGCCAACCCTTTTTGTCATACATTCAAAGACATAAATTAGAATATTACAAACGACATTAAATTTGCAGATGACACTTAGGATCTTTGGTAAAGTAGAAAGCAAAAACGATATTGAAACTTTACAAGAGATCTACATAAACTCCACAAATGGTCAGAAAACTAGCAAATTGCTTTTTAATATTGAAAATGGAAGACCATGCATGTAGGGCATAACATGCACATCGCAATTAACATAACACCGCCATGCAGCAGATTGACAAAGAAGAACAAAAGTTTGAAGTTAGGTTCTACCAGTCATTAAAAGTTGCAGAAGTGGGTTGGCTTTAAAAAAAAAAGCCAACCAAACCTTAGGAATAATCAAATGAATTTTTGACTTGAAGGAAAAGAAAGTGGTTATTCAACTGTAAAAGCGTCTGGTGTGCCCCCATCTGGACTAATTTATTCAAGCATGGACCTTGCTTTCTAAAGGACATATTTGCAGTTGGAAAAATAGGGTCATAAACCCAAGGAATCGCCTACCCACCAAAGCTGTAAATGCCAAGACATTACTCCAGTTGGAAAAATCCTCCGGAACAATAATGAGACCTTTGACAAGCTGCTGGCTTCTTGTCTCCGAGGCAACTAGAGATTGTGGCCCCCTCGAGTAAAATTTAGGTCAAAATCTGGATGTGGAAGTGCGACGACCTACGAGAGACTGGCAAGGAAGTCTTATCTCAATACCTGAAAGGTGAAGAAGTTTATGCACTCCCAACATAATCACATCACACTGGTGGCTGTCGACGGATACTAACTACCCTTGCAGCAGCAGAAGCTTTCTACTCTGCTTGTTCCAAACACTAAACCACCAATGTATACCTTAAATCACCTCGGTGCTCATACTCCCTCAGAACCTTCGGTCAAAAGAGTGCAATAGTTATACGTTACTATAAGTCTCCCAGTCACTCGTAGATTTCATGAGGATGTATGGAAATGATATTGCATAGTAGCCAGAGAAGAAATATTAAAAAAAGAGACTATAAATCAAGTATAAAGAACTATAAAAAGATGGAAATAGATTTTCATGAGGACGCATAAGCCACACCAATACACCCCACCAGCCGCATGGAAGACGGGTTACTAGATGTAACTCCCCATCACCTGCCTCAACAATGTACTTACCAAACTGGTAAGTTCCAGCAGGTAAGTAACAACTTACATAACATGAGTTGCAGCAAAACCTGTTTCATGAAGCTAGTTCAACTCTTAATAGCACTAACGTCCATAAGACTTAACAAAATACAGAGAAATCAAATACTAAACAAGGAGTTGAAAATACCCATCCTGATGCTGTTTCTTTATAGTACGAAAACGTACCATTAAACAATGGACCCGCAATTATACCCCTCCGGCCTCCGTTTTCTTGGTAGCTCCCCGGCAGGTGACCACGTGGCCGGGGTCAGTCTTCACCTGTCAGTCTGTCAGTGAGTGAGTGAGTGATGTGAGGTGTCGACGGCTGGAGGCCTATACATAGGCTTACTCTTGTCCCTAGGCCAGCTATATATATATATACAGACTTTTGCCAGGCTCCAATTATCCACAACAGCTGTCTGTCTCGTTACCCGGGAATGTAACGAGACTCTTTGATCGTGTATCTGGCAACGTTAACAAACAAAGATCGACCAACTACAGGGAGCAGTTAAGTCATATTTGTTGTTATTTTTTGGCATTTTAAAGTTTCCAGAGCCAGGTAGTTCATCTATATTATATGGTGAGGTGACCACTGTTACACAGTGATTATTGCCACCGTGAGTATTATTTTTTTTCATTTCATTTATAAAACACATTATAAATGAAATGCACAAAATTTGAAGATAATTAAGAAAGAACATGTTTATTAGTAAGAAAAGATTAACACAATAACAACATAAAATTTAGGAAAAATGTCAGACATTAGTTACACGATATCGAGTATATTGATATTAACTACGTGATATTAACTAGATATTTCTTAGTGTGTCTATTAGACTGGTTAGGAGACGTAACTACATGTAGCTTTTAACTATAATTTGGGACCCTTGATTTGCATAGTATTTCTGCTTTGGTTGAGCCTCATTCTAGGAATATTAATGAGGTATTTTTCCTCATGTGGTGGTCATGAGTTCTATTACGCTTAAGGTCAGGATTTTACGTTCTATTATTAGAACTATTACGTTCTATTATTAGGCAGCGCTTAAGGTCAGGTCAATTCAGAGTTTTGTAGATATAGAGAACATTTGAGGATATTTAACACGTTCAAGGATTTCAGTAAGGGAGCAGAGTGGTGTCTGGGACTGGAATTTGATATTCTAATTGCTGATTTTTGTTGAGTAATTATTGGTCGCAGGTAATTAAGGGTAGTGGATCCCCAAGCACAGATACCACAGGTGATATATGGATAAATGAGTGAATAATACAGAGTAACTAGGGTAGGGCGAGGAACATAGTTTTTGACTTTAGAGAGAGACACTTTATTTTTAGTAATATTTTGTATATGACAATGAAAATTTAGTTTGTTGTCAATATCAACATTGACTACCCATCTACTCTGCTCGTAATTTGGGTATTTTAAATTCTTAGATGTTTATTATTGAACTTTTGACCAAACAACATGTAAAACGCCTTGTCAACGTTACGGGTAAGTTTGTTAGCAGCCAATCACAAATGGATTAGACTTCACCCATTTTACTGTTGCGAAAACAGAGGCTACAGTTAAGGATTGACGCCCAGTAAATCCTCCCCGGCCAGGATACGAACCCATGACAAAACGCTCGCGGAATGGTGATAGTTCAGTAATCACCGATAGTTCAGTAACCACCTTGTCGTTTAGAATATGTGGCTTAGCATGTGAGAAAATGAAGGTTGTCTGTTGTTTGTGCTTAAACTGTTTTGTTTCCATTTATATTTATGCGCCCCATACCCATCCCGTGGGCGGTAGTGGAAAGGGTTACAGAGGCACATAATGGTTTCCTGCCCCAGTTTTTACACATTGAGAGACATGTTGGTACTTCTGAATAATATAGAATATCACAGAGCTACATAACCTACACCAGGCTGGCACATTTTTTTTAGGGCAATTACTAGAATATATATTTTTATTTTCGGTAATTCCCACCAATTGATCGTTGAATCAACGTTATCTATGTTAATTCAATAGTATTCTTAGATATTATTCTCACTAGGTTACTGTATCGGCGTGTCATAGGCTACTGTATCGACGTATCATAGGCTACTGTATCGGGGTATCATAGGTTACTGTATCGGCGTATCATAGGCTACTGTATCGGGGTATCATAGGTTACTGTATCGGCGTGTCATAGGCTACTGTATCGGCATGTCATAGGCTACTGTATCGGCGTGCATAGGCTACTGTATCGGCATGTCATAGGCTACTGTATCGGCGTGCATAGGCTACTGTATCGGCTACTGTATCGGGGCGTGTCGTAACAAAAATAAAATCAATGCCACTAGAACAATGGCTATCAGTTGGTGTTAAACTAATGTATTTTGAATACATTTGTGGAATTGTCAAACATTTTTAGCTTGAAACGTAAAAAAATAACAATTTTAATCCCAGTAAAACGTCCTTCTTGCTATCTATATTGCTATCCTATTCTCGCTATCAGTTGATATTTACGTGATGGATTTCCAACACGCTGGAATATTTTTGCCAGTAATCATCTATTGTGTCTAATGCATGCTTGTTAATTACGAGAATAGTTATAATTCTGGAATTAAGGAATATATATATTACATTTATGATATAGTTAGGGAGCCGGTCGGCCGAGCGGACAGCACGCTGAACTTGTGATCCTGTGGTCCTTGGTTCGATCCCAGGCGCCGGCGAGAAACAACGGGCAGAGTTTCTTTCACCCTATGCCCCTGTTACCTAGCAGTAAAATCGGTACCTGGGTGTTAGTCAGCTGTCACGGGCTGCTTCCTGGGGGTGGAGGCCTGGTCGAGGACCGGGCCGCGGGGACACTAAAGCCCCGAAATCATCTCAAGATAACCTCAAGATATAGCTAGGGAATTTTGGTTACATATATTTCAAACCAATTTTGAAACAAATATTTCTACAAGTCTATGCATCAACTTAAGAGGTATGATGTTTGCTCGTAAGACCTGTAATGAGTCTGGCTTTTTCGTAAGATTAGTTAACGCGTGTAAGAAAGTCGCAAGATAAATATGGAGACTGAAAACCCTAAGATAAGTCCACTACGGGGCTCACCATAGCCCGTGCTACTTGGAACTTTTTGTTCCCAGTAGCGAATCTTAAACAACAAACCCTGAAATATAACTATTTGTGTGCGTATGTTCAAATATGTTGTGAAAATACATATATTTGTGGAGCTAAACGGTACTTTAGAGTACAGAGCTCTCCCCTGCTGCTGTACCGTCACTGTGAGCTCTCTCCCCCCCCCCCCCCCCGCTGCTGTACCCTCACTGTGAACTCTCCCCCCTGCTGCTGTACCGTCACTGTGAACTACCATATATTCTGTAACTTTGTGACCTTTGCCTTGTTGTTTAAGCGCCTCAGACTGGAGACTTTCAAGAAGTGTCCGTAATTACTGTTGCTGTTCTAATTGTCTTTTTTAAGTTGGATTTCGCGGGTGAAATGTCCAATCATCAGTTATTGACGTAACGATTGAGTTGTGCGCCTCGGCGAGGGAGACTTATGTTTGAACACGGCTCCAACATCAATAATTCATTGTGTCTGGGGACAGGTAACCAGTGTATATATATATAATGTTAGGCTTATGTTAAGGGTCGCTCCAAGGTCGAATTACTGACCCCTACAACAAGCTAACTGTCTCTTGGGTACGAGGTGAGCAGCTGCATTAGATGATAGGAAATTGGGGGCAAAATATTTCTGTCCCGCCCGTGATTCGAACCCGGAATTCTGGATTGTGAGTCGAAATTGAACTAGATATTGCTGGGATTCTCAGGTCTTGCTTTTTTTTATATATGGTATGCCTGATGCTTCAGTTAGGTTGGCTACTATATAAAACCGTTTCTGTTTGAAAATAATTTAAATTTAAAATTATTTAAATTCAAAGAGAGCGGGAAGACAAACGTGCGCCCTTAAAGCCTCGTCTGGTGAACAGTGAAAATTTTCCTTCTTGGCGACGGAATGTGTCTCCTCATATTATAATTTTTGGCGGCACCCAATTAAATGTGAAAAATACTCGAGGCAAGGGATATATTATATTATAATATGAACTCCAAGATCCTGTAGACCAACTTAAATGTTACTTAAATTTCCTTGACCCCTTTTCTCGCTTTCTATTCTAGACAGTTTCTCTTTCTTCTGTTACTCTTTTTTTTTTTTTTACCTCATCCCTATTTACTCTTGCTTCTTCCCTGGTTTCTGGTATTACCTTTCACTTGCTTGGGGAGTAGAAGGGGCTAATAGCTTGGGGCTTGGGGAGTTCTTCTACTCCCCGAGCTTGGGGCTTGGGGAGTTCTACTCCCCGAGCTTGGGGCTTGGGGAGTTCTTCTACTCCCCGAGCTTGGGGCTTGGGGAGTAGAAGAACTCCCAAAACCACATCAAGAGGTTCACTGTTTTTTCTTTTTCTCCTCTTACCTTGCCTCTCTTCCTATTCACGTCAGAGTTAAGGGCAGTCATACAGGTGCCCCCAAGAATAACGACTCCCATCAGTCATATCTACAGATTCGTGGAGTATATTGACACAACTGATTGGCTCTGGGTTAGATTCTCGGGCTGGATGGACGTTTGGACACCTTCCTTTTATACCTGATGTCTATGTTCAGGTATAAACGATGTCTAGAAGTAGTAGACTGTTGTGGGTCGCATCTTGGAGAAGGTCGGGCGTTTGCCCAAAGGAGGGAAGTCTCGTAATTTAAAATGAAATCGACTCACGAAAGTGACGTACTGTCCCGTTTTCTGTTTTGGGTTCTCTGGCTTAGTCTGTTAGGTTAGGAGAGGAAATTTTCAATTAACGGTTTTCAAGACGTTTTGAAACCTTAGGAGAACATTCTGCTTTCCTAACCTACCAAAGGATCCTTAACTGGCTGTTTTGGAAAAAAAATCCAAACTTTTTTTTTCAATTATTTTAAAATTTCAAATTACGGTCTTTTTTGGCCGTAGCGCATACGAGCTAAATTATTATTATTAACATCTTTATTGACAAAATTAATTACAATTTTTCCTAATCTGAGGATTTCGATTAAATCTTATAAAGTGAGGATAATGCTGGCGAAAGGCGACGTAATGTAAGAGGCCGGGTTGAGTTAGGCTACAGTTGTAAGGTATTCAGCGGCCAGATTCATGAAAGCACTTACGTAAGCACTTACGAACGTGTACATCTTTCCTCAATCTTTGACGGCTTTGGTTATATTTATTAAACAGTTTACAAGCATGAAAACTTCCCATTCAACTGTTGTTATTGTTATAAACAGCCTCCTGGTGCTTCGGAGTGCTGTTTAATAATTGGAAAAAAAACCGCCAAAGACTGAGAAAAGATGTACAAGTTCGTAAGTGCTTTGGTGAATCTGACCCCAGGGCAGGATCAGTAGTTCCACCTTGGGGGACCCCTCGAGTGATGCCTAAAAATTGTAATATATAATTATTATGTGCAGTGTAATCACATTTTTTTGTTCGATATTGGTGTTTCTTGATGTTGTTGCTCGTATATATATTTTATATACAGGTAGGCTTCCTGTCCACGATAAATGATTTATACAATCATAAATGCGTATAGACTGTATTTCCCCAGCAAGCAACTCGCCATAATCTTTGCATTTTGTAGGGAGTGATCATATCCACTCTGCTCCTCTTCTCTAAAGGTTATATATTTAATATCAAACCTTGATATTTATGTTTTTGTTCTAGGTTTCGGCAATATTTTTAACCTAGCATTCCTTGTGGCAGCCAATGCCTAACCTAACCAGAGGACGTCGAACAGAAAACGAGACATTATGTCAATTTCGCTATCATTTTCTCTCACGTTCTGCTTTCTACGTACGTTCCTCACCCCACGTTCTACCGTCCTTCCCCACGCTCCTTGATCATCATTCACTCGGACTGGTTGGTATAGAATCGTCCGCTTTTGATCCTCGTTGGTCTAAGTGATTGGGCACCTTCACTCAGCCCAATCCTCCAATCCCAGCTCATTGCCCTCATATCCCTTCAAAGATACAGTGATAATAGCTTAGAGCTTGTACTCACCAGAATTATCTAACCCGCAGGCCTAACCAACAGTGGGCCCTCTATTTGAGTAAGATGTTAGCCATATTCAGGAGGCCTGGTCGACGACCGGGCCGCGGGGACGCTAAGCCCCGGAAGCACCTCAAGGTAACCAACATTTTTTTAGACACCTCTGCCTTACTCACCTCGCGTTCTGCATCTCCACACGTTACTGCCTCCCTGTCCTGCCTCCCTGTCCTGCCTCCCTGTCCCGCCTCCCTGTCCTGCCTCCCTATCCTGCCTCCCTGTCCTGCCTCCCTCTCCCGCCTCCCTCTCCCGCCTCCCTCTCCTGCCTCCCTCTCCCGCTTCCCTCTCCCGCCTTCCTCTCTCCCGCCTCTCTCTCCCGCCTCCCTCTCCCGCTTCCCTCTCCCGCCTCCCTCTCTCCCGCCTCCCTCTCCTGCCTCCCTCTCCCGCGCCTCCCTCTCCTGCCTCCATCATACTGGGTTACCCAGCCTGCAGCGTATTGGCGCCTTGTTGCATTATGTCAAGTGCTTCGTTCCGGATGGCGCTCCATTACCATCCTCCGTCCCACGGGCGGTGTCTGCGGAGGCTACCATGCAGAAACGCGTAGCGTACCCACATATGCGAGGGCTTTTATGGGCTCACTATGGAAATTTTGTTCCGAGTAGCTGACTCTAAACCCACAACAACGAGAGTTGGATTCCCCGTAGAGTGTTGATATGCAGCCTAGAGTTGCCACTCTGTACAAAATCCAACTCTTTTTTTAGCCGAACCAGAAACGGACCCAAGCTTTCAGCCCAACCTACCGAGTCCCAGGCATAGAAAACGTGAATGTTTTGTGAGGCGTTACTATTCTAAGTGTGATAATGTTATAATCGTGTCGGCTCCCCTGCCCCGCACCCACCGGACACCCGTAGCTCACAGTAGCGACCGCGTATGTCACCTCCACCTACCGGACAGTAGCTGGAGTGGGTACGAGATGTGAGGCGTTCGTCTCCAGTGTCGCTGGAGGATGGTAATTGTCATGGCTTGGAACAACAAGAAGTCTACCTGGATGCTCCCCGCTCCATGGTAACCTCTCCCAGCACCTCGCTCCCACGGTAACCTCTCTCTGACAAGACGCTGTAACTCAGCCACAGGACCTCTCTCTCTCTCTCCCGAGGGAAGCGACTCAAGGAGCAATTATGCCTCTGCAATTGCTTGTAATATAGCTTAACTATCGGCACTTGAGGTCTCCTGGTATGTATTGTCGGAATATCTCGTGTCTCGTGCTTGTCTCTTGTCTCGCTCTTCCCTCTGTATCGTTCTTGCGTCCCCTGTTCATGGTATGTGCTTGCCTCTGTTCTCTCTCTCTGTCTCTCTCCCCTCTCTTCTATATTTTTTTTCTGTCCATTTATTTCTCTCTGTTTCCCTCAATTTCTTTCTCTTTTTTATATTTACTTTTCTTTCTATCTTTTTTCTTTCTGCCTAACCACTTGGGCTGGACGGTAGAGCGACGGTCTCGTTTCATGCAGGTCAGCGTTCAATCCCGACCGTCTACAAGTGGTTGGGCACCATTCCTTCCCTCCGTCCCATCCCAAATCCTTATCCTGACCCCTTCCAAGTCCTATATATAGTCGTAATGGCTTGGCGCTTTCCCCCCTGATAACTCCCCTTTCTCTCTCTCTCTTTTTCTTTATCTTTCTTTCCTTTTCTTTCTTTGGGCGTGCAGCCTAACTGGGGGAGATGAGGACAAGAACGCTCCCCCCGGTACCTCTGAGGTGGGTGGGGGGCCTGTTTAGGCGGAGGGAGGAAATGTTTTAGAGCAGAAAAGATTTCTGAAATTCAGGGAATACGGAGAACATACATTGAACTGAGACACGATAAAGCACCTAAGCTATTGGAGCCGTCTCGAAGCTCTCAAAATATATTCTCAAGAGAGAAGACGAGAGAGAGGTATTACTTAATACATGGAAGATACAGGAAGGCCAGGTCCCAGATTTTGCAACGTAGAATATGGAGTGGAAAAATATGGTAGGAAATGGTGAATGACTCTCTGGAAAGTAGAGATAGTTTAGGCACAATTATATACCAAAAAGTACCTAATTTCATCTTCATTGTTTCCTACCTAGTGCTTTAAACTTGCACTGTATCTAGTGCTGACCTAAGCCATACAACTTCACCATTGTAATCACTGCTATCATATTATATCATGGTTGTTATATTGGACGCAAATTTTACTGCATCATACCAGGAAATAATCCTCAAATTACATTACAATGTACCTGTTGATAACCCTCAAATTTTACTTTAATATACCTACTAATCGTTGTCAAATTTTTTTACAATATATCTGTTAACAGTTTTTTTAATTTTGCTAAAAATTACCTACTTAAAATTATCTGTTAGATTAATAAAGACCTTCCCTAAACGCTATGCGTGCTAGTGGCTTTACAAGAATGTCAAAACATCAATGCTATGTGCTCTCATAAACTCAATGTACCTTCTTGTATATATACAAGTAAATAAATCAATAATATATAACACCGTATGCACCTTCGAGGTCCAACGCTGCTCAATATCCTCCCCTCCAAAAAGCCTAGGAAACATTGCCGGTATGAAGATGGATGTACCACCCGGACTAACCTCGGTGGTAATGGACACATGGGTCTATGGGGTCCCTTCAGGGACTATATAGGAAGTAGAGGACCTCGTAGAACCATTTCAGTTACATTCCAAGAACTGGGAGAAAGCGTGAGAGAGAGAGAGAAAAAAAAGAGCTGCGTTCTGATTATAGCCTCATCCTATCTTGTCTAACCTATTTTACCTTTACTAGGCTACATTTACTGAGGTTACCCATGCTGTCAAACACCATAACCTTTCCGCTAAACCATATCTTGACACTATCTTTGCCCTGAGCAAAGCAGATGATAGGCATTGGGTCCCTCTACCCAGATGATGGGCACTGGGACCCTCTACCCAGATGATGGGCATCCGCTAAATCACATTATTACCCTCAGAGTAATATACCAATTATTTATATTATAAATATAATTTGAAAAAGGGAATTCAACCCCAGATTTTTCCAGCGGGAATTCGAGTAATTATCCACTGTAATTAGCGATTCATTGGGGAAGTGGGGGTGGTCCTAGAATCATGGGGCCCCTGGGCAGTGTGCCCAGTGTGCCCACACACGCTGGGCATCACCCTGGCATACCCAATGCCATCAAGGATTGTTTCTCACTTTAAAATAATGCTTCGCAGCATTAATAACCTTGTCGTCAGACATAATCCTAAGCTTAACTAAGCTCTCAAACATTTGACATTTTATGAACTGTAAAATATATATCTTAAGTCTTCCCCGAATTCCACAGGACTTAAATTTACGTTATTTTGCATGATGTTGACTCGAGAATTTCCATATGCAATATTAAATGCTTCAGTTTGCGCGGAAATCTTTAGTATAAATTACTGCTGGAGGCAAAATAAAATAGCTGTCGGGAGTTTTGCTGTTATTTTAATACTGTTTAATGATAGCTGGCTTCCAGTGCTAATGGCTGGCTGGAAATTATGCAGCTTGTGTAATTTTGATAGCGCTTCTTAGTTATGCTTTTGTTTATTAATCTTTACTGCTGTTATCGTTTCACATCAACGTAATAATATTAAGTCATAGCCTAGCGTCTTCGTATGTTTGCTGATGTTGATTATAATATACAAGACCCTGTATATAATATATATATATATATATATATAAAATATATATATATATATATATATATATATATATATATATATATATATATATATATATATATATATATATATATATCCCCTGGCCGGTATCTGTCTTCTGGTGGAGGCGAAGGATGCCATGGAAGGGGCAGAAGAACTAAGTCGGGTCAGGGTTACTGGCCCTGAGCGTGGCACTGCCTGACACTGGGTGCCAGCCAACACTGGCAGGTAAACCAGCGACAACAAAGACAGTCTTTGATGTCTTAAGACTGGCAGTAGTTGTTCCAGGAGGCAGCTTCCCTGGGGGTCGTGCTTCACCCCCCCCCACACACCCTCCCAACGAGGCTTCCCTTACAGGCAAGGACTCGTATTCACGAAGCAGTTACGCAAGGACTTACGAACGTGTACATCTTTCTCAATCTTTGACGGCTTTGGTTACATTTATTAAACAGTTTACAAGCGTGAAAAGTTGCCAATCAACTGTTGTTACTGTTATAAACAGCCTCCTGGTGCTTCGGAGTTCATTAACTGTTTAATAATTGCAAACAAAGCCGCCAAAGATTGAGAAAAGGTGTACAGGTTTGTAAGTACTTGCGTAACTGCTTCGTGAATCTGGTCCCAAGATCGATATCAAAAACACTTTTCAGAGAATTAGGATTGTGTTTAACGCTGTTATCCTGCACGCTGGCGCCTACACTCCCAATAAAAGTTCTGAAACATACCGCAGGAATGTTGACTTTTAACAGTTGCTCAGTGCTGCAAACTTGCAATATATTTAATGTAATGTATTACCGGCCGAGCTCCTGGGAATGCCAACGTTGGGAAGCGTCGAGCAACAGGTCAGGAGATTAAATGATCGCTTTCCAGTTTTTTCCTAAAGTTTAGTTCTTGCAATTTCCCGGTGAATATAATCTCCGTTGGCGTCGTCGACAGGAAGGACCATAACAAAAAAAAAGTCTTTCTGCATAATTGCTTTTTTTTATCGATCTAAGTGGACAAGTTGGGGGGGTGGGGGGGGGGGTGGATGGTAGCATCATTAATTTAATCTTGTTCAGTGATTTTTTTTAGCTACAATAAGAAAAAAACAAAATATTTGGGTTTGAACAATGTAAACAACTCCAATATTCCATTTAATTTACTAAAATTCTACATATATATAATCACATTAGGCTTCATATAATCGCACATCCACCATCATATATTTGATAATTTTATAAACATTATATAATGTATACTACACATACAATAACTTATTTTTAATTTATACAAACTTCAAGTAAATATAGCAGCTATACTTGAGCCCTGATTCTGAAACACAACTTGTGGTTAAGGTTGAGTGCGAGAATGGCACGTGTGATTGGTTGGTCCGGGGGGGGGGGAGAGCTGAGAGACAGGTGATTGGAATTCAGAATCAGAGCTTAAGCTGAGCGAGTTTGTGTCTGAGGGATTCGAACCTACACTTGGGCTCACGAAGTGAAGGCTTGGATCACTTTTGGGCAACACGTTGGTTAGAAAAATGTTGATCTCGAATACATTTTGTTACGAAAAAAAGTTTTCTACCCGCCTTTTCTAATATTATAAAATTGGATAATATTAGATTTAGAAAAGACATGGGTAAATACTGGTTCGGTAACAGAGATGTTGATTTGTGGAACCATATATATATATATATATATATATATATATATATATATATATATATATATATATATATATATATATATATATATATATATATATATATATGTAGCGTCGAAGGTGTTATTCTTTCCACTTCATAGTTTCATTTCTCTTTGACCGTAATCCATAAATACTTGTTTCTGCTCTAAAATGGTAACTATATAATGATAACGGAGGCCATTTGTTACTTGTTTGTATTTGCTGTTATCTTGTTATCCGCGGATGGTGAATATCTATCCTCTTCTACTGCTTCTCACCTTGTTCTATTATTATCTTCAATTCCTTCTCACCTCTGTTCTCTTCCTCTCTTCCGTCTCTGTTTTATATAATCTCACTCTCATTTTATCACTCTTTTAAACATAAAACCTCAAATATAATTACAATATTCTGTTTAAAGTCTACCCTGAAATGTCAGTTGAGTGTTGACATAAACATAAGACTTTGTGTTGCTGCCAGTTATACCCAGCATAACTCGGGGGCATACCCGTCCTCCTGCGTCCATTATATCTGTCTCGCGCGATATATAATAGCATATACGAGTCCATTAATTTTTTTTCCCCCGTTAAATGTGTGTATGTCTCTCCGTGTGTGTGTGTGTGTGTGTGTGTGTGTGTGTGTACTCACCTAATTGTGCTTGCGGGGGTTGAGCTCTGGCTCTTTGGTCCCGCCTCTCAACCATCAATCAACAGGAGTGTGTGTGTGTGTGTGTGTGTGTGTGTGTGTGTGTTTT
>WNGS01165503.1:30947745-30959792 GCA_020271785.1 Procambarus virginalis
GTGAAATTGAGCTCATCTTGAGGCTATCTTGAGATGACTTTCGGGGCTTTTTAGTGTCCCCTGCGCCCGGTCCTCGACCAGGCCTCCACCCCCAGGAAGCAGCCCGTGACAGCCTGACTAACACCCAGGTACCTATTTTACTGCCAGTTAACAGGGGCATAGGGTGAAAGAAACTCTGCCCATTGTTTCTCGCCGGGCGCCTGGGATCGAACCAAAGGACCACAGGATCACAAGGTCCCCAGCGTGCTGTCCGCCTCGGCCGACCGCATCTAATTACCCAAAGCCACGACATTGTCGCTTGGATCGTCGACTCCTTAGCCACCTGCACTTTGATTTCGTCTAATTTCGTTATAAAATTATATTATTTCTGAAGTAAAATGTTTTTTGTCCATGTTCTACGGTCATCTACCAACATTATAGCGAGTAAATATATATTTCTTTTCATTACTTACGTAATGTTGGAGCTTGAGTAGTCTTTGGGAATTAGGCTAACCCTGTAGAGCTGTTCGACCACCGGACTGGGTGGCCGACCAGTCCGGATGTAGAGCTGCTCGACCACCGGACTGGTGGCCGGCCAGTCCGGATGTAGAGCTGCTCGACCACCGGACTGGTGGCCGGCCAGTCCGGATGTAGAGCTGTTCGACCACCGGACTGGTGGCCGGACCGTCCGGATGTAGAGCTGCTCGACCACCGGACTGGTGGCCGGACCAGTCCGGACGTAGAGCTGCTCGACCACCGGACTGGTGGCCGACCTCCGGATCGTAGAGCTTACCGACCACACGGAACTGTGTGGCCGACCAGCCGGACGTAGAGCTGCTCGACCACCGGACTGGTGGCCGACCAGTCCGAAGATTACTGACTAGAACAACGCTTGCGCTTACCAACCTTACACATTGGAGCTCACCGTCCTCCTGGGGACTGTGCTCCGAGGATTCTGCAGCCTCGCCTGGGTGATCCTGGTCTTCGTGTACCAACGCCCAACTCCGACACCGCTGCCGCCTCGCCCGGGCCCCACAGCCCACCCTTATGCCCGTGCGCTCCTCTCCTGCCCCCACCCTCCACGCCCATGTGGAGGGTGCGGCCTCGCCGTGCGGCCTCCGTCCCGCCTCCTGCGGGCCACTCAGGTGTCTAGTTGAATGAGCAGAGAGCCTCTGAGGAGCAAGACGACGCCATGGCGATGTTGGGTTGTCCCACTGGCTAACCTCCCCCGCACACACCCGCTTCCCTCAATCTCTCTAAATCTCACACTTTAGAAGCAAATAATATGCATTATGTCCTTAGAAAGATTAAATATTCAAATTAACCATACGAAAATTCTTTTACTTTAAATTTTTGTGTTATTCAAATGAAAGCGGTCTCTCTTGTTATCTCTGTTCGTCGCACTAATAAAAAAAAATTGATATTAATACTAAAAAAAAATACCCATTATCCGCTGAAAATCATAAATAGTCACACAATATCCAGAATATATACTTATTATAAATATATAGGGATTAAAATTAATAATATAATATTTCAAATTAATTAATAATATACAAATAATATACTAATATACATTCTCTAAAATTATATTATTTCAGAGTAAAATGTGTTTTTTCATGTTCTACATTCAGCACCAACATTATAGTGAGTAAATATATAATTTCTTCACTAATTACATAATACTAGAAAGCTTTGGGTAGCTTTAAGTAGACTTGGATAGCTTTGGATAATTAGACGAACTGGGTCTACATTCAGACTGGTCTGTCAGGTCGAATACCCAAGTGCTTTGACTGACAGATGATCAGGAAGGTGGCGTTTGTCTCTGAAGACATACTGTTTCCCCGGGCTTCCATTTTAAGTAATTAAATACTGCCAACTCGATAACACGACGCCATCAATGGAAGACATCGGTCACCTCAGACTCATTGGATATCTAGCCTACACAAAGTGTTACACCATGTATGTTTGGCGACCTTGGTGGCATATTTTGTGAAAATCGTAAATCGATAAAATAACGTTTCTTCCCACAGGCAAGAATTGCTAAAATGGAATGGGTGGGGATACAAAGACTCCAAGTTCGTGGTGCACAAGGAGAAGGACTACTATGTGGCGTTTACGGGAGACAGGTGAGCGTGTAACTCGAATAATTTACTCATTAACAACCACGATTAGTTATCTCCACATATTATAATAATAAGGCTTCCTAGCCTACTTAAATAAAAAATAATAATAAATGTTTATTGCCCTAAATGTGGTGCTTCACATACAGTTTATGATTACAGTATTGCCCTGATTGCAATATTTTGTTGTCAAATATTTAGTATAAATAATTATAAGCATGAGAATATATTTGTTACAGTGCTAAAAACATTAAAATTTGGCAAGCATGAAGTCTTTGCTTTTATACTTATTTTTAACCTTTTTAGCAAATGATGATAAAGTGTTTAGGCTCATATGTCAGTATGATTTGGTACGCAAACCACCATTAGAGAAATGTTAGTGTACTGTTCAGTATTAAGATTTGTTTATCTGGCACTTTAGGGTAGTACAAACAACATCTTGGGAGCATGTGTAGATTTACCAGTTTTAGATGTTCCCTATGAAAAAGGTGAATGGCGATTATTAACTTTGAATGCTGGGGAACTGGCTCTCTTCAGAGGCCTAGCCTAGGTTATATTACAGTACAGTATTTATGTTTGTCTGATAGATTAGCAAAACTACCAACAATATGATAAAGAGGGCTATGGTTTTGTATTACTTTTAAAGGTACAAAATTGGCAACCTGGTTTTACCTCACTTTGCCGACTGGGTGAAAGAGACGTTAGGGGTCAACTTTGATGACTACACCCCACCACAACCTCTACCTCGACCCCAAGACTTTCCCCAACCTACTATACAGCAAGGTATATAATTACATACAGTAAGAGCCTACTTGAATAGATATGTGTGGATGCAATGACAGAAATTTGTTTGGGTTACATTGATGGGGTCTTGCATGACGAACGGTTGTGCGTGACGAGGGGCCGTGCGGGACGAGGGGCCGTACGTGACGAGGGGCCCGTGCATGACAAGGGGCCAGTGCGGGACAAGGGGATCGTGCGTGATGAGGGGTCGTGCATGATGGACACTGGACTTGAATGTTGTGCCGAAAATTTTATACAAAATTTACACCAACTGGGTTGTAGTGATATGTGGGCTTGTAGGGTGCTCCAAGCAACAGTCTGTTGGACCAAGCTTGTTAAGCTGGTCTCTGGCCAGGCTTGGGTGGTAGAAGAACTCTCTGAACCACCTCCATGTACAATCCAGGTCCACATACCGTACACTACTTTTTGCTGTACAAATAAATGGGGAGTTACATAAAAAAATACAGTATGCACAAAATGGATTTATTAAATGAACAAATCCACAAGGGCCGTGACGAGGATTCGAACCTGCGTCCGGGAGCATCCCAGACACTGCCTTAATTGACTGAGCTACGACAGGGTAAAAGGGTTGAAACCGAAGTTCTACTGAACTTACTGGATCCCGTAGCCTCTCAGAGGCACAAACCAGGATTTTACACAACCCCCCCCTGCACCCGAGCTATGTCAACAGGCCGTTCTCCCTCTTCGCCCTTACATCATTACACACACAGATCACACTAACGTGATGCATCAAATGAACAAATCCACAAGGGCCGTGACGAGTAATGTTGTAAGGGCGAAGAGGGAGAACGGCCTATTGACATAGCTCGGGTGCATGGGGGGGGGGGTGTGTAAAATCCTGGTTTGTGCCTCGGAGAGGCTACGGAATCCAGTAAGTTCAGTAGAACTTCAGTTTCAACCCTTTTACCCTGTCGTAGCTCAGTCGATTAAGGCAGTGTCTGGGATTCTCCCGGACGCAGGTTCGAATCCTCGTCACGGCCCTTGTGGATTTGTTCATTGATGCATCACGTTAGTGTTATCTCTGTGTGTAATGGATTTATTACTTTCTCATCATTTTGCTTGACCATAAAATAGCTTGAAAATGGAATGCAAATAATTTTTTGGAACAAATTGGTCTGTTGGGAGTTCCAATGTATAGTACCTGTACTACATATTGTTAACATCTTTTTGATAAGTGTTTATAAAGTCATGTTTCTTAGATTTAGCAAAAGTACTAAACTTTATTGCTTTTGTCCATATACAGTACAGTAAATTTGTAACTACTGTATTGAATTGATATACATGATTGTATTGCATGTACTATACACAACCCAAGCTGTCACTAAATTTCATGTATGTTTTATAAAAAAAAAAAGTTCCATCTCTTTATAAGAGAGAGTGTCTGCCCAAGGTTGAAGGCCAGATGCTTGGGGCTGGCCTTGCTCCGATTCACACATGAAGCATGTTGAGATAGAAGGGTCATAGACCAGTTGGGGTTGGCTCCAGTGTCACACTTTAAGAAATATCAGCATCTGACCCCTCCCTCCCCCCCCACTTCTGTGGAATTTTCCAAGTCTGAAATATTGGTTATGGTATTCTGAAGACTTTTTTTTAGCAATTTCAGTTATTCGTTGTATAATTTTTCTGAGAACGGGGGGTGGGGGAATAGGGATTAAAGGTGGAGAGAGGGGTTGAGACCCAGGCATAGCTGGGTACCCCCTCCAATAGTGTACGTGAGCAGTGTACACCTAGTGTGTGTGTGTGTGTGGGGGGGGGGGGAGTACTGCTGAGGAGGATTTGCTGGAGTAGTGTTTTAATTATCAGTGATAATATATTAAGATATGGCGAGTGAATGGGTGTCCATTGTAATCTCTTCAGCTTTCTTTTTCTGTTTGGTTCCAGACTGATATTTTCTATCCAGAGGAAGATGGGGGCAATGATAATGAATTAGTAAAATTTGTTATTAATATTTAAATACATGTTTGCAGAGTTCCTGGATGAAATACAGACAGAGGGGATCACCCATAGCATAGATGGAGAAGATCGCCTGTTCCGCGCTCATGGTCATACACTGGCAGAGATATTTACACTTAGAGAAGGAATGTTTCCAAGAATTCCAGATCTAGTAGTATGGCCAAGTAAGTCTTAACACCATAGTTACTTCAGAGCTTCATTGAACATATGTATATTCAATTTGATCAGTGTATCCATTAACTGTATAGCACTCTTTATTATCAAATAGATAATTTTGTCTCAGACCTTGTTTACATTGTGCGGTGTTTTGAAAGTAGAGGTGGAACAACTTTGAGAAAAATTGGTGTTTATTAGAGAGAGTGTGGAGCTGAGAAAGAATCTGCGAGTGTGTACAAATTACCCAAAGGCGAGAAACGAGAAAATCCAGGTCGTGTACAGAAGAGGATCGAAACGATAATTTCTTTTGCTGTGCCTTCGTGGAGAGCACAGTGATGGGGTTATATGGGGCAACAAAGATAGGACAATTAAGAGCATTGTCAAGCAAGGTAAAAGCATACTGATAGTTGGGCGCTAACAGGTTACATACAAAACATTCTGTAACCAGATTAGACAGACGAGGATGCTGGTGTGCATTCCAGGTCCAGGTATAATTGGTAACATTAATATCACAGTGGCTGGAAATGGGAAGACATCCATAGTGTTTCTCAATGATGGTGGCTATTATATTGGGGAATATTGCGAGGAATTAATGACCAAATTTAGGACATCAATGAAGTTAATTATGGCTGAGGGAAGTATACTGATCATATTTGACATTTTAACTGGGTGATGTTTTTGCAATGAGTGATTTAGCACAATTGGTATCAATTGTTGTATTGGCTGGACAAATACTATGCAAATCTAATGTATTCCTAAATATACTTATGACAATTCTATGGCAAATTTGAAAACGTGAAAGGTTTTAAGAAGTATTCTTCAGATAGTGGTAACAAAGATTGATGTAGGCATGCAAATCATAATGCTATTGAGGTGTATATATATATACTTCACAAATAGCAGGAGTATTCTAAACAAAATAGACGAGTTAAGTTTACTAATGTGTTTGGAAATACTGTACTGTAATAGATGTTGCCATCACAGGAACGTAAGTAACTGTTGAAACCAGGATTTTCAGCCGAGTATCAAATAAAGGGATACATATACAGTACTAGTAATCTTTTACAGTGCTAGGCACGTTCGACAAGGTGGGGGTAATAACAAGACTTATCAGAGAAAATTAAAGCTGCTGGAAGCTAAGCTGCTGGAAGCTAAGCATATGATGATATATGCTAAGCTAGCTGCTGGAAGCTAAGCATATGATGATATATGCTAAGCTAAGCATATATGATAGTGAAGGAGTTTGCTTAGAAGTGGAGTTAAATTTTTTCAAAACAGAATAAGGTTATATATAAATTGTAAAAAACATGTAAGGAGAAAAACTGAAGCTAATGTAGTTCTACCAAAGTGTAATTAGCCAAGTGTGGTTACAAGATAAGAGCTATGCTCGTGGTGTCTCATTTTCCCTATAATGTTTGGTATATGATGTTTTTAATCATGTGATAGTTTTGGCATACAGTACCCTGGTGTTTAAATTTTCTCCAGAAAACCATAGTGAGGTGGAGAAACTTGTTGACTTGGCCGGTAGATGCCAGGTGGCTCTAATTCCATTTGGTGGAGGGACGAGCGTGTCCGGAGCTTTGTTATGTCCAGAGGAGGAGAGCAGAATGATTGTGTCCCTCGATACCTCGCAGATGGTGAGTCTGAAAGAGATGTGCAGTATGCAAAAGATATTTTGTTTGAATCTTGAGGATTTGTATTGATTCATTTATTTAGTTTATGTGCACCTCTGTATAGGAACAATAATACATAAATGAAATGCACACTCTTTTTATCTGGGAATATCTTTCCTTGTTTGACAAATTTTCATTAAAGACAAAATTATATGGCTTGATATTGCTTTATTGTGTTGATGAGAGTAAATTCAATCAAGTTTTTGTTAGGAAAGTTATTATCCCAATCTGAGTTATATATGCAATTGCAGAGCCTGTAGCAAGATTTTTAGAAGCTTTAGGTAAACACTTTGGAAGAATAGATTGGTGTGTTCAGTTTTTAATCTTGTTGATGTTTTTTCTGGGCTCTTTCCTGCTGCTGCTGGAAGCTAAGCATATGATGATATATGCTAAGCTAAGCATATATGATAGTGAAGGAGTTTGCTTAGAAGTGGAGTTAAATGTTTTCAAAACAGAATAAGGAGGTTATATATGCCTCGTAAGAATAAGGTAGTCTTAAGTACATATATTTTGATATTTCCTTGCCAAACGTCTGGATGTTGAAGGATATCACATAGGTATGTTTTTCAGTGTCGTATCTTATGGTTAGATGAGAAGAACCTAACGGCAAGGATAGAAGCAGGGATTATCGGGCAAGATCTTGAAAAACAACTTCAAGCCCGAGGCTACACTACTGGCCATGAACCTGATTCCTATGAATTTTCTAGGTAAGGGAGATCACAGGAGTAAGCTTTCTTATTATAATTTTTCTGTACTGTACTGTATTGAAATTAAAATCTGACTCATCCTTGTCATTTCTCTAATTTTGAGTTACTATGGGTTCAGGTAATTCCACTGCAAAACTGTACCCTAGAGTGACTGTTCTATAAGAGGAGTTCCCTTTTATTTTATTTTATTTTATTGTTAAAAACAAAGTATACTATAGAGTAAATGCAGCCATATCCAGCTAGTTTCCTAAAAACCTATAGCACCTGCTTCATTGGATAAAAGAAAACCCAAAAATTGGCAAGCATTGGACTGGGTAATGACTGTGCTTGTCTGGGTAAGGGGGTAGGCATCTTGAGGCATTGGGTTGAAAGCAGCTATATTGTGTCCCGTTTGTAAAGCTAATTATAAAGAATGAAAAGCGCACCTGGCTAAATGGGGTTGTTATATGAATTTCATATCTGGAAATAGACTTCTCTTTCCCCTCGACACGCATTCACTATCATTTTTCGCGTACTGGTTCCATGAAATACTACTATCAGATGAATGCTAAATCCACATATTACAGATAGATAAAAGTTTAGTCTCTCTCACTGCTCTTAACTTGTAATGGAGGAATATGACAATCGGGTAGACAAATAAAAGTTAAGCTGATTATACAGGTTTTAGGGCATTCTTCACTGAACAACCAGAAGGTAGAAGGTTGGCATACCAAGAGGGAAAGTATATAGAGATGAGAGACTTCCTGTTAAGGCGACCTTAGGATATAAAACTTTGGGAAGAGAAAAAAAATTGTTCACTTCTACAAAAGAGGCTGAGAAACAGTCACCAAATTTAACAATGTTCATAGGAAGGATATTGAAAGATAGAATTTACTTTTGGTTTAATTAAGAATGAAAAGGAGCAGCATCAGCACTAATGAAAACTACAACAATAGCAGAGGAATTCCAGTGGGCCATGAATGAATACTGCTGAGTGAGAAGGGAAGCTGAATTGCAATTGAAAAACAACATTGCAGATAAAGCAAAAACTCAACTCAAGTTGCTTCACAGCCACACCAAGAAGACAACACTTTAAGGAACAGGTGATGAATCTGAGGATAGTAAATTATTAATTCACTGAGAATGACAGAGAAGTGTATGAGGAATTTCAACAAGAGCCGGAACTTCAAGGGAAGTTCTGAACTTTGAGAATAAGTGCTAAACCAATCGGTACTGTTGGTCTGTGGCATAACGAGAGATGATAACACTTGCTGAAGTTGGACATGGCTAAGGTGGTGGGACCAGATGGGATTTTGCCACGCAGGCAAGTGCACCCACCTACAAAGACGTATGTTGTAGTTATGTGGGGAATAGCCTGTAGATAGTAGCCTACAATAGCTATACATGAGACTTTCAAATGAAGAGCTGGTAACAGGCTAGGTAATTAGCAGCACTGTACAATACAGTGGAACCTTGAGTGACGAGCGACTCCAGTTATGAGCATTTTGAGTAATGAACGAGCCACTCGCAGAAAATTTGTCTCGATTGACAAGCATTTGCTCGATTAACAAGCAAACCACATGGTGCTTTCTAGCGTTCCCGCTGGTTCTTGGACACCTCCGACGACAGTGTTGTTGTTTCGCAAGACGAGTGTTTCACGTGACGAGCTCGGTGCCGGAATGGATTAAATTTGTTAATCGAGGCACCACTATACTAATATTTAATTGTAGACCTCCAACTTGTACTCGGTCTCGCCCACAGGCACCTAACCACAACTCTCGCACACCCTACCCTCGCCCCTACACATTCCCACACCCTCGCCCAATTTTTATATATTTGTTATATATACAGTACTGTATTTTGTTATTTTTTTTTTTGTTTTTTACTCGTACAATATCATGGATGCACAAAAGCACACGTCCTTTTGATGATAATGGTCTTTATTTTGCCTTTCTACTCAGTCTCGGTGGATGGGTTGCAACAAGAGCATCAGGAATGAAGAAAAATATTTATGGAAATATTGAAGACCTTTTAGTTCAGTTAAAAGTGGTTACACCCAAGGGCACCGTAGAGCGTTACACAGCTGGACCCAGAGTGTCGGCTGGCCCAGATGTCCACCACTTCATTCTTGGATCTGAAGGTAACTTTTTTCTTTAGCTTCCTGAATTGGCAGATTATATTTTCTTCTCTTTTTGTGAATGACAAAGAATGTATAGGTGATTTTAATGTTTACATCTTTTTCACTAAACCGTTTCCTGTTTTCTCTGGGAAGTTTGGTAATGATGATGATGTGTGTGTAATCTAAAAGCAAAACTTGACCAATCTAAAATCATGATCTTGGTATACAGTATTATCATTACACGAGACAATTGTATAGTAGCTCATTTGTGGTCTTTTGCCAACCAGTCATCACATTTCATGCATTGCAGTTTTGACAATTGATCACAGCATCAGAATTCCAGTGCTTAAGAAGAAATTAAAGCACTGCTATTGATGATTCTTGGACTAGACATACACACTGTGATGAAGTAAACAATTATTTAGTTAATAATTGACTAATATTTTCACCTTGAATGAACTAAGTGGGTTTAATAAGTTGTATTTTATTTTTGTTTCAGGTATATTGGGCGTGGTGACGGAGGTGACCATGAAGGTGCGGCCTTTACCTGTTGTCCAGCACTATGGCTCCATTGCGTTTCCAGATTTTACAAGTGGTGTGAGTTGTATGCGTGAAGTTGCTCTACAACGCTGCCAGCCAGCCTCCATACGCTTGATGGATAATGAACAGTTCAAATTTGGTGAGGGATTTGTATTATGTAATTTTGCTCTTTAAAAACACTGATATTTCTCTTAAGGATACAGTATTATCAACATTGATCATCATTTATGTGCATTTTCCACCCTCATGGGGTGGGTGGGGGAGCAGTGGTAAACACAGTTGGGTCAAAATTGTAAGGTCCTGCGGTAGGACAGACGTATATGGATGGTGTTTCCTCTTTCTAGCCAACTGTCGGTAAATAGGTACCCAGGAGGTGTGGGGCAAATGTTGTGGTTTGTATCCTGGGAAGTTTGGAAATTAGCCCAAGGGACCTCAATAAACCTAACAGGCTTCCCATCCCAGGTTCTGGATGAACCATGTGGTGAACCAATATAAGAAAAGATCATTAAAGGCACATACTGTTTTTCGTGCTGCAGCACTGCATCTTATCTTGAGGTTATCTTGAGATGATTTCGGAGCTTTTTAGTGTCCCCGCGGCCCGGTCCTCGACCAGGCCTCCACCCCCAGGAAGCAGCCCCACAATGCCTGCCTGCATGCAGGCAGCACCGTCGCACAACATTTCCACCATCACCAACCCTTTGCTTGCTCATACAACTGGATGTAAACATTTTCTTGCAAATTGTTATTTTAACCTTTGTCTAACTGCAATCATCAAAGGTGCCTGTGTACAAAAATACATGACACTGTTCTTATAAAAATGTGATTCATTTGCAACACCTATAAGTCTCAGACATGCAGTAAATGAATTTAATACTCCCAAGTCTCAGATAACTGGGTCTAAGAGATGCATATACAGTACTGTACTGCACTTGCCTTAAAGCAACAAGTCTTGGGTGTCATAATGGTGGGTGGGGGTTTGGGGAAGTTTTCATGCACTTATCACCTTGGAAGAATCTAGTAGTTCTGTGATTTTAATTCTGTTCATTCAACTCTCCTAAAATATTTTGTATTTAATGAAATTATATATATAATTTTTTTTTTTTTAAATAACAGGATCTTTTTTCAGGTCATGCCCTAAAGCCTCCAACAGGCTTGATGGGCTTGCTCAGTGATGGCATAAAAAAAATGTATATTACACGTATTCGAGGTTTCAACTTGGACACAATGTGCGTGGCAACTCTTCTCTTTGAAGGTACTGTAATGCCTCTCTTGAGTTGTGTGTACCGTACGTACCTAAGGTTTCTTAATTACTAATTTTTATCCCATGCTCTTGCTTCAGTTTTCAGAGTGGTTACTAAACGTATCTTTAGGCCTTTTAATGTTTAGAAGAGTGAAACCACACACACACACACCACACACACAACCACACACACACACACACACACACACACACCGCACACACACAAAAACACACAACCATGCACACACACACCAACACACACACACGGACACACACACACCAGACACACACACATAGCAAAACACACACACACATGACACAATACCACACATCACACACACACCACAGCGACCAACACACACACACACCACGACACACACCACACAACACACACAAGCCAAAGCAACACACACAAGACACATCTACACAATCACACAACGCACACATGGTTGCAACCACACATCAACACAACACATCACCACACACACACACCACACACCACACACACACACGACACACACACACAAACCGACCACGTGTGCACACAAACACACAGCACACACACACACACACACGAAACCAACGGATGGACAGCTTGGGGAGGAATGTGCTGTCATCCGAACATAAGCAAGGGAGCCTGTTAAGAGATGGTTACCATCAGCGAAGTCGAGCATTGTGACGGAAAGATAAGGCGTAGCCGTAAGGCAGATACCCATAACCAAAGGTATGGCATGTTGGAGATGATAAACATGCAAATAGTCATGGATAATGACA
>WNGS01165503.1:30964498-31012323 GCA_020271785.1 Procambarus virginalis
TGTGTGTTTGTGTTGTGTGTGTGGGGTACTCACCTAATTGTACTCACCTAATTGTGCTTGCGGGGGTTGAGCTTTGGCTCTTTGGTCCCGCCTCTCAACTGTCAATCAACTGGTGTACAGTTTCCTGAGCCTACTGGGCTCTATCATATCTACATTTGAAACTGTGTATGGAGTCAGCCTCCACCACATCACTGCCTAGTGCATTCCATTTACTAACTACTCTGACACTGAAAAAGTTCTTTCTAATGTCTCTGTGTGGCTCATTTGGGTACTCAGCTTCCACCTGTGTCCCCTTGTTCGCGCCCCTCCAGTGTTGAATAGTTCATCCTTGTTTACCCGGTCAATTCCCTGAGGATTTGTAGGTTGTGATCATGTCCCCCCTTACTCTTCTGTCTTCCAGTGTCGTAAGTTGCATTGCATTTCCCGCAGCCTTTCCTCATAACTCATGCCTCTTAGTTCTGGGACTAGTCTAGTAGCATACCTTTGGACTTTTTCCAGCTTCGTCTTGTGCTTGACAAGGTACGGGCTCCATGCTGGGGCCGCGTACTCCAGGATTGGTCTTACATATGTGGTGTACAAGATTCTGAATGATTCCTTACACAGGTTCCTGAACGCCGTTCTGATGTTAGCCAGCCTCGCATATGCCGCAGACGTTATTCCTCTATGTGGGCTTCAGGAGACAGTTTGGTGTGATATCAACTCCTAGATCTTTCTCTCTGTCTGTTTCATTAAGTACTTCATCCCCTATTCTGTATCCTGTGTCTGGCCTCCTGTATCCACTGCCTAGTTTCATTACTTTGCATTTACTTGGGTTGAACTTCAACAGCCATTTGTTGGACCATTCACTCAGTCTATCTAGGTCATCTTGTAGCCTCCTACTATCATCCTCTGTTTCAATCCTCCTCATAATTTTTGCATCGTCGGCAAACATTGAGAGGAACGAATCTATACCCTCTGGGAGATCATTTACATATACCAGAAACAGTATAGGTCCAAGGACTGACCCCTGCGGGACTCCACTTGTAACGTCTCGCCAATCTGAGACTTCACCCCTCACACAGACTCGTTGTCTCCTGTTGCTTAGGTACTCCTTTATCCACCGGAGTACCTTCCCTTTCACTCCAGCCTGCATCTCCAACTTTCGCACTAGCCTCTTGTGTGGCACTGTATCAAAGGCTTTTTGACAATCCAAAAATATGCAGTCTGCCCACCCTTCTCTTTCTTGCCTTATTTTTGTTGCCTGGTCGTAGAATTCAAGTAACCCTGTGAGGCAGGACCTGCCATCCCTGAACCCATGTTGGTGCTGTGTTACAAAGTTCCTTCGCTCCAGATGCTCCACTAGTTTTTTTCGCACAATCTTCTCCATCAGCTTGCATGGTATGCAGGTTAGGGACACTGGCCTGTAGTTCAGTGCCTCCTGTCTATCCCCTTTCTTGTATATCGGGACTACGTTAGCTGCTTTCAAATATCTGGCAGTTCCCCTGTTGCCAGTGACTTGTTATACACAATGGAGAGTGGTAGGCACAGTTCTCTTGCTCCTTCCTTTAGAACCCATGGGGAGATTCCATCTGGGCCTATAGCCTTTGTCACATCCAACTCTAGTAAACACTTCCTTACTTCCCGCTGGTAATCTCAAAGTCTTCCAGTGGTTCCTGGTTAGCTATTCCCTCTCTTACCTCTGGAATTTCTCCTTGCTCGAAGGTGAAGACCTCCTGGAATTTCTTATTCAACTCCTCACACACTTCCTTGTCATTTGTAGTGAATCCTTCCGCCCCTATCCTCAGTTTCATAACCTGTTCCTTTACTGTTGTTTTTCTCCTGATGTGGCTATGCAACAATTTAGGCTGTCTTTGCCTTGCTTGCGATATCATTTTCGTATTGTCTTTCCGCCTCTCTTCTCATCCTGACATATTCATTCCTGGCGTTCTGGTATCTTTCTCTGCTCTCCAGAGTCCTGTTATTCCTATAGTTTCTCCATGCCCTTTTACTTTGCTGCTTAGCTAGCTTACATCTCTGATTAAACCATGGGTTTCTCATTTTCATTTCTCTGTTTTCCTTTTGGACTGGGACAAATTTGTTTGCTGCGTCCTTGCACTTCTGCGTGATGTAATCCATCATATCTTGAGCCGTCTTTCCCCTGAGCTCTGTTTCCCATGCTATTTCTGTCAGAAATGTTCTTATCCCCTCATAGTTTCCCTTTCGGTATGCTAACCTTTTGGTTTCGGTATCCCTCCTCGAGTTCAATAACCCTTCTTCAATCAGGTACTCAAACACCAGTACACTGTGGTCGCTCATTCCTACTGGGTCCTCAAAACCGATTTCTCTTATGTCGGAGTGGTTCAGAGTGAAGACTAGGTCGAGTCTCGCTGGTTCGTCATTGCCTCTCATCCTTGTGGGTTCGCCGACATGCTGGGTTAAAAAGTTTCTTGTCACCACTTCCAATAGTTTGGCTCTCCACGTATCCTCGCCTCCACGCGGTTCCTTGTTCTCCCAGTCAATCCTTCCGTGATTGAAGTCGCCCATGATGAGCAGGTGGGATCTATTTCTACAGGCAGCAGAGGCTGCCCTCTCAATTATAGTGTTAACTGCCATGTTGTTGTTTTCATACTCTTGACTGGGTCTTCTGTCATTTGGTGGAGGGTTATATATTACTGCTACTACTATTCTTGGTCCTCCCATTGTCATGGTGCCTGCTATGTAATCTCTGAACTCCTCACAGCCCGGGATGGCCATCTCCTTAAAACTCCATGTGTGTGTGTGTGTGTGTGTGTGTGTGTGTGTGTGTGTGTGTGTGTGTGTGTGTGTGTGTGTGTGTGTGTGTGTGTGTGTGTGTGTGTACTCACCTAATTGTGCTTGCGGGGGTTGAGCTCTGGTTCTTTGGTCCCGCCTCTCAACTGTCAATCAACAGGTGTACAGATTCCTGAGCCTACTGGGCTCTATCATATCTACACTTGAAACTGTGTATGGAGTCAGCCTCCACCACATCACTGCCTAACGCATTCCATTTGTTAAGTACTCTGACACTGAACAAATTCTTTCTAATATCCGTAAAGAAGACTGAAGCAATGACACAAAATTTGATAGTACAGTAATACTATTCATATTAACAAAACCAGAGAGAGAAAAATCAGTTTCTAGACCAATACACTTACAACAACCTCCAATCCTCTTGGTTTGGTTCCATTCGTGATTGAATATGTTCTTGTAATCGGATATTTGGTTGAATCAAATTGAAGGGTTGAGGCTGAGAGGTTGAAGGTTGAGGGTTGAGAATTTTGCATTTAGCCTGCATAATGGATAAGCTTTGCTTATTTCTAAAGTTCATTACACTATACTTTGTATCCTCACAAACCCAATGTGCCTTCTTGTGCCATATATATATATATATATATATATATATATATATATATATATATATATATATATATATATATATATATATATATATAATTAAATATATATATATATATATAATTAAACAAAAGTAAATATCATCACCACTGTTTGTAAAATAGGTGCAGTAGTGTTGTTAAGATTCGCTACATGGAACAAAAAGTTCCAAATAGCACGGGCTAAGGTGAGCCCGTAGTGGTGCAGTCTCATAATCCGTAGGTTTTTATCAGGTGGATACTGCAAAATAAACTATGTATGGTATGCATTATGCAAGTACCTAAACTGTAATTACTGTACATTAAATTGAGTTTTAGTTTACTTACAGTAAATATATTTTCTTCTTTTATTAGTGTCTCTTGCTCAAAAAAAGAAGGCAGTAGAAGATGTGGAAGAGAAGAAGAGATCCAGAGAGGAGCAACAACATACCAATCAAGAAATGCTACATAATCTCACATATTATAACAAGAGAGTGATATTAACCGAACATACTATAAAGAGCTGTTATGTGAAATTTTCCCTTCATATCCAAGATAAGCTAACATTCTAAATATGTGTTACAATTCAGTTCTTCATTAACATTTATCCAACAGAATTTTATACTTGAATAATGTCTTGTTATTTACGGCTTTGACAGGTAGACAATTCCATGGGTTTAATATACTGCTGTGTTTAACATTTGCCCTTTTAACAAAAATGTTAATTATTTATATATATTGAATTTTTTGTAGTATTTTCAGGCAAATTTGTAAATGTCTTACGGAATGGGTATGGGGTGCATAATAAAGAAAGAAATTGAATTACCCCTCATTAAATATTTTATATGTATTACAGGATCCTAACAAGTACACTATTGAAGAGAAGCACCTATCACCCAAAAATAAGAGTGGAATCCTGGCTATTTTGAACCAAGGGTAAAAGTGGTGTTCTGACAAGCTAAGTGATGCAAAGCATTTATTTGGATACCAGGAAGAGGATGTTGATGTTACCGAGACCGACCTGGAGCTCTGTGACAGTGAAAAAGATGAAGATGCCTTACAAACCTGCTCACATTTTGGGAATCGGTAACCAGCTACTGAAAGGACTTTCGATTTATATAGAATTAGTGGATTTTGTTAAAGCCTTTGATAAGGTACCACATAAAATACTGCCAAAAAATTGCAGGCACATGGAATAAATGGAAGAATACTAGAATAGATAAAAAATATGATTAAAACAAAGAAAACAAAGAGTGGCGCTAACTGGGAATGAATCTGATTGGAAAAATTTGGTAAGTGGGATTCCACACGGGGGCCATTTTGAGGCAGAACCATCTAACTACATGAGCCCACGAGCATTGGGGCCCCACAAGCAAAGGACATGTTCATTATGGAAGGAGAATTGTTAAATATTCAGATCTTGTTGCAAGTACACTTATATAATATAAACCTACATCCTGGTGTAGAACTAAATATTTAAGATATATATTTCCAGGTGAACAAACCTTAAAACAGGAATGAAAAGAAATGTTTTAAGTAGAGTGTAAATGTCTCATACTGTGCCATCTAATGTGTAGCCTATTGAGTATTAGTGTCTTTTTAAAGCCTAGTGTATTGTTCAAATGTTTATCATGTTGATTAATTGTGGCTCTACAGCATGTTGTTCATTTTTTAACACCTGTTTTGGAAAGTGCCAATAAAAGTGTTTAATATTATCGACCATTTAATTTGTATTCCTGTGAGTGGGTGTCATAGGGGCCCAGCACACTGCCCAAGGGAGCCCATAATGCTGATAAGACGGTCCTGTTTTTGTGTTGTTATAGATTCAGCTACTAAGAACATGTTCCAAGTAGCACGGGCTATGGTGAGCCCGTAGTGGACTTATGTGGCACAGGAGCGGTGTTCTGGTCCTGTTTTGGGTCCAACCCTTTTTGTCATATACATCAATGACAGAGATGAGAATATTACAAACCACAGCATACAAATTTTCAGATGACACAAAGATTTATGGTAAAGTGGGAAATGATAATAATGTGGAAGCCTTACAAATTAAGAGATTTACACGAACACCCAAGATATATGGGGCCAGATTCACGAAGTAGTTACGCCAGCACTTACGAACGCCCGGAGAGTGTTTGCCGTCATATCAGCCTCCTGTACACACTGATCCAGTCGTTGCTCTTCTTGGCTCAAATTGTCGCAAATTTAATTGGTGATATTAACAAGAAGAATACGTATTTATAATAATAATATTTTCATAAATAGCCACGAAATATTTAATATTTAGTTAAAAAAAACGTGTCTGGAAGTTAAATCAACTTTACAGAACAATAATTTTGTTATATAGTTACTAACGTTATTCGTTGGTATGCGTTCGCTACTTAAACTACTCATGTCCTTTTCGCTCATTGTGGGGTTCAGTCCCTGAGCCCATTATGTGCCCCTGTAAACCTTTCCACTACCGCCCACGGGATGGGTATGGGGTGCATAATAAATTATCTGAACTAACTAACTCACAGCAAACCTACTTATGAAGAAATACATGGAGCTTCGTGAATCTAGGTCCCGGTTTTGGGGGTATCTCCCGCCTCCTAACCGGAATGTTATTAATAATATTGAAAGGCCAATTAATAATATTTGGATTGTTTATGACAAACAGGAAACGAGGTACTCCCGTTATTTAAGAGGTTGAGGCAGCTGAAGAACATAGGAATGGCTATGGGTTACCAGTGCAAACTTAGCTGCTGCTTTTTACTTTCCACAATGGCCGCCGCCTTCCTGTCCCCAGCTCAGTCACGTTACTGGAAACCGGCTCAGTTTTGCCCATTTATGGACGGTACTCGGGCTCACCATAGCCCGTGCTACTTGGAACATTGTTCCAGGTAGCGAATCTTTAACAACATATGGACGGTAAATTTATTTTATCCTGCCACAGGGAACAGTTTTTTTTTATTAATTTTAACACTGCACTGGGAGTTTTTAGTGATTATTAATATTTTTGTTGTGACGTAGCAATAATATATCCCATGTTTAAGGGGAAATTACACTGTGATCTCGTGTTCTTTGAACCAGTTACTAAATTAATTTATGTATAACTTTTATTTCCATTATACTCATATTTCCTAGTTTGACATGTTTTCCAATTCGATTTTGAAAGGATCAAGAAGTTTTTTCAGATCTCCTTCACTCGCGGACGCATATAACCAATGAACATTCAGTATAAAACGCCACGCGTACTAGTGGCTGTACAAGAATGTAAGAACTCTTATATATATAAATAAAAAAAAATAATAAATAAATATAGCGCTACAGCGTGCCTCTCGCTAGCGCCATCTATGTTCCAGCGGCTCAGTTACTGAGCTGTTGAGCGCCATCTATGTTCCAGCGGCTCAGTTATTGAGATGTTCAGCGCCATCTATGTTCCAGCGGCTCAGTTACTGAGATGTTCAGCGCCATCTATGTTCCAGCGGCTCAGTTACTGAGATGTTCAGCGCCATCTATGTTCCAGCGGCTCAATTACTGAGATGTTCAGCGCCATCTATGTTCCAGCGGCTCAGTTACTGAGATGTTCAGCGCCATCTATATTACTAAGATCTAACTATTTATAGTTTCCAACTAGTCAAGTCTGGCGTTAGTTAATATTAGTGAGAGTGAGGTGTCCGAGGGGGTCCCCTGGCAGGACACAACCACAACACGTGCGGCTCTCGTCACACCTTGTAAGGATTATCCTGCTCCTTAGAGCCGAGGTCTTGTGCATGGTTGGAATTGTAACGTGCTGAATATTCCAGCTTTTGCTGTGTGTGCGTGTGTGTGTGTGTGTGTGTGCTTCATAAAGCTGGACATTAATTTCATTAAATGAAGCAGAATTTAGCTACAGTTGCCTGTACATAGATGGGTCGTGTACGAATGTTCCAACCAAACATAAGCCTATAAATTCATTTTATAAGCCTACAATATTAGTTAATGTGTGAAGCTTGATTTCAGATAGACAAAATACGAAAACTACAGTGTTTTAATAATATATGAAGCAAACAGCCAGTAGGTCTGTATTGGATATATGCCATGACTGACCTAGTGTCTTTATTTTTTTTGGATTTTTAGTAGTTTGGTAATAGTTTTAGTTAAATTTAGATTTACCCAGGTATATGGCACATTATACGTGAGTTAGGTTCTTCATTTATTATGCAGAGCATGAGCCCATCCAGTGGGCGGTAGTGGAAGAGGATAGAAACACACAATGATCTCTGGAACTGAATTCCAGATTCATTTATCTAAGTTAGTCTGATAAGCTAGTTACAGTCCAAACTAATGCTATGCTCGGCTGTGACCAAAGAGCCAAAGCCCCAACCCCCGCAAGCACAACTAGGCGAGTACAGTCATTGTATATATATCTAGTCGATTATAGCACAATTGGTTCAAGAACTGGACCACAACAGTCTCTAAACTGAGCAATTTCCATCTGTAGTGAACCAATTACTAGTACATTAGTAGTAGGCATCCCACAGTCACGGGAGACAGAACCAATTACATATTTACTAATCATGCTCACCGCACCTATATAATGGGCTGCGGTGGAAAGTTTGTCATGTGCATGAACTATTTATAAACATTCGACAAGCTGCCAGCTTCCTGTCCTTACCGAGGCCATTAGGGTTAGTAGGCCTCAAGTAAACCGGGAAAAATTTACACTAAGCAAACTTTGGATATTTGGTTATGATTTCTGATAACATAATAGAATTGATGCCCGAAACGCTTTGCGTAATAGTGACTTTAGGCATTGTATGTACTAGCCCTATCTATAACTCCATCACTCTGTACAATCACTTGTATGTATGTACCTTACCTAAATAAACATTTTGATTTGTTATTTTGATTTTGAATTTTCAATTATAGACATTTCTTCAGCATTTGTATTTTTGTATTCAAATTTTCTAAAAAATCTGAAATTTTCACTTTCAATCGCATAGCGATTGACACTAGATATGTGAATCGGCCCACCGAGCCACCCAAATTAAGTGAGGATAGGACTTTTTAGGTCATCACAAAGATATAAATTATGAAAATAAATAATCTAAATAGACTAGCCTAACATTTGTATTTAAATGGTTCACTGTATTTTTCGGCATGTGCCATTTTATGACATACTGTACCTTAGTTTATAATAGATTTAAATAATGTGTTGATGTTTATAGGTTTGCTTTGGCAGCGTGCACGAAGAAATCACCATGGCAGATATATTTAGGTCTGAGGATGCTTGTCGTCTGTTGAAAAAGAAATTCATTTACTTGATTGGAGACTCGAGTAAGTTTTAATTCTTGTCATGGTATCAAAATGTAAAACAGTTGTATATAGTAGTAATTTTGTTCAAGTCTGTTACGTTGCTATGAACTCGAAGCAGTACAATTATTATTCCATAGATTTTGAATTGTCTTAATCTTAAGCCCATCCTTAGATTATTAGACCTACATATTATTTGTAAAGTTGGGCAATTCCTTCCCATTGGTATATTTCGGGAAAGAGATATGTTGTCTGATATGTACAATATAATTTAAGACGGCATCTCGTAAGCATTGAATCATAAACAACTTGTCTAACCTAACAATGCTAGGCAAGACAGTGGTGTATAAGGTATCATACTCTGATGGCTATTTAAGTAGTAATAACTGTGTAGACAGTGTCACAAAGGTGTATTATGTGTCAAGTCACATGTCCTAATCTGAAAACAGGTTCAGTCTGAAGCTATGTTAGACATACAGACAATAAGTCACAAAAAATGTGGCAGTAAATTAAGATGCCTAACAAACAAATATTAAGGTTATAAAAACTGTTTATGGTTAAAAACAGACATTAAGGTTATAAAAACTGTAGTCATATTTTTTATTATATAAACATTTCATTATTTAAAAAGTACAGTACTTGCGTATTTAAATACATGCAAAGTTGTGTTCAAGCAGATTAAGTTTTGTTCTGATATTATGGGAAACGTGTTGCCGATAAGCAAGTTTTCCTTCCCAGTCACTTGGGTGATGTCAAACATGTCCTCGTAATTATTTGTTTGCTCCTTTTCAGATATGCGTTCATTTTACCTAGACCTGCTGTACCTAATAAAGGAAGGTGGTATTACACCAGCACATGTGTTCCGCAAGGGCGGTCCAGTAAGTATTATCACTAGTGGCCTTAAGGAGGGGGGGATGTCTGCAGATGGTGAGGTTCCCCCACAATTTGCTCAAATAATTTTCAAGGTGTATTTTCAGCTTGACTTGGAGGCTAATTAATTTTGTGCCGAACTGATGAATTATTAATTCATCCACATGTTAGACATGCTGGATATGTCCTGGCATCTGAGGCTTCAAAATAAATGTTAGGGAGGAATGTATGGTAGGAAAAAGATCCCATAAAAGAGTATTCTAAACTGGTATTATAAATTATATTAGTAATTGGATTTATTTCAGCATAAGGAAAAAATAGTGGTTTATAGTTTTATGCAGTATGGAGATATTCAGACAGCATTTTGTTGCCGTCTTGTGCTTGCATTTTGCATCTTAAAAATGTTGTACTCGTATGCTTCAAGAATTACTATTAAATAAAGTTTTGTTTGCTTTAAAACAATTTTTGTTTCTTTTACAGGGAAAATCATCATATTGTGGTGACAAATTAGTGGATGTGTCTACGAGTGCCGCACATGGACGAAATTTTTTTGAAATACGCCAATATCAGGTGAAATTATAGAGATGTGGTTACCCACCACTTGGTGTGAACCCAATTAACTGGAGTAATAGGTACATTCAGATTTAAATGAAAAGTAATCGAATTGAAGAAGGGGCTAGGAAAGGTTGGTGATGAGAGAGTTTCAGGCATCCCTCTACCCCAATACCTCTAAAAGTTTTCTATGCAAGTTCATTTGAAGAACCTGATCTATTTATTTCTGGCTTACTTGATTTCACTAAATGGAAATTTGGTAAATAATGATTGGACAATCAGCCTTAAATTCACAAGTTGTAGGAGTGGATAAGGATTGTGAACCTGTAATCCCAAAATTTCTTGCCACTAAAGTAGGAAGTAGTCTAAGGTTTGGGGCTCTTATCTATCCAGGCCTCTGAAAGCAAAGGCTGTGTGGAATGTGAGAGGAATAAAATTGGAACAGAAGCTCATGGGTTAAGAGCAATAGAATTGGGTAATCTTAGAAAGATGTGGGATGTTAGAAGAATGAACAGAGCTAGGAATGAAAGTACTAGTGAGATATGAAGTGAAATAGTGTATAAAAAAGCAAAATTGATATATACTGGTATATGATCTGGTGAAGATAGAGGAATAAAGGTCTGTTAAGGGTTAGCAGGAGAGGAGGAAGACCTGAAGAAGGTTGGTAGACATTGCAAGTGAGTGTGAGAAACTGGAAAGTGACTTTGTTTAACATAAAGGATATGGCAAAGGCTGTGTGGATGGTGTTTGTTAGGGATTGTATTTGTATACTGTATATAACAATTTACATGAAACACTGTACTCCTGATCTTATGAAGTGGTGAAGCACTACTGTTCATATCTGCAAGTGTGTTAAGGGTCTTGTTGTTGTTCTGTGATGCTGTTTAGTATGAATGATACAATGAATGGACGAGTGATATTTATATTTGTGTAAGTATTTCTTTCAATGTTATTTGCCTATTTTTCTATAAGGTGATACCTGCCCATCCCATGATAGTGGGGGAACAGGGAAATGATGACGTATGAATGTTAGAACCAGTCTTGGTTACAGCCAAGGCTTATAGTGAAATTGTGAAAACAATTGTGTCTATCATTGCTGGTTGTAATTACTTCGGTGTAATTACAGGATGAGGTTATCGTTATCCCAGTACTCTGTCATATGATGCTTTGAAACTACTGACAATTTTAGCTTCACGTTCCTACACACTTTACCACTTCAATTAGTTATTGTTTTCTCTATTGCCTAAGCTAAGCAGATAAAAGTAGTAAGTAATAATGAATTGTACAGTCAAGAGATTATGAAAGTTGTAAGATGCTGTATGGAAATGTTTATTTACTTAGCTTTAATGCACTGTACTTACAAATTTATCTGGTTGTGTAGACCATATGTTAAAATTGCCAGTCATCCCTGAAAAGAATAAAGGTTCACAAAGTATGATTGCTATTGTGACCTTTTTGTTTGGACCTTCAAACAGGATGACAATGTGATCATACGCTACTGCTACATAACTCGGGTGTACTCAAACCTGGTCAAACGAGAGTTGAAAGACATTGAAAAGGGTGTGCTTTCCGTGCCAGATGTGGTGATAGTCAACTCCTGTCTCTGGGATATAACAAGGTATGTATGTGATCTGTTTCAAAACGTTAATGAGTTACAAGCAATTTGTACTTGAGTGCAGTCAGTGTGCTTGCAATTTTTGTTTGCGTTTCTGCTAACAATTGTTTGTGAAAGGTCTGTTAACAATATCCTTGTATAGGGTATCTGCTTAAAATTGTTTGACAAGTATTTGCTAATAATTATTTGTGACATGGCTATTCTAACAATTGTTTGCAACTGATGTCTGCATTTCAGCTAGACAAAGTATACAAATGACAAGGGTTTATTATAACCAATAAAGCAACAATGCTATTTTATGTCGATGATTTGAGAGGTAGAGGGAAGTTCTCACCGGGAATAATCTCCCCTTAACAAGGATGAAATTGCTCCTAATGTTAGTGGCATTGAGGGTGATGGGTGTAATGATAATCATCAAAATTTTTGTAAAATAATATACTGAAAAGTAAGATGATAGTGGTTGTTTATTTGTTACATGAAGGTGCATATTCAATAAAGGCAGTACTAATACACAGGATTTTGGGCACATGTAACATAGGTACCAGTTTGAAGTACTGTACGTATATGTGTACTTATAGATGGGGAGCAATGAGGGAAGACAAATACAAGCAAGAAATGGTAGATTTGGTTCACCATCTGCAATGTCTGTTGCCTGATGACACTCTAATTATATGGACCACAACATTACCTGTTTCAACCGAAAAAGTTAAAGGAGGAGTCTTCATAAAACAGGTGAAACTATTGTATAGTATTGCATCTAGTAATATCAGATTTTTTATACTATTTAGAATAGATAGCCAATTACTGGCTGTAGTTGTAAAGAAAAGCAAAGTACCTGATGCTTGTAGTAATGAAATACACCTGTGGCCTCAGAATTAGTGATGTTTCCTTGTTAAGCCCATCCACTTAAACTGGTCGGCAGCAATGGCCTCGGTTCATTAACCCATCCTCCGAATTGACAGTATGGTTTGATACTAAGTGTAATGAGTATAATTTGTGACTACTAGGAATAGTACATAATTACACTTGTGCCGTTACATTTACCTCCCCATATTCGGAGGATGGGCTGCCTCGGTTCATGCAGGGTCAGTGTTTGATTCCCGTTGGTTCAAGTGGTTGGGTTCTTTCACTCCATCCTCATATCCTGTCCAAGTGCTATGTAACCATATTTGCTTAGCACTTTCTCCTGATAATTATTCATCTTGCCTTTTACACATTTACATTTGGTTTAGTATGCTTACTTTCTGGTGGCTGGCTACCTTTCTTACACCTCCCCAAATTTATTTTGCTTCTGTATATTTTGTTACTATTATGTTCACCTTTGCATTTTTTTTTTTTATTTTTTTTATTTTAAATGTTTATAGTTAATCAGAAAATGAATGCACACTTGTGTTTTGCTCTGATGTTCTCCCATATGGTTTGGAACCTCAACATTGGCATCTTTATTAAACAATGCTAATTTCTAACTCTTCATAGTGATGTTTTATTTGTAATTACAGTATGTGTATAATGAATAACCAATTTTCGGTGTTGGGTTTATTATTTCTTCAGTTTGTTACACTGTATTCAGGTGGCTGGTTTCTCCAGGTGTCCACTGCATTACTCCAGGGACACTGAACCCTTTAATGCTTGCCAATTTTGTAATTTTCCTGTGGATTACAGCTGGAGTTCATGACACATAGCATGCGGTTCATGATTATGGAAGCCAATAAGTTTGCCCAGCAGCTATGCATGGCATTTGATATAGACCTACTTGACCTGCACTACCACATGTGCTTTCAACTCCACAGGTATGCTCTTGGTGTCATGTCATCTTTTTTCCCTTTCAGCGGTTAAATATTCAGATTGCTTGCTCATTGTCTAAAGATATATTGTAAAGGGTGAATGAAGCGTAGATCTTAGAAAGGCACTTTTGTGAATACAAGCCCTTTAATTGCTCTCATAGCCAGGGCTAGGGATGATGAAGAAGACTGATCACATGCCATACCCTCATCAACTCTGGAATCCTACAGTGATGACAAATTTCAGATGGTCTTGAGGTGTAGTTTAAGTGTAGGAAGGTAATGGGGAACAGAGCTTTGTCTCACACACCCAAAATACCACTCACTTTGATACCAAAGAATGGATCAAAATCTTTATCATTTCCCCTATAGTGATGATTTGCATCACAAGTATGGTGAATTATATAGAAGCTCAGCAGACTATCAACCAAACTACCCATTGCAATTCACTACAGGGTTGGGGATGTTGGCTACGTGTACATCTTCTTTTGGTAATATAAACGGAAAATCAGGAACAGCAGCATTTGGTGTTCCCAAATTGTGCCTGGTATCTACCGGGCTTGCTGCTGCAACTTTTCAAAAGTCAATTTAGTTCAATTTTTCTCCAGGTTTTGTCTCGGCAGGAAGTTGCTTTGCTTTGGTGTTCACTTCACAGTGTGGTGCCGAGTTGCCTGCTTACATTTGACCATTTCTTCCAGCTTCAAGTTGGTTTCTAGGTTCTTTTCTCGGGTACAGAAATGAGTTGGCTATTGGCCAAGAATAGCCAGATATCTTATTTATGGTCATTAGGTACTGATTCAGTATGGTTCAACTTCACTTGGATTGGCGGTACTTTAGGTGAGCCTCTGATGTGCTCCAGATATCCTGGTGTGTGTTCCCAGTCCCCCATGGGGGTCATCTTCCTGGTTGTGTCGGTTCATTCGAGGGGTCATTTTTCAAGCTATGCTGGAAGACCATTTAACACATTACTTGTGAAAATTGTGTTCAAAGTTACTGAGGGCTTAGCATGTGAGCAGTCTCCTAGGTGGACCTGGTGGACTTGGAGAGCAACTGTGGGATTTAAATAATTTCCAGTCAAGACATGGCTTGGAAGGTTTTGAATGAATATGCAGGTACTGTACTAATTCTCCTGGTCATTTTGATTTAATGTACCTTGTATATAATTGTAAAAATTATATTTTTATAAAAATGTGAAGAAAATATTTTTCTTAAACAAGCTGTACATAAATTGTTTTCATCCTTGCATCAAAGCAAAAATATATATCCAGTACTGAACACTCTAACTACATTTTTACTTGAAAAGAGAGTGAGAGAGAGAGAAAATTTTTTCCTCCCCTCCTCCCCCATTTGGTGACTGAATTGTCATATTGTGTTTTGTTGACCAGACCACACACTAGAAAGTGAAGGGATGACCTTGCTTCAGTCCGTCCTGGACCATTCTCAAGTCGATTGACAATCGACTTGAGAATGGTCCAGGACGGACCAAAACATCGTCGTCCCTTCACTTTCTAGTGTGTGGTCTGGTCAACATACTTCAGCCACGTTATTGTGACTCATCCCCTGCATATTGTGCTTTGATTCCTCACTGTCAATAGTATCAAGACAATATTATTCAACATTGTTGAACATTGCCTTGATACTTCTTAATACTTAATATTTCTTCTTCTGAAATGTGGTTTGGTCTTCAACATTGTTTTCATACCAATAACCACCTAACCAAGTAGTTATGTGGATTGTTACCTTACATCGAATGCACGGAGAGACATGTAACTCTCACTCAGACAAACTTGGATGTGAGACTTGAAGACTGGGAAGGCACAAGGTACAATATATGTAGAATAGTACCTTTAATATGCTGCAGTGCAAGATTAATGCTGGGAAAGACATTTAAATGTCAACAAATACTGTAATTGCTTATACCGTACATGATACTTTCATCCCTCAATTTAAGTCCTTCATATTTATGTCATTTTGATATATATATTTAGTGACCTTACACCCACTTTGATTTACATTCCATAAATTTGAGTTATGTTCTTTTTCTTTGAGGACATTCCAAGTACCTTTGCTGTGCTGAGTACTGATTAAGCCTGACAGTACTGGCCTGACGGCTGATTGGACAGCGCTCGGGATTCGTTGTCCTGAGGTTTCGGGTTCGATTCCCAGTGGAGGCGGAAACAAATGGGCAGGGTTTTTCACCCTGATGCCCCTGTTCACGTAGCAGTAAATAGGTACCTGGGAGTTAGACAACTGCTACGGGCTGTTTCCTGGGGGTGTGTAACAAAACGGAGGCCTGGTCAAGGACCGGGCCGCGAGAACGCTAAGCCCTGAAATCATCTCCAGATAACCTCAAGAAGGAAGCCATATCTTAGGGAGATGCATCAGGCCACAATTCATCACGTATCCACTTAGGAAACCAGTACATCTTTCAGTTATCATGGCAGCTTTGTTCACAGTTATTAAACAGTGTACGAACTTTGAAACTTCACTCTCCAAGGTTATTATTATAAACAACCTTATAGTGCTTCAGTGGGCATAAACTGTTTACTAATACAAACAAAGCTGGGATGATTGAGGAAGGAGGTACAGATTTTGTAAATAGCTGCATAAACGCATGGTGAATCCTGACCCCCTGCAAGCTGGGACCATAAAAAACTGCTTGCTCTTCAAGGCAAAGCAAGCATAGGGTATCATAGATCAAACAAAAAGCAAAGAATCACCAGAGTGCATATGCCCAACATACACAAGCCATTGCTTGAACGATGTTAGGGACACTGAAGGCAACAATGGAAATGATTGTTATCACAATATAAACATTCCAACCCTGTTATAATTGACCGCCACCAGGTGGCAACCCAGGTCACCTGCAGGAACTGACGGCTAACCTCCATCACTTAGCCTACCTATTACTTCATGGTTGAGTCAAGCGGTATTGGGTGTCCCCAGAACAGTGGGGAGCATTTCGGTCATTCCTCTCTCTGCTTGTTGTACATGGGGGAGGCCTTGTGCTTTCACAGCTTGTTTCTATCTGGGGCTGCTTACACCTTTCCAACTGGGTGTTTATTGTTTGGATTAGGGGGGTTTGTTCATCGGGGATGCTCCCATCATTCCTAGAGTGCCTTCCAGTCTGTAAGATAGTCCAAGTAGCTAAAAACTCTCTCCTTTATATGAAATGTTTTGTGAGAATTTTTCAGGCTAAAATATGCTTCCTTGCACTTGTGGAGTTCTTTTGCCAAGGCAGGTACTGTATCTGTTTTAGTAAAAAATGGAATAGTGTTCTATATCAGATTTTACTGTAAGATAACAAGTTAAATCTTTGTAGTTATATACAGAGAGTTGATGTATTTCAGGCGAACAAATGATGGTCTACACTGGGAACCTCCAGCATTAAGGCACATTACCAATTTAATGCTCACACACATAGGTGAGCGAGATTTCCTTCCACTAGTTCTGCTCATATCTTCCTCGTAGTAGATTGGGTTAGGTTTTGTTTAAGTAGTGTGTTATTGAGAAAATGGAGATAGATATAAAGTAGTGAGTAGAAACCATAAATTTGACTGGTATCCCAATTTTGAAATTGTGTGTGTGTGCTATCTTTGAGTTGGTAGAGTGGATTTAAGGGTAGGAAGAAGGCAGAGATTGGGAGCAGACAGTGCTATAGAAGGCAGGGATTGATTATGATGGGACTCATTAAGTGATAGGAAATAAGACTAAGTTTGAATCAGTTTTAAGAGGGAGTCATTATATTACATTTTTAAATGATGGTTCACATAAAGTCCTTTTAAACCTAGTCACATGAAGCAGTGAGTGCTATTGTGAATATTGGTGTGTTGATACTGTACTAATATTGTGATGCTTATTCAGTGTTGAAAGATATGGAGACAGAGCAAGTGTGACTTTGCTCTTCTATTTGTTCTGGGCTAATGTTTCCCCCCCGTCCCATGAAAGTGAGACTCAAGGTAATGACAATGTGTGTTTACACACACGTGTGAAAGGTTAGCAAGGACAAAGTAATTAAATTCAAAAAAATACAAGCGAGCAGGTTAACAAAATTTGAGTGAAAGTGCAGAAGTAAAATTGGCGAGATTTGGATTATGTGCATGCATGCATCCAGCCATTTGTTGTTGTTTATATACACATTCATGTCTGTGCACATTTGTGTTTGTTCTGTTGACATTTTGATTATGAATATTGGCCCAGTCCCAGAATATAAATATTGTATCCATTTAGTGGAAATCTCAAATTTTGCTACTGTATTTGTTTTCAGCTCTCTGCTGGGAGAAACCCTTGCCAGGTAACTTCATTGGCAGCTATGTACGAAATGCTATATCTCGTGTCACAGAAGGAACCCTCGAAGATAAGGTATGAGTTTCGAGCGTCCTGGAAATAGAGAAAAGTATTGCTGGTAGTTGACAAATGTATGTATTTTTCTTTGTTCAGATTGTTTAATCCTTGGAGTGTGTTATAAAACCTACTACTGCCTATGTGCAAGAACAATGACAATACAATCAATTAGTACATATGTAATTGTGCATTTACATTGAAATAGTTGTTGCCATTCATTTTCTAATGCTAACTTCAGTTCATTTGCTGGGTGCTATTATTTTTCTTTCATAATTTGACAAGTGTTACAAAGCTGTATTTAACTTTATTGACAATTATGGTGCACCAACCAAGTACAGTCATGTTATTATGAAGAATCTATATTTCACATCGCTCGTCTACTAATTTAACCAGCGCTTCAATATAAAATAAGATTTACAACCAGTGTTTTGGTTTTAACGATTTTTTCTTTGGTTTCTTTCACTGTTTTTTTGGAAGCTTGTTTTGAGTGGGTACCCTTAAGTGTTCAGTGCATAATGTTTGAGAGGTTGACTTTTGAGTCATTATGTAAAGTTTGAGAGACTGGGTTTTTGCAGGGGAAACTGTATTTCACTGAACAAAAAGTCTCTTTCTCAGGAAAAGGTTCAGCTAGACCAGGAGATCTTACAGTACATTCAGAAGAAATCACAAGAAAAAACGTTGAATAAAATAAGTAGAGTTTCCCCTGGGAATGGCGTAAATGATCACGTCAAAGGGAAACCAAACAATGAGGCAAATACCAAAGGTAAGAGCATGATACTTTTTTTTTATACTGTATAGCATATTTAATATATATATTTTGTATGCAATTTATATTAAGGATATACATACAGGGAAGAGATGTAGGGCTACATCTTGCTTTGTCTATTCTGTTTTATAGGAGAATACATCTTTGATTTTAATACATTGACTCATGTATTACAGTAACTTGAGTAAAATACAGTACAGTATTTTTAAATCAAACAGGTTTAGGATTTGAAAATTTAGGAAATTAACAAATTTGCATGTTCATAAATAATTCTTTGGATTTAAGAGTTAAGATACATACTGTAATTAAATTTTTCAACACCACCATACAATATTTGTGTTACTGTGTTATATAAATGTTTAGTTTGGCCTCGCTATGCACGGGTTCAGAGAATTTCAATTTGCACCTGTAGAATTTTGTTCTTAACTAAGACTGGAAATGCACGAGGGAAGGTTCAGCAGTTTGCAAGTTGGCAAGAGGTTCATGGCAGACTAGTTTTGATACACATGTGTTGCTTTGTGTTGATCGATTAGTTTAGCCCCTGCGTGATTCATCAACTGGAATTGTGATTCGGTTCATTTGGGTGCCTCAGCTGCCACATTAATAGAACTACTATGGTTGTATGTGGAAGTATATAGTAGTAAAAATTTATCATCGGGAAATGGAATGGAGGTCAACCTCCGTCTTAAACTTTCTGGTTGAATTTTGTGCATGTACTTACCGTATGTTATCTCCAGGTATGCAGTGGATTCTTGAATGTATGGGTGTGATTGTCTAGCATACAGTCTAGTCTAGCATACAGTGGATGTATGCTAGAATTGTCTAGCATACAGTCTAGTCTAGCATACAGTCTAGCATGCAGTGGATTATTGCTAGAATCACTTACAAAACTCATGAGTCTGAATAATTCTGGTGTCTGTGGGAAGATTAATATGTTAAATAATTTGAGGATATGAAAACATTCATTTAAAAACACCTGGAATATAATGTAGGTTCTCCTTCAGTACAAAAACTAAATTTTTACAAAATCTTTGAAAATGTGTGTGTGTGTGTGTGTGTAATTACCTAAGTGTAATTACCTAAGTGTAGTTACAGGATGAGAGCTACGCTCGTGGTGTCCCGTCTTCCCAGCACTCTTTGTCATATAACGCTTTGAAACTACTGACGGTCTTGGCCTCCACCACCTTCTCCCCCAACTTGTTCCAACCGTCTACCACTCTGTTTGCAAAAGTGAATTTTCTTATATTTCTTCGGCATCTGTGTTTAGCCAGTTTATATCTATGACCTCTTGTTCTTGAAGCTCCAGGTCTCAGGAAATCTTTCCTGTCGATTTTATCAATTCCTGTTACTATTTTGTATGTAGTGATCATATCACCTCTTTTTCTTCTGTCTTCTAGTTTTGGCATATTTAATGCTTCTAACCTTTCCTCGTAGCTCTTACCCTTCAGTTCTGGGAAGTGTGTGTGTGTGTGTGTGTGTGTGTGTGTGTGTGTGTGTGTGTGTGTGTGTGTGTGTGCGTGTGTGTGTGCGTGTGTGTGTATTTACTATTTGTGTCTGTAGAATCAAGCTATTACCTCTTGGACCCCACTTTTCTAACCAATATATTTTTCTTCTTATTATATCTACTACGTATATTTTTTACACATGTGCGCGCACACATCCCCAGGAAGCTGCCGTGGTAGTAGTAGACAGCCATCAATCACAGGAGACTATGCAATTGTGCTCTATTGTCGGTCTGGAGTGGCCTCTCCAGGGCACAAAGCCAGGGTAGGTCGATATGGAGGAGAAGCTGTTACCCAAGCAGCAGGTCCCCCTCCCGCCCCCCTCCTCTCCACAATGCCGAAAGATTCCATTGGAAAGGCAAACGCCAATACGATTGGTCCCAGTGCCATCACAGGAACTGTCAGAACGATGTTGAAGGCAACAACAAACTACCTTAGGGGCTCCACCTCCAGAATTTACCTTGAGGTTGGTAAAAGAAGGCACAGGGACTCCAAACCCTGAGTCCGCCGTGGTCGGGGCCGGAGAAGAACCACCCCATCAAGGGCAAGAAAGAACCCATTCTCCTGAAGCAGAGCTTGGACCACACGATCCCCAGTAGGTGGACGTCCGAGTCCCGAAACTGATGTGTGGTTCGGTCATCCTATGTCCATTTCCATCCATCCATTCCCTAAAGATGCATTAATAAATTTTAACGTGCTGTTCATTCAAAATAGGAATTTTCTAAAATATAAATACTGTACTATTATATATTAGCATATTGCATATATTTAGACATTGGTTAGGGTAGGTGTTTAGGTTCTGTTGGCGAGTATTTGTATTTGCAGTACGTGGGTGAAGCATTTATGGCGTTGTGCTTCATACAAAAGTTGTCAGTGAAGCACTGTTCAAGAAGTGTTTGAACATCATCAGTTGTGAGTCATGTATAAACCGTTTTCAATTCACAAACGGGGTTTGGCGGGTGCTTGAAATCACTTTTGGCCCATTTTTATGAGGATGTGCTGCCTAATAGCTGAACCCTCTCAATTCTGGTATTAATCTAGTAGCAAATCTCTGAACTTTCTTAAGTTTCTTTTGTGCTTCACAAGGTATGGGTTCCATTCTGATACTGCATAGTGACATTCTTATGTTTGCTAACTTCCCATATGATGCTGGTGTTATCCTGTTCATGTGAACTTCTTTTTAGTGTTGAAATTATGTCTACTCCCAAGTTATTTTTGTCTTATTGTTTCTTGTAATTGCTTTCCATTATGGTATAGTAAAGTATAAGTCTTCTGTCTCCCTTACCAATTTTCATTGCTTTGCACTTATTTGGATTGAATTCCAGCAGCCATTTATCTGCTGACTCCTGAAGTTTAGGGTCTCCTTGCACTACCCAATCATTCTTTTCAGTTCTTACTTTTCTCATTAACTCTCCATCATTTACAAACATTGACAAGTATGAGATCACTCCCTCTGCGAGATCATTTACATAAATAAAAACTTCAATGACCCTAGGACAGAAGTTTTCTTGAGATGATTTCGGGGCTTAGCGTCCCTGTAGCCCGGCCCTCGACCGGGCCTCCTTTTTGTTACACATCCCCAGGAAGCAGCCTGTAGCAGCTGTCTAACTCCCAGGTACCTATTTGCTGCTAGGTAAACAGGGGCATCAGGGTGAAAGAAACGCTGCCCATTTGTTTCCACCTCCACTGGGGATTGAACCCAGAGCCTTAGGACTATGAATCCTGAGCGCTGTTCATTCAGCTGTTAAACCCCCACAGAGCCCTGTGGCGCATCACTTTCCACTTCTCAGTAGCCTGACTTCACCTTTCTACTCGCCTAATTGTGCTTGCGGGGGTTGAGCTTTGGCTCTTTGGTCCCGCCTCTCAACTGTCAATCAACTGGTGTACAGGTTCCTGAGCCTACTGGGCTCTTATCATATCTACACTTGAAACTGTGTATGGAGTCAGCCTCCACCACATCACTGCCTAATGCATTCCATTTATTAACTACTCTAACACTGAAAAAATTCTTTCTAAAGTCTCTGTGACCTTTTATCCAACTATCTCTGTCTACGACCCTTTGTTTCCTGTTTGTCAATTACTCCCATATCCAGTCCAGTGTCTTTCTTGTTATTCCCCACTTGTCTCCATCTTGGGTATCATTTTGTTATGAGGAACTGTTTCAAAAGCTTTTTGGCAGTCTATGAAGATGAAGTTTGTCTATCTTTCTCTTGAAGTTTTTCTTGTCTTATTTTAGAGATCTTTGTCATAGAATTCAATCAAGTTTAATAAGCTTACTTTCTTGCAGCGGAAACTCGAAAACATCGATTGACGACTCGTAAGAAGAGACCATTCAAGAACTGTAATAGAAATGAAAGTGACAAGAGAGCAAGGGCATCTGTCAGTGTTGCTCCAAGCTTATTACCTCCACTCATGGAAGTATCAGGGTTTCATGGACAAAAAGAGAATTCAGTAATAGGACTGAGAGAGACCACTGAAAATAGAAGAGAATTCAGTAATGTGTTTGGCCATGCCGGTGCTCAGTCTGGCCGTGAGGAGGCTCAATATGTTCGTGCTAGGGCTCAGTCTGGCTATAACATGGGTCAGCTTGGCTATAACATGGGTCAGCCTGGCTATAACATGGGTCAGCCTGGCTATAACATGGGTCAGCCTGGCTATAACATGGGTCAGTCTGACTGTAATATGGCTCAATCTGGCTATAAGATGCCTCATTTTGGCTATGCTAGGAATCAGAATGACTATAATATGGCTCACTCTTCCCCTCAGAATGACTATAATATGGCTCACTCTTCCCATAACGTATCTCCATCATATCACGATGAGGTTCAGTCTGCCCGTGATTTAGCTCAGCATTACGCTAACCGGATTAGGGATGCCTTAGAGTCAGAGAACAATGTGGATCATTGCAGAGGTGGCAGCAGGCCAGCTACACATTACAATATTCAGAGAGAGAACTGTGGGAATGTGTACCAACAGAACCAGGAACGTCCTAGCTTGATGGGAGAATACCATTCTAGCCAAAACAGGTTCCAGACAAACAATTCACTGCATGATAATACCCATAATCAGTTTCAAGGTATGCACCATCAAGAAACTGTCGGGGAATGGTCATATCAGCAACAGTATATTCAACCTCCACAAGAGTTTTGGGCTAACTATCCAACCTCAAATTTTCCTTGGAATTGGAGAAGATAAAATAAAAACAATTCTTTTGCTTTTTAGGTACCAATTAAGACAATTTATAGATCTTTTTTCCCCTTGGTAATTTTTTAAATGATGCAAAGTAGGTTTGTTTATTATGAACTGGAGTTGCTGATTTTAGTATTTTTCTTGTGACATCTATTTGTTACTGTACATGAATTGCTTTTCTTATACATAATTATTGATGATGCAGAACTTGAGATATTTTGTTGTTTGCTAGTTTGAACTGATTCTGCAGCACTTCACTTGTGTGCATGATTTAATATTCACCAGTTCGTACATCACACCGAGGCCACGTCTCGGTGTGTTGACAGGTAGTCAACACATTATGTTGAAGTCTAGTTAGTTGTAATTGAATCTTTTATAGAGTCCTATGTTAGGACATTTACATATTTTCTAGAGGGACTTCTATGGTTAAATGAACACATCCACAAGGGCCGTGACGAGGATCCTCGTCACGGCCCTTGTGGGTTTGTTCATTTGATGCATCACGTTAGTGTCATTCCTGTGTGTAACTTCTATGGTTGCTTCTTGTTGCCAGCCACCTGGATAACTCCAACCAATTCAAGTCACACCAGATCCTTAAGTCATTATGAGCCTACTGGGGGGCAGAGGCCACAACTTTGGTCCTCTCAGAGGCCAAACTTGGCCAGCTCCCCTTCAAAGGCAAAACTTTGGCCAGCTCCCCCTTAGAAACAGAGACTTAGCCAACTCCCCTTCAGAGGCAGAGATTTGGCCAGTCCTCCTCAGAGGCAAAGACTTGGCCAGCTCCTCCTCAGAGGCAAAGACTTGGCCAGCTCTTCCTCAGAGGCAAAGACTTGGCCATCTCCTCCTCAGAGGCAAAGACTTGGCCATCTCCTCCTCAGAGCAAAGACTTGGCCATCTCCTCCTTAGAGGCAAAGACTTGGCCAGCTCCTCCTCAGAGGCAAAGACTTGGCCAGCTCCTCCTCAGAGGCAAAGACTTGACCAGCTCCTCCTCAGAGGCAGAGACTTGGCCAGCTCCCCCCCTCAGAGGCAAAGACTTGGCCAGCTCCCCCTCAGAGGCAGAGACTTGGCCAGCTCCCCCTCAGAGGCAGACTTGCCAGCTCCCCTCTCAGAGGCAGAGACTTGGCCAGCTCCCCCCTCAGAGGCAAAGACTTGGCCAGCTCCCCCCTCAGAGGCAAAGACTTGGCCAGCTCCCCCCTCAGAGGCAGAGACTTGGCCAGCTCCCCCCTCAGAGGCAAAGACTTGGCCAGCTCCCCCCTCAGAGGCAAAGACTTGGCCAGCTCCCCCCTCAGAGGCAGAGACTTGGCCAGCTCCCCCCTCAGAGGCAGAGACTTGGCCAGCTCCCCCCTCAGAGGCCGAGACTTGGCCAGCTCCCCCCTCAGAGGCAGAGACTTGGCCAGCTTCCCCTCAGAGGCAAAGACTTGGCCAGCTCCCTCCCAGAAGTCAAACCTGGGCACCTTATTTCCACCAGTCTTTCCTCTACAGTAAGAAAAAAGAAAACAAAACATCACTCCTGCTGGTACTTCATTGATGGCAGTAACCTGCTTGATGGTTTTCTGGAGTTCTACTCCCCCAAGCCCGGCCCGAGGCCAGCTTAACTTGTGAGCGCTTGGTCCACCAGACTGTGCTTGGAGTGGACCCCGCTCCTAAAGAGTCATTTGGATAAGCCTCGCACCTTAAGGAAATCCACATTCGCAGATACCTGTTGTCTTGTATCACGTCCGCAGCTGAATATGTGAGAAGACCTCTCTCGGCTGTAATTTGGGCCTTATTGCCAATACATTGATGGCAGTAACCTGCTTGATGGGTTCTGGGAGTTCTACTCCCCCAAGCCCGGCCCGAGGCCAGGCTTAACTTGTAGCGCTTGGTCCACCAGACTGTTGCTTGGAGTGGACCCCGCTCCTAAAGAGTCATTTGGATAAGCCTCGCACCTTAAGGAAATCCACATTCGCAGATACCTGTTGTCTTGTATCACGTCCGCAGCTGAATATGTGAGAAGACCTCTCTCGGCTGTAATTTGGGCCTTATTGCCAATACTTAATTTAATTCTTCCCCACAGTTGTTGTCTGAATCTACTCGAGAACTAGCCAAGGGATTTTATTTCTCCCTCATAATTCATAACCTTCTCGGTTTGGTGCCTTCTTTTGATAATTACTTACTTCTCCTCATAAGATTTCTAGACCCAGAGAGGCCAGAAGGAAACTCCTCATTCATAATAGAATATTTAATGAAGCAAAAAATCCCCTTAGATTAACCCTATAACTCCTCAATACATCTTCCTCTAGCTTTCCCAGGCTTACCACTTATTGGAAAACTAATGTTTATGTGCTGTATCATGTGTGAATATTACCTTTGTAGTTAGTATAAACCTTCACGTGGATCCTTGCACAGTCCTTACAACACCCTCACTCTCGCTCATGTCGTGCCTTGACCTTTACCCCTCCTGTGATTCCTATTCTTCTTCACCACCTGCCTTTTTCTGTACAGTAGTCTCTCTTACAAAATGCTCTTTCGGTTTGTGTTGCCAATATTTCCCCTCGTGTCGTTCCGTCTTTGCCCCCGTGTAGGGTCCCCCTTCCTAAATTTTGTAAAACCTTGACCCACGTGACAAGCTTTTCTCCTTCCTACAGTTCTGAAATGCCTTTTCCTTGAACACTTTTCTTCACACTCCTGCTCCATTTCCGTCTTCTCCGGTGGGTCCAAAGGCCGATGGGTCCAAGTCTGCTGACGGTGTAGGCTACTCTGTTGTTTTTCCTGACCACACCTGTGTGTGTCGCCTGCCTCCAGAGACTAGCATCTTCACGGGAGAACTTTATGCTATTCTCTTTACTCTTCGTCAACTGCTCTCTCACTGTCAATCCTCCTTTGTTGTTGTAGTTGACTCTCACAGCGCCCTCATGGCTCTGAAGTCCTTTAATCCTGTCTATCCAGTGGTAGCCGAGACTCAACATTGGCTGTTTTTTATCTCCAGTAGATTTAAGATAGTGGAGTTTTGCTGGGTTCCCAGCCATGTTGGTATGTCCTAAAATGAACGTGCGGATGCTGCTGCTAAGGAAGCTATCCGCACTTGTCCCATCTCCCGTAAAGGTATTCCTTATTCTGACTTTAACCCGGTTATTCATTCCTCCATCCTTGCCCGTTGGCAGGGTTGTTGGTCGTCTGTTACTGGTAACAAACTGTGTTCTTAAGAGTAGTGTGTCCCCATGGCCTTCCTCCTACCACCGTAACCAGGAAAAGGCTCTGGAGAGGTTACGCACTGGCCATACACGTTTAACTCGCTGGCACTTAATGGAGTGCCGCCCTGCTCCTTATTGTCCAAACTGCATTGTCCCTCTTATAGTCATGCATATCCTTGTTAAATGTCCGGACTTCCAGGACGTCTTGCTTCCTGACTCTTCCTTGCGGTCACTTGACCCTCGATAGAATTCTTGGTGAATCGGATACCTTTGATATCGTTCGCCTTGTGCATTTTTGTTCTCTTATTGGCATCCTTGGTGATATTTAGCGCCCTATGATTATCCCGCACATTTGATGGTGTTACATAGCCTTCCCGGCTTGGTGCCTTTTAATAATTACTTACTTCCCTCTACTTTTCTGGTGGCTTTTTTTTTTTTTTTTTTTGGTCTGAGAGATCTAGCCTCCTCAGCTTGCTGTGGCTATATACAGGGGGCCATTTTTTTGCCTCATGATGACTCGTAAGGGCCTGGTGTAACTCAAATTAAGTAGAGCTGTCCAGATTACTAGCGGCAGAACCACCGAGAATCCACCAAAACGAGGCATTTCATCATATTCGGTGCAGGTTTTTTTGCAATCTGACAAGAAGTGCACAATTTCCTTAATTGTGTTTTATACAGCAGTTTCAATTTATCATGACTTGAAACATTGTGTTGACTTGTAAATACATAGCAAAAAGGTTTGTACATTACCTGAAATAAAATGTTATATTTTTATACTTATACTTTATTATTAACCTGCTTCTAACTTATGGGGTAGGAGGCACCATTGAGAGATACAAGGGAAGCAATGTTATGGAAAAGGTCATAAAAACTACCAGTTGGCCATCATCTGCACTGTACTGTATAGTAGTAGGCATCCATCAGTCTCGGGAGACTATGGAGTTGCGCTCTGGTCTGTCGGTCTATTCTGTTACTGTAATACTATTACAGTAACCAAGAAGGACCTCCACACTGATAATCAATTTGAAGAGTAAGTACTCCACTGCTTAGCATTACCAAGTATATTGTGCGCGCCTTGTTAATTGACATTATAAGTCACTCCTTGTGAATCGCTGCCACCCAGCTTTATTCCCCTTCCATGTCCCATATGTTGTTCCACACTTAACCTCACTTTCTCACACATTCAGGAAGTCTGCCCATACAGTATTCTTTTCAGCTTTCTGGTTCTTAAATTTTTTTAGAATACCAGTCTGTCATCCATTTGGTCTGCATACCCAAAATATCGCCATACATTTCTTAATCTTCCAGTTTACTGACTTTTGCACTCTAAATCTTTTCTTACATATTCTTTAATCTCTTACACCACACAAGAATGTAACACTCAAACACCAGTGTACATGCTTTCACACCCTACCTTGTGTGGTTTCCTGTGATCAACGGCCCCGCGGCCCAGTCTCCAACCAGGCTTCTCTGTAAATCGTCTGGTCACCCCAGGCTGCTAGCAGCCTGGGGTGACCAGACCAGAACATATGATTCACAGCCGGGTTGATCAGGTATCAAGTTTGCCCGAAACGCTATGCGTATTAGTGGCTTTAGGTATTGTATGTACTACCTCTATCTTTAATCAAACAGAATGTTTGTACTGTAACTGCAACTATGTATGTACTTTTCCTAAATGAATTATTAATATTATTATTATTATCAAGTAAACCTGATGAACTTTATTGTATATACAGTAAATAGAAAATAATGCTTGATCATATTTATTATAAGGAAACGTCAATAATTCCAATAAACTCTGGAATTTTGACGCACTGGTTGATAGTTGGGGGGGGGGGGATCTGATGTCCTGAGAGGTCAGCCAGTGAGGAATATGACGTCATGAGAGGTCGGCCAATATGAGATCAAGCAGCAAAAACATGTCTGGTAAAACTGCTGTTAAGGGAACAAATTTGTTTTTCATAAGACGTAGCCATTGTGTGTCGAGTCATGAGGCAGCAGACGTTTGTATACATGCTGGAGAGATGTGTGTGTACATGCTGGAGAGACGTTTGTATACATGCTGGAGAGACGTTTGTATACATGCTGGAGAGATGTGTGTGTACATGCTGGAGAGACGTTTGTATACATGCTGGAGAGACGTTTGTGTATACATGCTGGATAGATGTGTGTATACATGCTGGAGAGACGTTTGTATACATGCTGGAGAGATGTGTGTGTACATGCTGGAGAAATGTATGTATACAGCGGGCCACGCCGTCACATCATATCGGATGGGAAGTGTGTATATATGACTTGTATACAATAGTAGTGTTGATGTCGTAGGAGACCTTCCCTAGGCTCCTGCAGGAACCGCTTCCTTGGTACAGCTCCTTCAAGATCGTCTACGCCACCTAAGAGAGGTCAAGGTACTCTTAATAAACATGAAACTCAACGTACGATAAGAGGAATTTCGCATATTTATGATTCGTCTCGTATAGGAGCGCTTAGTGAGGTTGGGTCAGTTCTCCGAGCTCTCAGTTATCATTGGGTAGTCTCCCAGCTCTCAGTTATCATTGGTTAGTCTCCCAGCTCTCAGTTATCATTAGTTAGTCTCCCAGCTCTCAGTTATCATTGGGTAGTCTCCCAGCTCTCAGTTATCATTGGTTAGTCTCCCAGCTCTCAGTTATCATGGTTAGTCTCCCAGCTCTCAGTTATCATTGGGTAGTCTCCCAGCTCTCAGTTATCATTGGGTAGTCTCCCAGCTCTCGGTTATCATTGGTTAGTCTCCCAGCTCTCAGTTATCATTGGTTAGTCTCCCAGCTCTCAGTTATCATTGGGTAGTCTCCCAGCTCTCAGTTATCATTGGGTAGTCTCCCAGCTCTCGGTTATCATTGGTTAGTCTCCCAGCTCTCAGTTATCATTGGGTAGTCTCCCAGCTCTCAGTTATCATTGGGTAGTCTCCCAGCTCTCAGTTATCATTGGGTAGTCTCCGAGCTCTCAGTTATCATTGGGTAGTCTCCAGCTCTCAGTTATCATTGGTTAGTCTCCCAGCTCTCAGTTATCATTGGGTAGTCTCCCAGCTCTCAGTTATCATTGGGTAGTCTCCCAGCTCTCAGTTATCATTGGGTAGTCTCCCAGCTCTCAGTTATCATTGGGTAGTCTCCCAGCTCTCAGTTATCATTGGGTAGTCTCCCAGCTCTCAGTTATCATTGGTCAGCTCAGTGTTATATCATGTCTCCTAGCTCGGCGTTATCATAGACATTCATTATATATACAGTATATAAAACCAACAATCGCCAGCTTTTATTAAATGTTATATAACCATTCAAGTCCGTTTATTAAGACAATAAAATACGTCTCAAAGGGATAGAGTAGCTTAGGCTATTTCCTAAGCAATGTTTTACTGTTGTAATAGGCGGTCTATTCGATAGAACCTATATTCTCAGATTAATGTTGGGTTGCTTGCAAGTTCTCGTATTATAAGTTGCACATATTTTGTTCCATGAAGCCAGTCTGACAACATTGTTCACAGACTTCTACTTTCTTAGAAGGAAAAGCGTTTGGCGAATACCTGTTCACTGATATTATTTCGTGTTTAAAACACATGTACAGCTTAAAAATATTCGTAACATCTATTTAGCGATATATAATGTTGATATGAATTGTTCAAGTCTTTTATAATTAAAAAACAGACTTCCTCCGTGAGAACATGTTGGGCAAGCTATGTTCATTTGACGATGATAGACCATGTTATCCACTTCTAATAAAGTTAGGTACGAAGCCATAATTAACAAGCCACAGGTGTGGATACACATCAGCCACAGGTGTGGATAGTAGCCTAATATCCAGGATAGTCATGGTCTTGTAAATTCCAGGTACTCAAATACGGTAAAAATGAGAACCTTAAACATAATAATAATACTGGGTACAAAACGCAATCAAATTTGCCCATTGTAGGAAAGCAGCATGTAAAGGATTTGGGAATAATGATGTCTGACGACCTAACGTTTAGGGAGCATAACCAAGCAAGATATTGCGTCAGCCAGAAAATGATAGGATGGATTACGAGAACCTTCAAGTCAGTGATCCCATCACAATGGTTGTACTCTTCAAGTCACTACCCAACCACTTGGGCTGGACGGTAGAGCGCCGGTCTCGCTTCATGCAGGTCGGCGTTCAATCCCCGACGTCCTAGTGGTTTGGGCACCATTCCTTTCCCCATCTGTCCAATCCCAAAGCCTTATTCGACCCGTTCCCAGTGCAATATAGTCGTAATGGCTTGGTGCTTTCCCCTGATATTCCCTTCCCTTCAAATCACTTGTGCTGTCCCGTCTTGAGTACTGCTCAGTACTCACTCCCCTTCCTTCAGGATCAGGAGAGATTGCTGAAATTGAAGGAATACAGAAAACATACGGCACGCATAAACGAGATAAAGCATCTAAATTATTGGGATCGTCTCAAAGACTCTCCAATGTACTCTCTGGAAAGAAGANTGTTACCTAGCAGTAAAATAGGTACCTGGGTTTAGTCAGCTGTCACGGGCTGCTTCCTGGGGGTGGAGGCCTGGTCGAGGACCGGGCCGCGGGGACACTAAAAGCCCCGAAATCATCTCAAGATAACCTCAAGATAAACATACTTGAACTTGAACTTGAATAGGTAAGGATAGACAAGCCTCCTCCCCCATACCTTTTTCCCAAGGGAAGAAGATGCTGGTGTACAGGAGAAGGAAATATGTGGAAAAGGGAAATAACATGTGAGTTATAGCAAGTGGGGGAAGGCACGTGTGTATCTAGTGGTCACATATTGCTATAGTTCTTGTAGTTTGTTCTTGAGGCAGGGGCTTGCTACATGGGTGATATGTAGCTGATGTGTGACCTCACAAAGCATGCACACACCAGTCACGTGATGGTGATGGTGATTAAGCTACCCAATAGGTGGCACGGGCATGAATAGCCCCGTAACTCTTCTGTGCTGATGAGTCTGCATGTATAGCACAGGGATAACCTCTCAATAGATACCTCTCTCAATAGATACTCACCTCTCAATAGATACTCACCTCTACCATGGAGAGACATCCCAAGTTAGTGGTTTAGGCTTCAGGAGGTCATTATAACATTGTTGTTGTTGATAAAGATTCGCTACCTGGAACAAAGTTCCAAGTAGCACGGGCTATGGTGAGCCCGTAAGGCAATATTCATTATAACAGATGTACAACGGGAGTAGTCCGCTCACACCACCTTATCGCGACCACTCATAGCCTAGTCTATAGAGCTTGGGCTTCCCACACGTGGGGTCCACGGTTCGAGGCCTGTTGAATATAAGAATTATTAACATTACTAGCGAACAAATCCACAGGAGCTGTGATGACGGCTCGAATCTATGTGCTGGGTGTTCCCAATGCATATAGGATTTGTTTATTGAGATGTCACGTTAATGAGATTTGTCTATTTATTATTATTATTATTATTATTATTATTATTATTATTATTATTATTATTATTATTATTATTATTATTATTAATTCCATTATAATTACAGTAGGTATTAATATTGCAATCAGCCGCCAAAACAAGTTCATTTGTTATCAGAAAGAAGTAAATCCTCTGAATAACAAATGAAAAATGATATTTTAAAACACGAGTTAACAGAATGATTAAAAAATGGTAAAAATTAATTAATGATATAGGGAAACCGGTTGTATGTTTATTGTTTGTGATGTGAATATATATATATATATATATATATATATATATATATATATATATATATATATATATATATATATATATATATATATATATATATATATATGAACGGGGGTGAGAATAGCTTGAGCTGCCTCATCCCTTTGTGTGTATTTTACCTCAATAAACTTATTTCAATTTCAATTTCAATGTTGTGGGTGGCGCCGCTACCTTCGTCTGAACCCCGTATTGAACACAGAGTGAGGGAAGGTGGCACACGCCATGACTAACTAAAGCATTTGAGAGCAGAGAGAGACACAGTGAGGGAAGAATTGTCAGTGTGGGATTGAACTTGTTTCTCTGGACGCCCCAGAAACTCCATCAAACTGTAAAAATTAAAAAATGCATCAAAAGTGGCTTCTAGATCTTAACGCCAGTAAGTGCAACATTATGGAGAATGGCGGAGATAGAGCTGGCAGAATGTAAGGTCCCACGCTAAAATAAAATTGTCTAACATCTTTATGACTCTTGTGAGTCTCAAACCTCCTACCGTGTTCTCTTGGCATTTATTGTGACATTCCTAGTTGTCCACTCTGTCAATCCCTCTAAGTATTGTATACGTCTATCATGCCTCCCCTTTGTCTCTCTTTTCGTACGTCGTCGGGTGCTAGTTCCTTCAGTCTCCCTTCATACCCCATTCCTCTCAATTTTAGTACGAGCAAACTTCTAGATATGAATTTTCTTATGTGTTAATGGAGCTATGTCTCCTTATTTACGATCCTGAATGATGTCGTTACAAGGAGGTAGTTTCCCTTCATCGTGTACTGCACCTTTTGGTCTCCCGATGCCTGTTGACATTTTCATCACCTTACACTTGCTGGTGTTAACCTCAAATAGCCATATCTCAGAATAACTCTACAGCTTTTATGTGTCTAACTGTATGTGTATGTATCTATGTGAGCGCATGTATGCTTGTCTTCAACACTGTCTTGAGGGCTTAGGGCAGTTGCTGCGGGGATATATTCAAGAGATAGTTGATCATTAACTCTTCTGGCTCTTGTAAATATATATAGCCTTTATTTTTATGTGACTTTAATTTGCATGAGGATTTGGTTTCCTAAGTAACCTTAGCAGAAAATTCGTTCATGTATGATTTTTTATACATATGCACTCTGGTAATATTCATTTGCTTTGCATGTATATGTATGTATAGTGTGTATAAGTATACTGAAGATATTTAGTTCTCCAAGTATATGCCGGATCCACCAAGTAGATAATTGCTACACTTACGGGTTTGATTATTTTATAAGTAATACGAGAGTTCGCGAAGTGCTTTACCCGGTACCCTCTCCCGGTACTCCTACACTACTGGTATCCCGGTACCCTGCAACACAGCTCCTGGTCACCCATTCAGCCACTACCCACTCCCCCGGTATTTATCAGCATAAACATTAATTGCCTGGTTTGATTGCCCCCCATAGCGGTGGGAGCGGACGAGCAGGAGTACCGGCTGACTCGGTACCTGCTGGCGAACTACGACCCTTCCGTCAGGCGGCCAGTAACTCCTCGCACGCGCTGACTGTCGTCTTCGATGTGGCGCTGCATAGTATTATTGATGTGGTGAGTATGTCCCTCTCTCTCTCTCTCTCTCTCTCTCTTCTCTCTCTCTCTCTCTCTCTCTCTCTCTCTCTCTCTCTCTCTCTCTCTCTCTCTCTCTCTCTCCTCTAGTATTAAATTATTTACGTATGCCGTAATTAGCATAATCTTGAGCTAATTGTCGTAAATTACGTACGTCTGAACGCTCGCTGAGTGTGGTTATTAAGGTGTGTTGTGTGTGGTGTGGTGGTGTGTGTGTGTGTGTGTGTGTGTGTTGTGTGTGGTGGCGTGCGTGCGTGCGTGCGTGTGCGTGCGTGTGCCACTAACAACCCCCCCCCGCTCCCTGACCACGTAATGGCCTGCCCACAGGACGAGAGGAACCAGATCCTGACGACTAACTGCTGGCTGATGCAGATCTGGACGGACGCTCATCTCACCTGGAATGATTCGGACTTCGGCGGCATCCAGGTCATCCGGATTCCCTTCCAGCGAGTCTGGAAACCTGACGTGATCCTCTATAACAAGTGAGTTTCTCCTGTTTACAGCGCCTCTAATTATCATGTCGCTCCTTGTGGTTCAGTGGGGGTCAGTTTGTGACTTCTAGCCGAATTGTGACTCTGGGACCGAGTCTTACCTCTTGGGTTCCACCTTTCTAGTCGTCGGTGGTGTGATGTTGCAACCCTTCCTCGCAAATTCGTATAGTCAATATTGACTTATTAAATACGTGCATAGGTGATATACTAAACATAATAGTTTACCTTGAAAAGCTTCATAGAAAACACCGACCTTACCTAACCTTGTTAGTATGTGAAGATAAGCATCTTATAGCTTCGTAATGACAATTGTTACTTAACCTATTATAGGTATAGGTTAAGTAATAATTGTAATTACAAAGCAATAAGATGCTTGTCTTAACATACTAACAAGGTTAGGTAAGTACGGTGTTTTCTATGAAGCTTTTCAAGGTAAACTATTATGTTTAGTTTATCACCTATGCACGTATTTAATAAGTCAATATGACTATACGAATTTGCGAGGAAGGGTTGGATGTATCCCAACTCTCACGTCGAACCACTTGGGCTGGACGGTAGAGCGACGGTCTCGCTTCATGCAGGTCGGCTTTCAATCCCCCGACCGTCCACAAGTGGTTGGGCACTATTCCTTTCCCCTCGTCCCATCCCAAATTCTTATCCTGACCCCTTCCAAGTGCTATATAAACGTAATGGCTTGGTGCTTTCTCCCGGAGAGAAAGAAAATTCCCCTTCCCGCGTCCTCCGTCATATTGGTAATATAACTGTGTTTGACTGTCTCCTCATATGGCTCGTGCCACTGATTTACCTTTACCTACTCTCCAGAGGCCGTAGTTTCTTATAACTATGTACTCTCTGATAATGACATTTATTTGTGAAGAATTTATTTAATTTAGAATTTACTATCTTCGTTAGTTCTGTGTGTGTACTCACCTAGTTGTGCTTGCGGGGGGGGGGTTTGAGCTCTGACTCTTTGGTCCCGCCTCTCAACCGACACAGCCTCTCGCCTGTTGTGTGTGTGTGTGTGTGTGTGTGTGGTGTGTGTGTGTGTGTGTGTGTGTGTGTGTGTGTGTGTGTGTGTACTCACCTATTTGTACTCACCTATTTGTGCTTGCGGGGGTTGAGCTTTGGCTCTTTGGTCCCGCCTCTCAACTGTCAATCAACTGGTGTACAGGTTCCTGAGCCTACTGGGCTCTATCATATCTACCCTTGAAACTGTGTATGGAGTCAGCCTCCACCACATCACTGCCTAAAGCATTCCATCCGTTAACTACTCTGACACTGAAAAAGTTCCTTCTAACGTCTCTGTGGCTCATGTGGGTACTCAGTTTCCACCTGTGTCCCCTTGTTCGCGTCCCCCCAGTGTTGAATAGTTTGTCCTTGTCTACCCGGTCGATTCCTCTGAGGATTTTGTAGGTTGTGATCATATCTCCCCTTACTCTTCTGTCTTCCAGTGTCGTAAGGTGCATTCCCGCAGCCTTTCCTCGTAACTCATGCCTCTTAGTTCTGGGAGTAGTCTAGTGGCATACCTTTGGACTTTGTGTGTGTGTGTGTGTGTGTGTGTGTGTGTGTGTGTGGTTGTGTGTGTGTGTGTGTGTGTGTGTGTGGTGTGTGTGTGTGGTGTGTCTCCCCCAGTACAGCGTGTACCCTCCCCCAGTGCGGACGCCCAGTACTCCCTGGCGACCGTGAGCACTAACGTGATAGTGAACTCCGAGGGAAAAGGTGACCTGGATGTCCCACGGCATCTACCGCTCCTCCTGCGACATGAACGTCGAGTACTTCCCCTTCGACATCCAGTCCTGCCGACTGAAGTGGGCTTCTGGACCTACGACGGCTTCCAGGTCAGTCCATTTACCTATTTCTACCTAACTTGATTAGCTCTTGACTCTTAGCTCTGACCTGACTCTTACCAGCTCTCGTCAGCTGCTCAGTCTTCAGTCAGAGATTAGCTCTGACCTGACTCTTAGCAGCTCTCGTCAGCTGCTCAGTCTCTAGTCAGAGATTAGCTCTGACCTGACTCTTAGCAGCTCTCGTCAGCTGCTCAGTCTCTAGTCAGAGATTAGCTCTGACCTGACTCTTAGCAGCTCTCGTCAGCTGCTCAGTCTCTAGTCAGAGATTAGCTCTGACCTGACTCTTAGCAGCTCTCGTCAGCTGCTCAGTCTCCAGTCAGAGATTAGCTCTGACATGACTCTTAGCAGCTCTCGTCAGCTGCTCAGTCTCTAGTCAGAGATTAGCTCTGACCTGACTCTTAGCTCTTGGACCCCCTGTCTTTCTAACCTCAAGATGTAAACAAGAAGTAAGCAAGTCCCTCGTCCCGTAGCTGGACCTGGTGAACCAGACGGAGAAGGGCGACATAACCAACTACCATTCCAACGGTGAGTTCGACCTGCTGGAGTTCTCTGTGGCGAGGAACATGGCCTACTACTCCTGCTGCCCCGAGCCCTACCCGGACGTCACCTTCACCATTAAGCTCCGCCGGCGACCCATGTTCTACATCTTCAACCTCATACTCCCATGTCTCCTCATTAATGGGATAGGTGAGTCCTCGCATACTCACTGGGATAGTTCAGTTCTCTCATACTGAGATAGATGAGCCCTCTCATATATACTGGGATATGCGGGTATTCTCATACTCGGGAGACATCTCCCGTCCACGAGGCTCACCATAGCCAGTGCTTCTTGCCCCGCTCCTGTGCCAGGTAAGTTACGGGCTCACCATAGCCCGTGCTACTTGGAACTTGTTCCGAGTAGCTGAATCTATATTCTCATATACGGGAGAGACATCTCCCGTCACGCAGGGTGCAGCCGCACCTCCACAAATCTCGGTAATGGCTCAAAGGGCCACCACTTACGGGCTATTCATGCCCGTGCCACCTCTTGGGTGGCTCAATCTTTATCAATATTCTGATACGTGGCCGTGGGTACCCGTGACAGCGCTGCTGGTGTTCTACGTGCCGTGTGAGAGCGGAGAGAAGGTCACGTGGGCATCTCGGCGCTTCTCTCTATGACCGTGTTTCTGATGACCATTAGGGAGTCCTTGCCGCCCACTGAGAAGACGCCGCTCATAAGTAAGTCCATCTTGATGCTCCACAACCCTCTCCCCACACTCTCCCCCACACTCTCAGCCACCCTCTCCCCCACTCCTGGCATCTCTGGAGGCACACAACTGCACCTCTCGCTATACACAAGTCCTCGTGGGAGTCTCCCACGCTATATTAAACAACCATCTGGTCTACTCTGACCCTTAACCAGAGGATGAGAGTAGAGAAAACCCCGTTTTCTTGCAATCATATCTTCCCATTTTCCAGGTCTGTGTACATTATACTCTAGTCTACTTGCAGATATTAGCATATCCACTCGTTTTCCGAGGCCATTATATAACTTGAACAGTCAGAGTATACCCTGTGCTCAGCGGTGGGCATATATAACTGCAGGAGTATAGCGTGGTGTCAAATCACAGCCCCGCTCCTGTGCTAGGTAAGTCCACTACGGGCTCACCATAGCCCGTGCTACTTGTCCCGCTCCTGTGCCAGGTAAGTCCACTACGGGCTCACCATAGCCCGTGCTACTTGCACCGCTCCTGTGCCAGGTAAGTCCACTACGGGCTCACCATAGCCCGTGCTACTTGTCCCGCTCCTGTGCCAGGTAAGTCCAATACGGGCTCACCATAGCCCGTGCTACTTGCCCGCTCCTGTGCTAGGTAAGTCCACTACGGGCTCACCATAGTCCGCGCTACTTGCCCCGCTCCTGTGCCAGGTAAGTCCACTACGGGCTCACCATAGTCCGTGCTACTTGGAACTTTTGGTTCCCAGTAGCTGAATCTCAAACAACAACAAGAACGTGGTGTCCGTGCCTCAGGTATGTACTACGGGGTGAGCATCTGCCTGGTGAGCCTGGCGTGTGGTCTGTCCGTGGTGACCCTCAACGTCCACCACCGTGGGGCGAGGGGCGCCGACGTCCCCCACCTGCTCCAGAGACTCCTGGTGGCGCCTCTCTCCAGGCTCCTCTTCTTCCACTTCCACAACCCGCCACAACACGCCCCGTCACGCCTCACCAGAATCATCTTCAGCTTAATGTAAGCTGTCACTCCTTTACGGTATAAACCCCCTCTACCTCACTCAGCTACTTTGACTGGACGGTAGAGCGACGGTCTTGCTTCATGCAGGTCGGCGTTCAATCCCGACCGTCCAAGTGGTTGGGCACCATTCCTTCCTCCCCGTCTCATCCCAAAGCCTTACCCTGACCGCCTTTCCAGTGTTATAAAGTCTTAATGGCTTGGCGCTTTCCCTTGATAATTAAAAAAAATCAGTTTTTACCCCCCACATTCCTCCCTCACACACCCAGTATGGATGTCATTCCTCCCCCCTCTGCCTCAGGGGACCTATCCCTCCACTACTATCATTGGTTAGTGATGTCCTCCAGCAAGCCGTGTCTGGTGCCTCCACTAACTTTTCTCTCCACGTTCCGTCTCCTCGTACCATTTCACTCAAGCGGATTATTAAATGTTATTGCTATTTAGAATTGGCTTCGAAGCCTGGCATAGGTGATCAGCCCGGCTGTGATGGTGCTCGTGGTACACTACACAGCCCAATTTATTCACCCAAAGGGTGCACAGCAACGGGATTTGACCTCACAGCCTCACTACCCTAGCCAAGCTGACCTCGCCTTGTCCTCCTGTCCAGGTCGGCTCGTCCTTATACCTTGGAGAAATTGCCTCGATCACTGCGTCGAGAAACACAACAAACTATTGTGGTTGGCAAGTGCGCCACCAATCCATAACTAGTAATTAACATTTGCTATCGCTAGGACAATTACTAAAACACACAAAAATTACGCTAATAACCAGGACAGTAATTTAATAGTGTATAATTTATATACTTTAATAGTGTATAATTTTGCCCTCGGGGCAAAAGAAAAAACTGGAGCCAAAGTATTATTACTGATGACATTCAAGCAGATTTTTTTTTAATTAATACATTAGGTACATCTGCATTAGTGCAGCTACCCTAGACTATATGAAGTGGAGTACAGTGTGTCAAAAAAGCTAACTACATGATGCTATAAAATCCCCATCACACAGGATGGTTAGTCATACAGAGGCATGTGATGGGCAGTCTGCACTGGCAGACTCCGGATGCATTTTGAGGATATCATCAACACAAGATTGAATAAGGCAGCAGTGGTAATACAAGTCCCCATCTCGCAGGATGGTTAGTCATACAGGGCCATATGTTTAGTAGCCTGCACTGGCAAATTTTGGGTACACTGTGAGGATATCTTCAAGAATACGAGAGTGAATAAAGTAATTGCAAAGCTCCAGGTACCTCATGCCAACTGGTCTGAAAGGTCTAATAACTGGGCATTCAGTGATGTAGTGTGGGAGATCGTGCCGTAGTTCCTGCTCACAGAGTTTGCACTTGGAGTGCTCAGGATTGGGAGATCCGTCACCTGTAGCCACCTGCCACAGGTAACGGTAACCCAACCTGATCCTTGCAACCACTGTGTCGCACAGTCTAGTGGACGTTTTGTGCTGCCCATAGATATAGGTTTCAGATCTGAACAAATCATAGCTTTGAATACTAGTACTTTCAGGTCGTTGGGAGTCAGTAATTTCTTTCCTATCAGATCTGAGTGTTTGGACCAATATAGTTTTGACAGCAGAGATGGGGATACCTAGATCTAATTCAACTTCATCTTTGTTACACGCTAATTTGGCTGCAATGTCTGTCTCATTATGATGGGTTATATTTATGTGTGAAGGTATCCATACAAAGGAGATTCGAGACCCTTTATTCGTTGCATCAATTAGGTCATTTATAATTGGGAGTATGAGGTTCTTGCTGTCGATCTTCCAAGAGAAGTTTTCGATTGCTTGAAGAGCAGACTTTGAATCACAAAATATTATTCCTCCTCCAATGTTTTTTAATGTACTGGTAGCTAAGTGTAATGCTGCTAGTTCTGCTTGTGTGGAGGTCAGCCAGTTGTTTAACCTGACACTGACAGTCTTTGTGCAAATATTATTTCTATAAAACCTACATGCTGCTGCAGTCCGTCCAGTAGAGGATTGGACTGAGCCGTCGGTGTAGACACAGTGCTCGTGAGATCTTAAACCCTCGATGGAGGAGGCAATTGTTTCAAGAGTGACAGCTTTGAGAAGAGCAAGATTCTCATTATCTTTCTTGGTGACAGGTGTGTATGATACTTGAATGGTGGGGTACAGATAAAGAGGAATATCAGAGATAGGTAGATTGCACTTAAAAGGAATGTTGAGTTTAATGAGATTGTAGGCATTGTTGCTCAGCCAATTATCATAAAAGGAGTGAGTTGTTATGTCAGCACCAGTCAATAGGGTGTTAACAGCACTAAATAATTTGTCTCTGAGCAATGCAGGAGATGTAGCGTCTCTCATGACTTTAAGGCAAAAGGTAGTGTTGACTTGCATGATTCTCTCTAGTATGGTTGGAAGCTTCAGTTCTTCCCTCATGTTGATGATTCTTGTGCATCTTGGGGCACCAAGTAATGTTAGGTGTGCCTGCAGATAAATATTACTGAATACCTGGAGGTCATATGACACTACACGTCAACCACGTGACTGACACCACACTGATATTGTCACGTGTAACCCCTTTTTAGTGACACGTCAAACTAAGGCAGAGAATAATAAATGAATGCAAGTGTGGTAAAGCCTCACACCACGATAACAATGTCTCTGGTCAGATCTTTATCAGTTTAGACTGTATATGACTCTGGAGACTAGACATTCAGTAGATAAAGACCTTCCCAGACACTACCTAACTCCTTCAGGCGAGCCTATACCACCACCACCACCACTACCACTACCACTACCACTACCACTACCACTACCACCACCACACCCCAGCATCAACAAGAGGGGCAGAACAGTGGTTGAGGGCCGAGATGGTTGGCAACGCCTCCCTCAGGATTAGTGAAGGCTCAGCAATCTGCGACACAACTTAGGACCTCAATCTCATTAGTCAGATGGAGAGGGGATGGAGGGTAGTAAGGACAGATGTATGATGCCAGGGATAGAAGGAGGGATGAAGGTAGCGAGGGAGGAGAGGATGGAGTCACAATCTCTCGTAGAACACAACACAACTAAAGGGTTACAAGATTACAGAGGCACATAATGGGCTCAGGACCTGAACCCCGCCATCAATATTGGTGTGGGGTAAGCATGTTACAGCATTGATGAGCTACTTACAGAGTTTGACATATGCATCAACAAGTTATTCACAGTTTTAGTTAGTTTTAGCTTAATTACCAGAAAGTTACAGTTACATAAAGGGTTCAGGAACTGTACCCCCAATGCTGCAAACAATATGTGTAGTGAATTAGTTTGTTAGGCCTGAAATCTGTGCTAAAGTTACAAAGTAATCAAATTATATCGCTGTATCTGACATTATCTTGTCAGGAGTTAAGCGAGTTAGAGACTTGCAAGCAACTGCACTTTAGTGTGTTCACCTATTTGTGCTTGAGGGGGTTGAGCTCTGGCTCTTTGATCCCACCTCTCAACTGTCAATGAACTGGTGTACAGGTTCCTGAGCCTAATGGGCTCTATGGATGTACTCACCTAGTTGTACTCACCTAGTTGTGCTTGCGGGGGTTGAGCTCTGGCTCTTTGGTCCCGCCTCTCAACTGTCAATCAACTGGTGTACAGGTTCCTGAGCCTATTGGGCTCTATCATATCTACACTTGAAACTGTGTATGGAGTCAGCCTCCACCACTTCACTGCCTAATGCATTCCATTTGTCAACCACTCTGACACTAAAAAAGTTCTTTCTAATATCTCTGTGGCCCATTTGGGCACTCAGTTTCCACCTGTGTCCCCTAGTGCGTGTGCTCCTTGTGTGAAATAGCCTGTCTTTATCAACCCTGTCGATTCCCTTGAGAATCTTGAATGTGGTGATCATGTCCCCCCTAACTCTTCTGTCTTCCAACGAAGTGAGGTTTAATTCCCGTAGTCTCTCCTCGTAGCTCATACCTCTCAGCTCGGGTACTAGTCTGGTGGCAAACCTTTGAACCTTTTCCAGTTTAGTCTTATGCTTGACTAGATAGGGACTCCATGCTGGAGCCGCATACTCCAGGATTGGTCTGACATATGTGGTATATAATGTTCTGAAAGATTTCTTACACAAGTTTCTAAAGGCCGTTCTTATGTTAGCCAACCTGGCATATGCTGCTGATGTTATCCTCTTGATATGAGCTTCAGGGGACAGGTCTGGCGTGATATCAACCCCCAGGTCTTTCTCTCTCTCTGACTCTTGAAGTATTTCATCTCCCAAATGATACCTTGTATCTGGTCTCCTGCTTCCTACCCCTATCTTCATTACATTACATTTGCTTGGGTTAAACTCTTAACATGTGTTTGTGTGTGTGTGTGTGCTGTCTAGGAGAGGCAGACTTGGTTGATGTACCTGTGAGGTGTTCCCACAGGACCTGAGACCCCAAGACCAGCAGGGGGACCACGAGGTCCGTCTGGCCTTCTGCGGAGACCACAAGGTCCACATGACCAGCTTAGACCCGACGGAGCATATCAGAGGGCCTACCAGGACCAACCACAGGAGAGGTCCCGCAGCCAATCTGGACACCAGCACGCCCACACCCACGCCCACACCCACGCCCGCCCACGCCTCAGGTGAGTCTTGCTACCTGTCTGTACAAGCCTGGGTTGTGTCATACGCAGCACCGAAAGCAAAGTATACCTGAATGATTCAGGTATACTTTGTTATACTTCAAGCGTGTTTCTAGAATTGTTTTCCGGCATACAATATTTTGGTCAGAGAATGGGTGAGCTTGGCGCGTATGGCCTCTGATGGTGCTTATGTATACACACCTGTATATTTACAGCTTGTGTTGTATGACCCTCTGATAATGCTTATGTATACACCTGTATATCCCCAGCCATGGCTATGTGATAAATGAAACTGCTTGTGTATATCCTGTGCTTGGGGTTGTATAACACCTTACAGGGTCTTGTGAATGCACCTGCATACACTTCCCTCCTGTCCTGTATTATCCCTGTCTCTGGATAACGTGGTGTATACAGTATTAATAAACGTACGAGGATAATATTGGTGAGAGAATATGGCTCCAGGTCAAGGTAAGAGAGACTTCATCTACCCCCCACACCCCACAACCTCCTCCCCCCCCCCCACCCCCACCCGTCCAACCCCCTCCCCCCCCACCCCCACACCCCGAGCTAACTCCCCCCCTCGTACCGTTGCAGACTTCGAGCGCCAGTTCCTGCTCGTCCTCAATAAAGTGCACCAAACAATAGAGAAGAATGAACTCAGACTTGGCGAGCAGGACAGGAAGGAGGCCACCAGACTAGAGTGGCAGCAGGTAAGCCCGTGTGTGTGTGTGTGTGTGTGTGTGTGTGTGTGTGTGTGTGTGTGTGTGTGTGTGTGTGTGTGTGTGTGTGTGTGTGTGTGTGTGTGTACACTCATCTATTTGTGCCTGCAGGATCGAGCATTGGCTCTTGCCTTTCTAATCTTCGGTTGTTTAAAGCAATAACTCCTGTTTTTCTTCTTCTCTGTCATACCTGGTTTAAAGCTATGAATAATATTTGCTTCCACACTGTGTTCCTTAAGTGCATTCCATTTTCCCTACTACTCTCACGCTAAAAGAAAACTTCCTAACATCTCTGTGACTCATCTGAGTTTCCAGCTTCCACCCATGTCCTCTTGGTATTCTGCATGAACTTTTCGTCTATTTCCACTCTGTCAATCCCCCCTAAGTATTTTGTATGCTGTTATCATATCTCTCCGCGCCCTCCTTTTTTCTGATGCCGTCAGGTTCAGTTCCTTCACTCGCTCTTCATATCCCATCCCTCACAACTCCGGGATGTTCCTAGACGCGCTCTATCCTCGTGGGGAACAGAAGCACTCCAGGTTGCAATTCTTTTTACCATGTCGTGGTACAGTTGACTAGAGCGCATCTGGGAACACCCAGCACACAAGTTCGAACCCCTCATCAAGTTCCTTGTGGATTTGTTCCTTTGATATATATCACGTTATTGTGAGTTCTCTGTGTATTCTAGTGTATAGTAACATTAACTTTCCAGTAAATGCCAGTACTGAATATGAGAGAATTGACGAATTCATCTTTAGGGTTCGGTCGCCGCTTTAACGAGCCCAGCCTCGGGGACAAGTTGACGCAGGACACAACGCTCTGATGCGAACGCTTGTACATATAATTTCCTGTACACCATGAACAAAAACGTACACAGCTGACGACAGTGTTGCCAATACCCGAGAACCTGCACTTCCCTCAACACCTGATCTGGCAACGCCTCCTCATGGCCATTGTCCAGTGGACCTCTGGCCATATTTAAGAGAATATAGTCTCCTTTCTATATTTCTATAATATATATAGAATATATAGTCTTCGTTCATTCGGCGTCGGAACATCTCTTCTCTATCGTCATGCATACAAAGTCGGCTCCTGCTTACACGAACGGCTCTTTGTTTACATATGCGGCTGCTGCTTACACGAACGTCAACACGCGGTGCCGTTCGCATGTTGACTTTGTATGCATGACGATAGAGAAGAGATGTTCCGACGCCAAATGAACGAAGACTATATATTCTATATATATTATAGAAATATAGAAAGGAGACTATATTCTCTTAAATAAGGCCAGAGGTCCATGAACGGTTCCTGTTTACTCGATAAGCCTAAAATAGGCTTATTCTCCCCAAACACTGGGAAAAAAGTCTTTCCCCGCCATTCGTACCCGATAACCAGTTGCAAAACAAGAACAACAAAGAAATATCTACAACAATAATCATAACATGTCAACATTTAAACAATCGCGAAAACGTCACCAAATTGCGGTGATTTAAGGAACGCAATATTGACGGTTTATAGGCCTAATAATTATCGGCCGGTTCTGTCGCTTGTGGCTAGTGACATCCCTCACTATCGCGCTCGCGGCGAGATATTTGTGAAATTAAAAAAATAATTTGGTATAACAAGCCTTCCAAAAAAGCAAGGCCTCTCCTATTTATATACATCTGTCCAGTTCTACTATTCCTCTTTTCCCACGAAGGATAGTTCCTACAGATATCCAACCGAAGCTCCCTATCCCCCCTCCTCCCGCGGATACCCCACACCCCCACCGGCCTCTCCCAAAAATGCTGTTATCTAAAATAATATTTTTGCAGCCCAATTCATGCAGCGATAAGTTAAGGAGAGAAATTACAGATGCTATCAGCCCGGCGCTCAGAATGATCCGTATAAATTGTTAGTGAAATTTGTGGGATAAATGAATGGGAACTTGACTTTTTTGTTTTTTTTTTCGTCCGCAAAAGGTGGGCGCTGGTTTGAAGGTCGCTTGATCCTTAACTAAAGAGGTGTATTTAGTCGGGCGTAATTCAGACTCGCTATAACGAGGGGAATTGTTGCCGTTATAGCTGATGATGAATACGCTTTCATTGACGTCAACGCTGGCGATGAATGCACTTTCATACACTCCCTTCTGCCGCAGTCTTTTTTCTTTTTATATATATATATTTTACCTTTTTATGCTTTTTTATAACTTTTTTATTCTTTTTTATAATTTTTTTATGTTTTTTTCATACCTTTTTTAAACCTTTTATGCTTTTTTTTTTACCTTTTTTAATCTATACAATTTTCACTTTTATACATTTTAATCAGTCCGCTAACTCTTATAAATCAGTTTTTACCTTTAATGTGAAAATGTGAAGCATAATTTCTGCAATTTAATCCCTTTGAAGAAAGTGATCTTTTGATCCAGTCGGCGGCGGGGGAGAAACTCATTCTTTTCTTCAGTTACGAGTCATTTCCTTCTCTTCCCGGTCGTTAACTCGCTGTTCCTCTCCTTTAGTGTTGTTTCTCTTTAATTACCGACGACGCGGTGAGCATAGCACTCGGATCCCAAATCAATGGTCCCGGGTTCGACTCCCGCGTAGGAAACCTTGTCAAAACGCAACCCTCATATCGAACAAGTCGAAAAATTGGGGAATCGAACCTGGACCATTTGCTTTTTAGGCTACTACTATCCGGGACAGGAAGCCTGCACCTTAGCCAACTGTTTAACTTTCCCAGGTAGTAAACCTACGAGAATTCCTAACATCCTGGTGTCTATTGCTTAGTGATGAGGCATCAGGTGAAAGGAAAGGTGCACAACCGTTTCTGTTCTGTCCCTCGGTTGTGAGCCTAAGACGAAGACCACTGTGCTACATGCCTTATCTATTTTCCTCAATTGTGAAAGTATATAACATCAAAATAAAGTACAAATTGCAATATGGCAACGATTATCAGTGTTGCCATAAGGTCAAGCGGCCGCGGGATATACTCAGGTTTGTAAACTCGACTCATAATCGGGAATTCCGAGTTCGTATCCCGGTCGAGACAGAAATTGTGGATTGCGTTCCTGTCACCTATATGCCCAACTTGTTCACCTAGCAGTAAATAGGTACACCCAGCTTGTTGTGGGGGGTTGTATCCTGGGGGAGGGGGGGACTCCATATAATCCTAACATGTATATATATATGTGTGTATATCACGAAAATAAACATGTATATATATATATATATATATATATATATATATATATATGTATATATATATATTGTATATATATATATATATATATATATATATATATATGTATATATATATATATATATATATATATATATATATATATATATATATATATATTATGTTGTAAAGTGCTATCGAGAAAGCTATAGATCATGTCTCTAGTCAGATCTCGACGATGCATATTCTAGGACGGGTCTGACCTAGGTTAAAAATATATGTAGGTCAATGTGTGTGTGTGTGTGCATCAGAAAAACTCTTGACTCCTGAAGGATTCGACCCCGGTCAGTCAGAGCCATCATATATGCCCCTTGGCATGTCTAAAACTATGACCACTCAGCCACAGACTGTACAAAACCACCATATTATCAACCACTATAACCGGAGACTGGCTATATAGCGCTACACACACGCCTAGGGGCAAGTGACCGACTGGCCAGGTTCGAATCCTTCAGGGGGAGGGGTCAAGTCGAGTGTTGTGATGCATGTTGGCTTGAGGGAATACTGAAGGCTGAGGCTGACACTCCCACGTACGCTCACAGGTGGCGCTGGTGATCGACAGTTCCTGCTGGTGTGTTTCCTGGTGTCGACGGCCGTCGCCACCACCACCATCCTCTTCTCCTCCCCCCACGGGCCTTGACCAGCGGCCTCCTTCATCCCGAGCCTCAAGTCCTGCGTCCCTCCTATCCCTTCACTCAGGTTAGTGTTCACGCACTTATCTTCACTCCTCAGGTTTCTGATATTATATAAGCGGAGTGTGGCTGGCTGATTGCGCACAGGAGACATCTCCCGTCACGCAGGGTGCAGTCGCACCTCCACAGATCTCCAGTATCAGCTCTGATACTGGTAATGGCTCAAAAGGGCCACACTTACGGGCTATTCAGCCCGTGCCACCTTTTGGATGGCTTAATCTTCATCAGTCAATCAATGTGTGCCACACTCAGCCTGGTACAAGTTACTGTCCCGCTCCTGTGCCAGGTAAGTCCACTCACTCACCGCTTACCATAG
>WNGS01165503.1:31109693-31123358 GCA_020271785.1 Procambarus virginalis
ACATAAGTGAATGGAGAATGGAAGAATGGAATCCTCCGCAACGAGGAGGCCTGGGCGATGACCGGCCGCAGAGACGCTAAGCCCCGAAACCAACTCCAGGTACAGAGCACCACTTGGTTCCCGAACTTTAGTTATCCAAAACTTCCAGTTTCCCGATTGGGGTTGGAGAGTCACGCTACACGAACTAAGTCCGGGTAGGAAGTAGTCCGCCAAGCGTCACGCGGCCGATGTTGGGGTTACCCTACACGAACCAAGTTCGGGTGAGGAAGCGGTCTGCTAAGCGTCATGCCGGCCCGTGGTGGTGGGTGGGAGAATGGTGAAAGCATCTACAAGCTGGTTATGTAAAAGAAAGAGGTCAGTGATGACATTTGAGAAGAAAGTTGAAATAATTAAGAAAGTGGAGAGCGGTGTCCCGAGAAGTGTTGTGCGCGCTGAATATGGCATTAGTAAAAGTACTGTTTTGATCTTAAGGCTAAACCTATCATTTTTAACTATTTCTCTAGAAGTGAAAGTGATAAGGCAATACGAAATAGAAAGGTAGGGAGTAAAGCAAAGGTGGAGTGTTGATAATGCAGTGTGGGAGTGGTACAAACAGAGACGTGAGGTGACGAAGAAGCCAGTGGCAGGCTGGCTGCTCGTGGAAAAGGCGCGTGAATTTCACCAAGCAATGAAAATTACTCAAAAGTTAAAGCGAGTATGAAACTAAGGACATGATGAGTCAGTACAATTTGTATATGAAGTTTTAAAAACAAGAGCCAAGGAATGAAACAAATGCCAATTAAAGAGTCTTTTGCAATGGCTTCCAAGAAAGCTCGCATTGCATCACCTGCACCTGACTCATCGCATGTTGACCCAGTCAACCCAACACCATCAACATCCACCACCACCTCTTCCATGTAAATAACTATGCTTCATCAACATCGATCATCAACATAAGCGGATCAGGACTACAATTATTGGTGAGTACAAACAAAATACGGTCGCATTTATGCTATGAACTGTCAATTTTTTCCCTAGAGTTTTTCATAAATTTTTTCATGTTTTTTTTTCTCCAGTTCTCGTATACGAACTTACATGTTAACCAACGGGTCTTGTCCCCAAGGGGTTCGGAAACCAAGTGGTGCTCTGTATACTCAAGGAGGCCATAGAACAGTACACAACATCCAGGAAGAAGTAGAGAAGGCTAGGATTAACCCATGGGTAAATGATGCAAGGCTGTCATGGCAATGTTGACAAAAACACCAGTTACAAAGGAAATGGTGAATTTTAAGCGTAAAATTAAATACTTTTGTTTAGGTAGATAGAGAACAGATGTACGTAAGGGATGAGGTAAAGAAATTTTAAAAATACAAAACTGGTATAAAACACAGTAGATAAAAGCAAACCAAATTTTTTGGGGAATGTAAAAAGAAGGAAAAAGTTGAAGAAAGAAAAAATATATGTTTACAATATACAACATACAAGACTGAAGCTGGTGTATGCAGCACAGGTGCGAAGAATCTACTTAAAAAAAAAAGTTATATAATATAAACAATTTAATGATCAGAATTCTGCAGCAAATTCTGACTACCAGAACTGCAGGGAAGAATTGAAGGAACTTGAGCTACAGAAATTTATAGATAGAAGAGAGAAAGGAGACATGATAAAGACAAATTGGATAATGTATAGGATGAGAAGCTAGAGGGAAGAAACCTTATGATCAGTACTGAACAGAACCAGGTTTTAGATACAGTTTAAACAAAATAAGAAAGCCATAAATACTCATTTACAAATAGCAGACAAACGGAGTGCACTACAGGATTCAGTAGTCACTTCCAAAGTGACACAGCAGTCACACTACAAGATAAGATGTGTAAAGATGGGTCACCACTACTACAGATAATCCTGAAATAATACTTAAGTAATTACACCCTCCCTGCTGCTGTGCCTGTCTAACACTATAGCTTTTACTCTAAAATCTCTGTGTAAGTTGTTACCAAATTGTAACATTTTATAAACATTACATTCTTAGTTGCAATTGCAGGCGATGAGTCACTATAACGTGGCTAAAGTATGTTGACCAGACCACACACTAGAAGGTGAAGGGACGACGACGTTTTAGTCCGTCCTGGACCATGGAGAATGGTCCAGGACAGACCAAAACGTCGTCGTCCCTTCACCTTCTAGTGTGTGGTCTGGTCAACTTAGTTGCAATTATTTGAACTTATTTTATCGAGGGGGGGTATACTACTTATAAGCAGTATACCCCCTATTATACAAATATTATAAAGAGAGAGTACTATAGAATTATGAATTAAGGCCTAATATTTCAAGCATGACCCACCTATCTCTGCTCAAGTTGAAGTCGGTGTTCGGGGTAGCATGAAGGTGGCGTTCATACCGCATCACGTTGTGCTGCGATGGCTGATATTTGTTACGAAACTTGGAGTGCGAAAACAAAAACCTGTGGAGAGTCATATACACAACTGCTGGTTGTATTCATCTAGACTATGTCACATAAAATACTTATACATTTAAAATAAGGATGTATATTCAATACCTGTAACAAGATGTATGGCTTCCTTAAGTTCTTCATTGAAGTTTTCTAAATCAAACTGCAATGCTTTAAATACACAGAAGAAAATGTCTAAATTCTTGCTGTTCTACCAATAAACTAACTAAACAAGGTTCCCTGATCAAGAAATATATCTCCAGTTCAGCACATACACGTAGTAGTACCATGATACAGACAGGGTCATTAAGTACAGGTTCACTTTACAACCTTAATGAGTAGAGCAATATATAATGAATATATGGGGCATCGTGAGTTCAGACTGGTGTAATGAATACAAGCTGATTGTATGTATGGCACTGTCAGTCTTCACTGGATCTATCCTGCATTTCCAACCTTATCTTTCACTGCAATAAGTTGCTATTCTATTTTGCATTTTATGACCTGTTTAAGTATTTTACATGCATATGTGATATCTCTCGTTTCTTTTCCGTAGATTTCATTCCAAGTGCTTTGAGACAGTCCCGTTATTTTAGGAGAGGTACTGCAGGTATGTCTGTGTATATTCCCTATACTCCCTCTTTTTCAGACATTTCTTCTGCATGCGAACAGGAGGTGACTATCGAACAGTATTTAATGCAGGAGAGTACAAGTGACTTGAAAAAGAGAAGTATTGTTAAGGCCTCCCATAATTTAGAAGAATCTTGTACTTCATCCCTATCATTTTCCCCTGACTGATGCTATGTTTGCCTTATTATGCTCACTGAACATTAGGTCATCCCACATCATTGTTTCAAATTCCTTTATGTCATTTTCCGTCTTGTTAAGATATTTAATTGGGTCTTGTAACCTGAATCCAATTCAAGTCCTTGTTTGTTTCCTCTAAGTCGAGCCGGTCGGCCGAGCGGACAGCACACTAGACTTGTGATCCTGGGTTCGATCCCGGTCGCCGGCGAGAAACGATGGGCAGAGTTTCTTTCACCCTATGCCCCTGTTACCTAGCAGTAAAATAGGTACCTGGCTGTTAGTCAGCTGTCACGGGCTGCTTCCTGAGGGTGGAGGCCTGGTCGAGGACCAGATCACGGGGACACTAAAGCCCCGAAATCATCTCAAGATAACCTCGTCTCAAGATAAGTACTGTACCTGGTATTTATCACTACTGTATTGAAAATCATGTTGTCCATCACCCAGTGAATTCATCAACTAGCTCCATTATATTAGCTTGTACAGTATGTATTGCAGTGCACCAGTTGTTCCCAACTGGTAGGTCGTGACCCCAAAGAGGGGTCACGAAATGTTTGTGGTGGGGTCACGGGACCTAATTGCTGAGTACAGTACTAGTATATCTGAGTCATGTAGAAATAGTAAGTGGTGAGTATCCTGATTAGGAAATTTGTTCAATTAAAGTGGCAGGGGGGGAGGGGGGGTTGCAAGTCTTTTGAGTGTCATAAAATAGGACTGTACAAAAAGATTGGGAACCACTGCACTACACAATGATTCTTGCCAATATTGTTTCTGAAATTAAAACGTGAGGAAGCAGATTTGTTAATTCATTCTATTATTCTCATTCATTTACATTACTCATATAGAGTTCATTACTGCTGCGGTGTTGTGTCTCCGAGGAGAGTGGCGAGGGTCCAACACTGTTTGGGATGTGCTAGTGAAAGAGGCAAGAAGTGGGGAGTCGGGGGTAATAGGTGGGTGGCGGCTTGACATACTAAAAGGACTGGAGAAGAGGCAGAAGTGGCACAAGGTTGAGGGGGGGGGGTTTAAGAAGAGATCAATAAATGCTGTATCTGGCACAGTAACAAGGTAGCTGGCAAATGAACTAGAGCTGAACTAAGATGGGAGGTAGAATGGCATCACGTTACATTTGATACCAGATGCTGCCAGCTGTCTATATAGCATGCAGATAATTGTCAAATGTGACCATTTAGTCTGAAGGCTGAAAATAAATATGGTTAATTACGTAACACTAAGAAATGTACAAGAATTCTCCAAACAAGACTCAATTCTGCAGTGCATATTCTGAGATACTAATCACACATTCAAAACCATTGATTACTTTAACAGTACAATTATGCTATAATTACAAAACAGAAATGGTTGCAGTGGCAGTGATAATAATATACGAAGTAAACTTAATTGCAATTTTTAAGTGTGAGGAAATTGAATTATAAAATTAAGATTAAAATTGTGAAAATGTATATGCACTACTGCTCTAAATAGTGCTGTATAGTGTCAAGACATTCACTGTACAAATTTGATAGGAATATTAAAAAACACAGGAATCCCACATTGGAAAGCGAGTTCTAACCCATCATATCACAAGTTTAACCACTCACCTTCCTAGAGGGGAGCTGATTGCTATAGAGTCATAGCGAGGGTACATAGGCCCTGGGATTTTTCTGGGAGGGCTGGATGAACTTCTCTTTCTAGGAGACATATATGGTTCAACTCCAGTATGTTTTGCTGGTTGTAGGTTGAAGTATGCAAGGAATGGTACCTGAAAATATTAATTACAGCAATAAATCTTTGTATTTCTTATAATGGAGCTTAGTAAAATTTGTGTAGTTCCATCCTCGTCAACAGCTTTGACACCTTTGCCAATATTTGTTTTGCCCCACAGCCTGGATAGCTGGTAGACTTTGCATGAAAATCATTCTTTGGTCCTGAGATATGTTATCCAGGAATTTTATAAATGTTGCAAGCTGGCATGCCATTCCTACACACCCAGAGTTACACACAGCCTTCTCACAGACCTTTATTTATATACACACCTGCACAAGAAATGTGAAACCTATTTTTACCCCTTTTAATTTTCATCCACTCCTGGTCTCAATAACAAACCCTCTTAAACCCTCCTACCACTGACTCATCATTCTGCCATGTACCTGAAAGCTTTTAGCAACCAACCACACAATACAGTACGAGTGTTAGCTATGCCAGTAGCAAACTCTTAACCTCACTGATTACGGAACCACCAATTAAAGAAAACGCTTTAGTGTGAAATGTCATCTCCAATAAAGCTTCTCTTTCCAAAGCCAGGTTTGAACTATTGGGCAGGTGATGGCTATTACCTGTCCAGCAGGTTCAGGTTCATCGTCGACAAGGTCAAGCTCTGGTGAGGGAGCAACGGGCGATGATGGCATGTCTCCACGACACTGCTTTTCATGTGTCTGAAAATGCATACAACATTGAAGTTCACATCGAACAAATTAACTTTTTCAGAGTATGAACTCCAATCCACGATGTTACTGAAGTAATAGTTACAGATTTTAATAAAATACAATATTTTTACATTTACATGGTTAATTTAAACATCCACTCATGTACAGTATACATATATTAGTCATAAAGCAGCAACTAATCATTCTTTTAACTATTCTGATAAAATCAATGTTAATAATGATAACGGCAGCCGACTGACTACATGACATTATTATTCTTAGCCCCTGTCTTACAATTTGTGAGGCTGTACATTAAAGAATACTGTACACAGTAGCATGTGCAGGTCTTAGAGTGATTAATCTTTGTCCCTGGGTAGCAAGTGCTCTTTTCTATGATGTCTTGAAGGTGTCTGAAGGCTGCTGACAAAGCAAAGTTTGAGGGGAAATAATTAGACATTTTTCTATACTTTGGAGGTATAAGCCATTATAAAATAACGCTTACTACCCGAGGGATACAAACTGTGTTACACAGTTTTCAAGAATGTTGTGCTTCCAGAAATGTACACACACACACACAAACTGTAGGAGCTGTATCAAACTGGAAGTCATGTACAATACTATATATTAGAGTTTAAGAATGTAAGCCATATAATGCAATTGTCTGAAAGGAAGGAAGGAAAATACTAGTAGTAGTACAAAAAACTGTAGATAAAATGCACATCTTCAATACATGGAGTGAATATTTTTCTTATAATTAAAACTTTGAACAGCACCTGAACTTCTCGCAGACTATAGAATTCACTTTCACATTTGTCGCAGAGGTAAATGTCTGTAGCTGGAGGCTGGAACATCGCTGTAGTGCCGCCACCAGACCCTTTGCGTTCACCAGTGTGAGGGGAGGGTGATAGAAGCAGCTTCTTCGTGGTGTCTCTACTGCGTCCATGACTATATTTGTCATAATCCTGGAAAAAAAAATTGAATAATCTGATACATACTTCTAACTTTGATATTCCTGTATTGCTATGTTTGATTTATTAACTGCTGTACATTCTATATCCAGGTGTGCATAGAGAGATTTAAGAATCAATTAGGTTCAATCACATATAGTGAGTAGAACACATGGGATCATAGCTAGTGATTGGAATAGTATATGGGTTAAATAAAGAAAATTGCTAATTGACAGATCATTAACACCTAATTAAATATGTTTACAAGCACGATTTTCAAAACCATTCAATATAAACCTACATGATAAAATTTAACACAGTATATCATGAAATCCTGTACCAATTTTTTTTTTTTATTACAGTATCACATGGAAACATAAAGATGCTATGGAACCATGGTAGGAATATGTGAAAAATAGAGTGCAGAATACAACCTTATGTTCAATTCTGCAAAATGTGCTATAGTTCCCTTTACCTCACATGATTCGTTTCATAGTGATCCCAAATTAAAATTACTAGGCAGAGAGAGATTCCCATAAAGTATTTGGAGAAGCATCTGGGGAATATTACAGTATTTCCTTAAATGGGCCCACTTGTCAAATTTTTCTGATCCTATTAGAGATCTAAAATATGAAACAAATGTCATTATGAGTGAATTCAGTCATCTTGATACCTGGTCAAAAGGAAAGCTATTTAATTAATAGTCTTGAGATTTCTTGAGGTTATCTTGAGATGATTTTGGGGCCTTTAGTATCCCCGTGGCCCAGTCCTCGACCAGGCCTCCACCCACAGGAAGCAGCCCATGACAGCTGACTAACTCCCAGGTACCTATTTACTGCTAGGTAACAGGGGCATTAGGGTGAAAGAAACTCTGCCCACTGTTTCTTGCCAGCACCGGGATTGAACCCGGGACCACAGGATTATGCGTGCAATGTTCTGTCTGATCAACACCCGGCTCTGTCCCTGTCAATGTCAAAGTCTGAGTGGATGTGAACTATGGAACCTTATGGTATGATTTGATTGCATTTTATATATGGTTTCTGTTTTGATATTTTAATTTTTCAATGGCACAGGAGCTGGAACTTCATTAAATGTGTCTCTTATCTCCAAATTATTTTTCTGTGGGACATTGAAAGACCTAATTACACCAGTTTTAAGGTTTGCCGAGTCCTCTATATTGTCTACTCTCATAACAATCATAGTGTTATCTGCAAAGGCTACAGTACTATAGTTTATGTTTGTTTCTATTTCCAATATGAGGATGAGAAAAAGTACTAGGGCAAGCACAGTAACTTGGGGAACTGAGTTTTTCACAGTGGATGATATGGATTCTACTTTTGTTGACTTACATGCCGAGTTCTCATTGTTAGGAAATTGTTCCATTGTTCCATTGAAAAAGATCCATTGTTCTACTTTGTCAGCAATTACCTTTGTGCACATTTTGTGCACAATAACGCAATGGTCACATATGTCAAAAGCTTTAGTGAAATTTGTGTACATTACATCGGCATTTTGTTTGTCTCCCCATTACATCTAAGGCCATGACATAGTAGTCCAGCAATTGTGAGAGGCAAGAGCGCCCTATTCTCAATCCATGTTGTCTAGGGTTAGGCACTGTGAATCTGTGTTTTGTGTTCTTACTTCTTAACATCATTTCAAAGTTTTTATGATGTGTGATATTAGTGCTATCAGGCTAAAATTTTTTCCCTCTACTTTATTTCCTCCTTTGTGGAGTGGCACTATCTCTGCTGGTTTAAGTATGTCAGAGATAGCACCATTATCTAGGCTCCTCCTCCAAATAATGATAAAGGAATATGATAGTGGTTTTTGCAACTTTTACCAAGAAATGTATTACAAAGATGAGTGTGGTTCCGCCCTGCCTCCCTAACACTGATATCACAACCAGTCTTCTCAAGTTGCCACAATGGATAAACACCAGTGTGTAAAATACGCAAACCCAAGCCACTGACTTAACCTAACTGACCTAACACCTGGCGGGTTATCTTCGTGCGAGGCGGAAGCGTCAACACCAAATCAAGGGCCATCCTTCCCACCCCATCAGTATAACAACAAATCAACAGCCGACTTATCAGCTGATATGACACGTGCACACTAACATTCCAAGCAAATGTAGTCTAAGAAAGGACACCAAGGTCTTCTGTGTTATAAATTCAAATATCCATTTAAAGCAAATATGAAATAATGTTTGCAGCTTAAAAAATAACATATGTGATTTTTATTCAACATTTTCTGGTGGAGGAGTACAGTAATCACACACACACAAATCACAATAACGTGATATTGTCCGTGCATAGGTTCGAACCCTCATCACGGCCCTTGTGGAGTTTCAAGTGGAACAAGCTGAAGCTCTTCCTCGTCCTCACTCCCCATCACACCTCACACCCCTTTTCATAAAATAGAAGGTTGTGTAGGGGAAGTGGGAAGGCAGTCAGCCTGGAAACTATGTGGTGGGCGTGGTGGCGGTTCACACCGAGACACGTGCAGTGGAACAAGCAATGAGGCACCCACTGGCAGTAAGATGTAATCCATTGAACACTACGAATTCTGTAGTCTTTCATGAAGGAGACAGTACAAAGGTTGGAGGCTAACTCCATACACAGTTTCAAATGTAGATATGACAGAGCCCAGTAGGCTCAGGAATATGTACATCAGTTGATTGACGGTTGAGAGGCGGGACCAAAGAGCCAGAGCTCAACCCCCGCAAACACAACTAGGCGAGTACAAGCAGGAGAGCGTACAAGTTAGGAACCAAAGAGCAGAAGCAGAACCCCCAGCAAGAGCAATTAGCAAAGCGCGCCCCCACTGGGGAATATCTCATAAATGGTTTACGGGCTCACCATAGCCGGTGCTACATGGACACTTCGTTCTGAGTAGCTAAATCTGAAACATAAATGGTCATAAAGGCATGGCAAGTGGAGGCGTGCTGGTGCCATGAGGTAGCTGACCGCACTCGTCAATTCACATCGGCTTACTTTCCATTTTCAAGTAGTTGTTAACATCTAACACAAAACTCCTACAAATGTTGAAGGACAAAACTTGCCGCTCGCCAAATCAACTTTCCCGCGCAATGATGTCAGGTGGAATAAGGGTGGTACGTCAGTGGGTGAGGGGGACGGATGTCAGTGGGTGCGGGGACGGATGTCAGTGGGTGCGGGGGACGGATGTCAGTGGGTGCGGGGGACGGATGTCAGTGGGTGCGGGGACGGATGTCAGTGGGTGCGGGGGACGGATGTCAGTGGGCGCGGGGGACGGATGTCAGTGGGCGCGGGGGACGGATGTCAGTGGGCGCGGGGGACGGATGTCAGTGGGCGCGGGGGACGGATGTCAGTGGGCGCGGGGGACGGATGTCAGTGGGCGCGGGGGACGGATGTCAGTGGGTGCAGGGACGGATGTCAGTGGGTGCGGGGGACGGATGTCAGCCAACCCCGGAAAGACCCCAACGTGCGGGCCTTTGTTCCCATAACCCGCCACCCTCCGCGGGACCACTCTCCCCCCCCCCTCAACCTTAAACCACCATCACGGCTTTTTTTTTTTTTACAAACCTTTCGCTTTTTACATTAATCTAAAATTGGGCATCACGTGCCGAGAACAACAAATGTCTTTGACCAAAATGTGAAGCGATGGGCTCTTTTAAGTCTTTAATTAAACGGATAATAAAAATCCCGGAGGTTGAATGTCCCAGAACAGAGGAAGAAGGGAACAAAGTCAATTACCCTCAAAGTTCTCCCCCGAAATCCCGTTTTCTATTGTTTGTAACCTTTTGTCCATTTATTTTTTAACATTTATTAGATCAGATTGGAGAACTTTATTCGTGGCAACTTGTAATAAATGTTACTAAGTAAATCAGGCTTCAATCTTTAGACAAATAAAACATATTTAACATACAATGTGCGCGGTGATATACATTGGTAAAATGCTGTGTAAAGTACTGACAAATTTTTTTTTTTTTAATTTTGCCCCGAGGGGCGAGTTTATTGGGCAGCGCCACTCGTCTTGTGAGTGGACACACCGCCATAGTGACAGTATTGGGCAGCGTCACTCGTCTTGTGAGTGGACACACCGCCATAGTGACAGTATTGGGCAGCGTCACTCGTCTTGTGAGTGGACACACCGCCATAGTGACAGTATTGGGCAGCGCCACTCGTCTTGTGAGTGGACACACCGCCATAGTGACAGTATTGGGCAGCGCCACTCGTCTTGTGAGTGGACACACCGCCATAGTGACAGTATTGGGCAGCGCCACTCATCCTGTGAGTGGACACACCGCCATCTTGAGGTTATCTTGAGATGATTTCGGGGCTTTTAGTGTCCCCGCGGCCCGGTCCTCGACCAGGCCTCCACCCCCAGGAGCAGCCCGTGACAGCTGACTAACACCCAGGTACCTATTTTACTGCTAGGTAACAGGGGCATAGGGTGAAAGAAACTCGGCCCATTGTTTCTCGCCGGCGCCCGGGATCGACCCCGGGACCACAGGATCACAAGTCCAGTGTGCTGTCCGCTCGGCCGACCGGCTCCCCAATACTGCCATAGTGACAGTATTGGGCAGCGCCACTCATCCTGTGAGTGGACACACCGCCATAGTGACAGTATTGGGCAGCGCCACTCGTCTTGTGAGTGGACACACCGCCATAGCAGCATGTACTGATAATAGTTGTATTAAACACACATAGTAGGAAGTAGAATAATCTAAAACAAATAACTGTTTTGGCACAAGATTGCCACTTGCCTAGCTAAGTGAACTATGGGGGTCCAGTTTCTGAATCCATTATGTGCCTCTGTAACCCTTTCCACGCAACCCGTCCATTCCATCCAGCGCTCGACCCCAAAAACGCATTCTTCAATTTTACCATGCTGTTCATTCAAAATAGGTTTATTTTCAAAATATAAATTAATAGTTATACTTAACTAAAACTGCAAGATCGTATAAACAGATAACATTAAGGAGAGGAAATCAAGAAGCAACAGTGATTATTAAGAACTCAAGATATTTCTATGCAAAGCTAAAAGCAAAAACCATATCTATAGCACTGTATTGGGTCATTGTCCAAGAGATGGAACCATTACTGATGATGAAATGAGTGATTAAGGAACCCTAAACACAAAAAAGAACCCAAATACCATTTTACACGAAAGTGATCCCAGCCTTGACCCCAGGTTATCTTCTTAAGGTTATCTTGAGATGATATCTGGGGCTTAACGGTCCTCGACCAGGCCTCCTCCTTTTTGTTACACATCCCTAGGAAGCAGCCCGTAGCAGCTGTCTAACTCCCAGGTACCTATTTACTGCTAGGTAACAGGGGGGCATCAGGGTGAAAAACATTTTGCCAATTTATTTCTGCCTCCACCGGGGATCGAACCCGGAACCTCAGGACTACGAATCCGAAGCGCTGTCCACCCAGCTGTCAGGCGCACCCATACACCAGATGTCACCCCATCTGTGACATGTGATACGCGTGTTGTCGGCCACTCCATGATACGCGTGGTGTCGGCCACTCCATGATACGCGTGGTGTCGGCCACTCCATGATACGCGTGGTGTCGGCCACTCCATGATACGCGTGGTGTCGGCCACTCCATGATACGCGTGTTGTCGGCCACTCCATGATACGCGTGGTGTCGGCCACTCCATGATACGCGTGGTGTCGGCCACTCCATGATACGCGTGGTGTCGGCCACTCCATGATACGCGTGGTGTCGGCCACTCCATGATACGCGTGGTGTCGGCCCCTCCATGATACGCGTGGTGTCGGCCACTCCATGATACGCGTGGTGTCGGCCACTCCATGATACGCGTGGTGTCGGCCACTCCATGATACGCGTGGTGTCGGCCACTCCATGATACGCGTGGTGTCGGCCACTCCATGATACGCGTGGTGTCGGCCACTCCATGATACGCGTGATGTCGGCCACTCCATGATACGCGTGGTGTCGGCCACTCCATGATACGTGTGGTGTCGGCCCACTCCATGATACGTGTGGTGTCGGCCACTCCATGATACGTGTGGTGTCGGCCACTCCATGATACGTGTGGTGTCGGCCACTCCATGATACGCGTGGTGTCGGCCACTCCATGATACGCGTGGTGTCGGCCACTCCATGATACGCGTGGTGTCGGCCACTCCATGATACGCGTGGTGTCGGCCACTCCATGATACGCGTGGTGTCGGCCACTCCATGATACGCGTGGTGTCGGCCACTGGTTGATACCTGGTTGATACCTGGTTGATGGGGTTCTGGGAGTTCTTCTACTCCCCAAGCCCGGCCCGAGGCCAGGCTTGACTTGTGAGAGTTTGGTCCACTAGGCTGTTGCTTGGAGCGGCCCGCAGGCCCACATACCCACCACAGCCCGGCTGGTCCGGAACTCCTTGGAGGAATAAATCTAGTTTCCTCTTGAAGATGTCCACGGTTGTTCCGGCAATATTTCTTATGCTTGCTGGGAGGACGTTGAACAACCGTGGACCTCTGATGTTTATACAGTGTTCTCTGATTGTGCCTATGGCACCCCTGCTCTTCACTGGTTCTATTCTGCATTTTCTTCCATATCGTTCACTCCAGTACGTTGTTATTTTACTGTGTAGATTTGGGACCTGGCCCTCCAGTATCTTCCAGGTGTATATTATTTGATATCTCTCTCGTCTTCTTTCTAGTGAGTACATTTGGAGAGCTTTGAGACGATCCCAATAATTTAGGTGCTTTATCGCGTCTATACGTGCTGTATATGTTCTCTGTATTCCCTCTATTTCAGCAATCTCTCCTGCTCTGAGGGGGAAGTGAGTACTGAACAGTACTCAAGACGGAACAGCACAAGTGACTTGAAGAGTACAAGCATTGTGATGTGATCCCTGGATTTGAAAGTTCTCGTAATCCATCCTATCATTTTTCTGGCTGTCGCAATATTTGCTTGGTTATGCTCACTAAACGTTAGGTCGTCAGACATCATTATTCCCAAATCCTTTACATGCTTTTTCCTACTATGGGCACATTGATTGTGTTTTGTACTCTGTATTATGTTTAAGGTCCTCATTTTTACGTACCTT
>WNGS01165503.1:31123458-31160071 GCA_020271785.1 Procambarus virginalis
CTGCTCCTGTGGAAGTAGGTTGACGAGGAACTCACTAGAGTGCGGTAGGTTTTTGTCACGACGAAAGCTACTTTAACAGTCATGTGGAAGACATCATTAAAAAGGAAGGTGAATTTGCCATTCTATCCCCCCCCCCACCAATGAAACAGGTCTACTCTACAGAACCTGCCCAACCTATTAAACTCCTCTACAGAAGCTTCTTTTCAATGGCCTACAAGACGTTGGTCAAATTGTTGGTCAAATCCAACACGTAACGGACGGGAAAATAAAAGTAAAATAACCCCAACAAAATCAGGAACTAAAACGAATATTCAATAAACTTCATAAAAGGAGGCGACGAGTCACAATAACGTGGCTGAAGAATGCTGACCAGACCACACACTAGAAGGCGAAGGGACGACGACGTTTCGGTCCGTCCTGGACCATTCTCAAGTCGATTGCGATTTGATCGCCTTAAGAATGGTCCAGGACGGACCGAAACGTCGTCGCCCCTTCACCTTCTAGTGTGGTCTGGTCAACAGTCTTCATAAAAGGATTTAACTGTACTCACCCTGTTCTCATTCCTGAAGGTAACGAGGAGTTTGCCAGTTGTTCCATGATACATGGAAGTGGTGCCATCCCGATTATCATTAAAGCGGTAACCAGATGCAGGCATCTGCGTTACTAACGAGGCACAAAATTGTAACAGGTACTGACAGCCGTGAAACGTGTAACATCGCTCCACGAGGCCCACCTGTAAAACAATAAGAAAAAAAAACATTTGGATAAAAATACGTGCAAAGAGTACCTTAATTTGTGCTTTATACAACATTTTTAGTACACTAATTGCCAACTCTCATACCTTCCACATGACAGAGTAAGATGTTATTATTATCAGTCCCTTAACTCAAAAACTCATTTTCAATGCATCTTCCCAAATCACCTTTAGATGCAGAGGTGTTAATCCCCGGACCCAATAGCAGGTAGGTACACGGCTCTGCCTCTCCTAACCATTATCATATATTTGACAATTAATACCACATCGCAGTAAGCATCTACATAGTACTGTACTAAGAAATGGCTCGAGCAGCCTCTGGCTCGTAAATGGATGTAAATCTTGACCTATACAACGCCTTTATGCCTAATCTTTTAAATAAATATCTTCTGTATAATAAAATATTAAGGCCAAACAACGAGGATTGAACCCCTCCCCAAGGCACACACACTACTGCACCATTATTGGTCCACTCGGTTGTGTCGATGTTGTCAGGAGATGGTGGGAGTGATAGTGGGGAGTGGTAGTGGTGGTAGTGATAGTGGGGAGTGGGAGTGGGAGTGGTAGTGGTGGTAGTGATAGTGGGGAGTGGTAGTGGTGGGAGTGATAGTGGGGAGTGGTAGTGGTGGTAGTGATAGTGGGGAGTGGCAGTGGTGGTAGTGATAATGGCAAGTGATAGTGGTGATAATGGCAAGTGATAGTGGTGAGGTGTCATGACAAGTCATGAGTGTGAGTGATAGTGGTGAGTGGTAATAATTCATAGCATTAATGTTTGGGTTATGTTCTACATTTTTTGAAAGAAAAAAATCACAGTTACCATCATTCATTTAAACATTCGTAATGTGAGATACTCAACAGGAAAAAATGTTTCCTGACAAATACATATCTACTGCATCTAGTGACATTACCCTCTATTACCAGCAAACAGCTGCTGCAGCCATCAGGCTCAAATTCCTTTCAAATGGCAGACTTCTAAACAAATGTTTCAGAATGCAGACCATGAGTCACAATAACGTGGCTGAAATATGTTGACCAGACCACACACTAGAAGGTGAAGGGGCGACGACGTTTCGGTCCGTCCTGGACCGTTTTGAATCGACTTGAGAATAGTCCAGGACGGACCGAAATGTCGTCGTCCCTTCACCTTCTAGTGTGGGGTCTGGTCAACAATATTTTAGAATGTTCACACATTTTAAAATGCATTCAGTAAAAACTTTATGTACTGCATCATTTTGTCACCACTCTACCATAGCAGCATATCACAGTGAAAAATTAAAATGCCGAGTTTGTCTCCAATTTGTCTATTTCCCTCAGCATTTTATATGTAGTTCATCCTCCCTATCCTTTAAGGCTGTGTTATTGAGTTATTTGAACTCAAACTGGGGTTTGCATCCCACAAGGTTTGTAGTTAACTAGATTCAACACGGATGTCTATTAATAACTGGGTTACTGGATGTCAAACCAGCTGATGTATGGTTCATTAAGAGTCTCTGGAGTATAAGTGGCCATGTCATAAGAAATTCATCAGTCCCTCAATGCCTACAGAACTACACTGAGGAGTGCATGATGTGTCTGTCACCACCTCACCATGTTTTTGACTCCCAGCCAGGTACTTTAGCATACAAAATAGTCATAGATTATTTCATAATATTAGTAATGGCAATAGGTTGTCCCTGAACGAACGTGTAAAATGTAATTGCCTATATGAGGAGAGTGGTGCTCGAGGCATGGGTGAGGGCACGCGAACTTCCCACCACTACTGCCACCCTCTTCTTCCCACCAACCAGTTAAAATTTTAAGGTATAATTTAAAAATACAATATTCGTACATTCATGCGTGTACCGTCAATAATACAACTCACCAGAGCTGAACGAGTAGAATTAGTATTATTTGTTGTTGGCATACGGAATGGGAGTTTCTTTGGCCACCAAGTTGGTCTTGGGAGTTGGGCCCATGGCACTGGCCGTTCTTCTCCAAGACTACAACGCACTACAAACGGAACAAACTCCTCCAATTCCGCCTGAAACAGAATGAGAAAACATTTGAAAATATAAATATTATAGACATGCATAAGCCTGACATCATTATAGGAAAAGGGGTATGAAGAATTTAAGTTATGCATGGCAAATGCAATTCAAAAGTACATGAAATTGTACACATAATTACAGAACTGTGAATACTTTAAATCACAGGCATTGAAGGAGGGTATCACCTGGTCCGTGCCAGTCAAGTACATAAATGGCAGAAGTGAGACAAACTAACTTTTGTAATAGTTAAATGGTGCCTACATTTCAAGAAGTATAGTGTAAGTACATTAGTAAAGATGCAAAGACATGCTATGAAATGGCTACAAAACCTAAAACGCTTGAGCTACGATTAGAAATTGGAGGCGTTATAAATGTATAACCTACTGGGCAAAAAATAAATTGTATGTGGTGACATGATCACCACATACAAATTTTACCACAAACTGACAAATCTGTAACAGCTAGACCAAGGGAAAGTACAGTATGCCAAAACTATCAGAAGCTTACAAATGTGGTATGACTAAGATTATAGGGAAGCCGGAGCATCACACAAGTATAGTTCTAACATCGTGTATAATGGTAATTATCCATTATACACTTGGATAATTACTGTTCGGACATAGTACAATATGGACACAACATTGTGAATGAATGCAAGTGTGTATTCACTTAGTTGCATTTTACGGGGGTTGAGCTTTGCTCTTTCGGCCCGCCTCTCAACTGTCAATCAACTGTTTACTAACTGTTCTGAATTTACTGTGTGGCGGTCGGGTAATGTTTGTGGGTACTGTGCGGCCGCAAGTGGGGGTGTGAGCAAACAGGGAGTGTCGGTAGGAAACTTGTATACATAGTGTTGTGCATCAGTGGTTACTGTGTGGATGAGGCGGGTGAGGGGAAGGGAACTATGAGAAGAATGTGCCAAGCCACTATGACTATGTAGCACTTGGAAGAGATCAGGATAAGGATTTGGAATGGGACAGATTAAAGAATGGTATCCAACCACTTGGACGGTCGGGAATTGAATGCAGACCTGCACAAAATGAGATCTTCGCTCTACCGTCCAGTCCAAGTGGTTGGGTGAGAGAGGGGCGAGTACTGTGTGGATGAGTGGATAATGTGAATGAGCTTGGAGAGGTTTTTACCTGTAGCTAGTTTCAAAGGTTTGCTCTTGCAGCACAACTGGTGTTCAGTTTTTTCTTGTAATAACTTAGTAAGGTTGTTTGCTTGCAGTAGCCCATAAGCCTACATATCCATTACAACCTGGCCGGATTCAGCACTTCCAGCACTTGCTTATCCACGTCCCACATGCAAATTTCAACTTTTGTTCTGACAATATTTCTTAGAAGTGTTAAAAGGCTGAAAAGCCCTGAGCCTCTGATGTTTATACAGTGTTCTCTGATTATGCACATGCCACCTCTACTCTTCAATGGCTTTATTCTGCATTTCTTGTCATATCTTTTGCTCTAGTAAATATATATTTTATTGTGCATATTTGGTACATGGCCTTAATATACCTTCAATATATAAATTATGATAAGCACATATAACATAATCTACACAAAAAACTTTGAAAGATAGTTAAGTAAGAACACAAAACGCACGAGTCTACATGATGACCAACACGGGTTTACAGCAGGACACTCCTGCCTCTCACACACGTTAGGACTACTGCCATGGCCTCGGATACCATACATGATAAGCAAAGTGATAAGCATAGGTTTTGATAATTGTGTCCATGGTATAATTGCTCACAAAAACTGAGCAAACTGGCAAAGTCAAAAGATGGATCTATAATTTCTAATAAACAGACAAAAGAGTAATGACCAATAGAGTAAAAATCTGGATCATCCACCTAAGAAAAGTGTGATCTCCCAGAGTACAGTACCCTGGCTCCAGCAATCTTCTTCATTCTCCTAATCAACATCTCTTTTACAGATAACAATGAATTTACAGAGAATTCAGTAAATCTTCAAAGTGGTATAAACAGAGTACTTCAGTTACATAAATTAAATAGTTAATGTAGTTCCGTTCCTGCACTATACCTGGAGCATACGTGAGAGGGTTCCGAGACGAAATCAAAATTGGACTACCACACACAAAACAGTCAAACCACACAAAGTAAAAGAAAGAAAAGGCAATGTAAAAGACACGGGAATAATCATATCAAAAGATCTTACTATTTAAAGAAGATAATGAAGTAGCTGCCATAATTGCAAGAAAAAAGGATAGGCTGTATTACAAGAACTTTTCAAACCAGAGATGCCAAAAGCAATAATTGTACTTTTAAGACACTAGTATATTGCTATCTAGAGTGGAATATTATTGAAAATTAATTGCCAAATTCAAAGATGAAGAAGTTGCTGACTTGGAGATCATAAAGGACTTTTACTGTTTAAATTCATAAAAAAATAAAAACTATTGACACTGCTTAAAATCTCTCAAGAACAACTCCCTTAAATGTAAATGAGATACATAATAATTAACAAATTGGAAAAAAAAAAGTAGATAATATGGTTTCATATCTGCACACTGAAAAAATTTCTAAAGAGACCACGACACTGACACAACATGTAAAGCCTCATTGAAAAGTAGTGGTGCAATAAGTACTCTTAAGAGTATTTTATTAACAATAAGGGCCCATGGCTTTTAACACCCTACCTCTAGAAAACACAGGACATAACTAGTCGACCTATTTTGCCATTCAAGGGGGAAACTTGATAAACACCTTCAAAAGGTACCTGATCAAGCGAGACGCGATTCCTACATCAGACTGCGTGCAGCGGTGTCCAACAGCCTGGTTGACCCAAGCTATCAATCAGGAGGCCTGATCAGAGACTGGGCAGCAGGGACATTGATCCTCAGAACCACCTCAAGGTAAGGAAAGGCATAATGTTCCTCCCCTGAACCTGCATTAATTCTAGGTCATGAATTGTATTTATCCAGATGTTCCACTCATCTATTTAACTTGCTGTCAGGGCATTGACCTGTAATTTAACACATCTTGTCAGACTTTTTTTGTGTGATTGGTATCATGTTTGTGCCCTTTTTCATATTTTTGACAGGTCTCCTGTGTGTGTGTGTCATTGTATACTGTTCTTTCATCAGTAGCTTGCACAGTATTCCTGGAGTAACCAGCATGTAATCTGAGCTGGGAACTGTGTTTGATACATTCAGATCTAAGAATGTAGAGGCTTAGTCAGCCCATTCCAACTTTCATTCATACAATCGTCATTTTCCACTTTCATGGGATGAGATACCAGCTCAGATAAAAAAAAAAGTTACAGTATATACAATATTGTAACTTCTAAAATAAAAATATAACTCATTCATTTACTAAATCATTCACAATATTTTGTATCAAAGATAAACAAGCAACGTCACACTCCAGTCATTCACAACATCCCCCCCCACCACCACTTTACAAGTCTAGGTGTACAGTGTTCCTCATGAACTGCCATATACTTTACAGTACGTATATTTAAACTGCTTCTACCAAGCCTTGTCCCATATCACATCTTGTGTGTTGCTCAATATTAATCTATGTGCCAGTGTCCACTGCATTGTGGAGTTGAAGGAGGGAGGCAGACCAGGCTATACAAAGCGGAAGGAGAGATATTAAGAGACGAGTTATCAATGGTAGGGTGAGGCCTTGCTTAGAAGAAGTACAATGGCAGAGAAAATTTGAGTAAAATACAATAAATAAAATTATTGAATTTATTATCCCAGAAAAGACACAAAGCCGTTTTAATTCATCACACTAAAGAAAATGGAAGAGAAAAGCAATACAAGACCTGGATTCAATAGGAAATGCAGGAAAGAGGAGAGGATCAGGAAAAATATGGAAAATGGACAGAATACTCAGCATAGATGATAAGAGGGGCATTAAAGTTATAAATGAATAGAGTATACTAAAGTCAGAAGGGTGGCCAGGAGGTACAGAAATATGAAAATAGTGACAAGAACTAGAGACCAACCAAAGCTGCACTGCCATATAATTAGCACGATATATTACTATCACCATGATCAGCCTAAGGAAATAAGATCACATTTTAAATAAGAGCAACAAAGTGAGTCTAGAGCAACAGTAGATGAAATAGTAGTACAGTACAACAACTGAGGAAGAAGTAATTCAACAGGATCCAGACCCAACAAAGAAGGACTAGACGTATATCACCATAGATGCAGGAGTCGATACAAATACTGTCAACCCGGACCCAACAAACAAGGACTAGACGTAATATCACCTTAGATGCAGGAGTCAATACAAATACTGTCGACCCACTAAATTTTTTAATTAATACACAGGATCTCTCATAATCTGGGAAAAGGGAAAAGTAGTCTCAATATTCAAAACAGGCAACAGACAAGAGGTACAGTACTAAATTATAGACCAATGTCACCGCAACCCGTCCTCGCAAATTCGTAGTCAATATTGACTTATTAAATACGTGCATCGGTGATATTCTAAACATAATAGTTTACCTTGAAAAGCTTCATAGAAAACACCGACCTTACCTAACCTTGTTAGTATGTTAAGATAAGCATCTTATTGCTTCGTAATTACAATTATTACTTAACCTATACCTGTAACAGGTTAAGTAACAATTGTAATTACGAAGCAATAAGACGCTTATCTTGACATACTAACAAGGTTAGGTAAGGTCGGGTTTTCTATGAAGCTTTCAAGGTAAACTATTATGTTTAGTATGTCACCTATGCACATATTTAATAAGCCAATATTGACTATACGAATTTGCGAGGACAGGTTGGTCACCTACATGCATTCCTTGCAAAGTGCACAAGTAACCAGGATGAGAATAAAGTATATGAAGGAGAGAAGTTTTTTTAACAGAAAAGCTATAGGGGTACAGAGAAGAGAGTCATGCCTGACAAGTCTGATCACATTTAATGACAAGGTCACCAAAATATGCACTGCAGGCCACTCCAAGCAACAACCTAGTGGCCCAACCCCGCACAAGTCAGCCTGGCCTCGTGCCGGGCTTGGGGAGTAGAAGAACTCCAGAACCCCATCAACCAGGTATCAAGCAAGCAGGTATGACAGAAGAAAAGAAGGTTGCCTCTTTCTAGATTACCAAAATATAAGAAAATATTTTTGTCCTGCACAAGTGGTCAGCAAATGGGCTGCATTAATAGAAGTACTGTAGTAGTAGTAGTAGTAGTAATAGTAATGGAAGACAGCTCCATTCACAATTTCAAGACCAATATAACAAAATACCCAAACATCAAACATCCAGGGGGGAAAAAAAAGCACACCAGGTTAGAAATGTTGGGCAAAAAACTATACTTCAAGTCTTCTTCAGCTCACCCACACCCGCACACCCCAATCACCAGTCTGCCCTTCAAATGCATCTCAACCTCCCATAACCTGCACACACCTCATCACACCAAACATAGGGTATTTTTGTATTTTTATGAAAGGATAAGGAGTTGTATTTTAAGAACTATTACAGACTGTTTGCTATTGGAACATGTTTTATCATAGAGGCCCAGAATACCTTCTCTTGATCAACTGTGACTTATATATCATAATATATATAGATATATATATATATATACAATTAATATATATACGTATATATATATATATATATATTATATATATATCATCTCCAGAGTTAAATTAATTTCTAATTCTAGGGAGCAAATTCCTATTTAGATATTACGTCATAAATGTTGAAAAAAAGCTAGGTAATAAAAGTATACAAGTTTTGAGAAAAATTTCAGTATTCTCTCAATAGTTAATTTACACCAGTGTGATGATAAAGTATCAACATTCGACAAAATAATGCACACACAACTTTTATATTAACTCTCACATTTCACATTCAACCTCCAGTCCTTATGATATACTGCAGAATACTTGTATCCATAGGAGCAAATTTCACCTACAAAATCCCCATTTAAAAAAAAAAAAAAGCATACAACATGTACCTCTACACTTACCACACTCATTTCATGAAGCGATGAGGGCTACCCCCGGAAAAAAGGAGGGGAGGTTGGACACCATCACCCCAGAAGCAGAGTCTACATATTCTTGGTCGTCGACTCCATTTCTATCGGCCGCAGGCTGAACTAGGAGAACACCCACTACTTAAAATCATCGGATCGCTGTCCGTTTCTTCTTTTTCCTTCCTTGTAACAAGTGAGAGCCCCCATTAGGCAAGGTGGCTGCACAACACTTCCATGCTCCAATGCACTGGAAATATATGAAAATCATATTAGTAAATGTAAACTACAGGTATACATATTATGTATTAACCTAGTTGTATCACCTAGTTGTTCTTACGGGGTGTGAGCTCTGCTCTTTCGGCCCCCTCTCAACTGTCAATCAATCAATTATAACAAACTACTAATTTCCTCCCCCCCCACACTCACACACACGCACAGGAGCCGCTCCGTAGCAGCTGTCTAACTCCCAGGTACCTATTTACTGCTAGGCAACAGGGTATATCAGGGTGAAAGAAATTTTGCCCATTTGTTTCTGCCTGGTCCGGGAATCAAACCCAGGCCACAGAATTACAAGGCAACTAGGAAAGAACTGATTGCCAGCTGTAAATTAGTAAAAGAAAACACTGTAAATAGAATTAAGTCCATAATAATTTTTGGGTGTTGAGAAAAGGAAATACCATCTAGGATAAATATAGTAGAAGAGAAAAAAGAGAGGATAGGCAAATATGAAAAAGATAAGAATAGTAAATTTTAAGTAATTTACAATCCTGCCAGCAAAGAATAGAAGACCCAAGCAGGAATACGATGACAACAATCAAGCATATGTATAGATAAACTACAGAAAATAGCAAACAGTAGCACACAAACCAAGAGCTAAATTACTAGTCAAGGACCTAAATCATGGAGAATGATCGACTGGGAATCGAGAAATTGTGGAGAGCAAAATTGGTGGACGTTATGGAAAGAAACTTCTTAATACAATGTGTAAAGGATGACAAGAGAAAGGGGAGGAGATACACCAAGCCTAATGGACCTGATCTTCATCCAGAATGAGGAAAACAGGGAACTTGGATCATGAAATACCAGTAGGAACCAGTGTTCATTGTGTCAGTCTTTGATTATATGATCAAACAGAAAACAATGACTATAAGTACAAGGGACCATAAGTCAGGGAAAATAACAGACTATAGGAAAGATGATTTTACGTGAGGGTTAAAAAGAGTAGTGTCTGGAAAATGTACAATGGGAGGAAGACCTTTTTCTTAATCTTTAAACCTTTGAAATAATTCTGGATATTATAATTCTTCTTTGGATAAGCACACATAGGGATTTTATTGTCAATTGAAATGAGAAAATTTGTCTTTGCACTTTGCCCTTTGATACAGGTAAAATGAGAAAAATAAAACACAAATATGACGCAAAAATAAACTTGCATACGATTAGAATTAGCCTACTCATTTCTATTTTTTTGCAGAACACCTAGTTACCTTGGGGGATCTGCAGAACCCCTGTTAAGAAATACAGTCTATCAGCATGTGCATTTCAACTCTGGATAACGCCTTTGTTGACTTCAGTGTTGCACATCTGGGTGATCTGGGTGGTGCTGCCGCCCTCGGGGAATCAGCCAAGCCCCGTAGAATCATACAGATCTGGGCCACCATTACAATTTTGTCCCCGTTGTTTCAGACACACTTGGTGCCTGGGGTTAGTGTGCCACTAGTTTTTTTTTTTTAAGGATCTGGGTTCTAAGGTAATTGACATAATACGAGACCTTGTGTTGAGAAAGTCTGTCTGTACAAATCTGGATGCCAGATGCTTGGGGCTAGCCACAACCAAATTTGCAGGGGTAATGTTCTGCGGTATGGGACAGACAAAGGTTGGTTGAGGTTGGCCCAAGTTAAGTGCTTTAAGAAATATTAGCAATTATAAATACCCCTAGACAATTTCATTGAGTCTTTCATGGAATGAATTATGAAATATGTTGTAGTTAAGATGGAGTTGTCTGTCATAATATAATTTCTTAGGACCCATACAGTTGTTTTTAGTGGTTCTCAGTAATATATTTTCTGAGGGGGGGGGGGGGACAGGAATAATTTGGGATAGACAGATGAATACATAGGCAGACGGATGGACAGATACACACAGGCATGGGGAATGCCAGCCCCCCCCCCCTTCCTTTTCCTCTGTATAATGTGAGAATGTTTGTCTGTCCAAAGTTAAGAGGCCAGATGCTTAGGGCTAGCATCACCAAAAGTTGCATAGGTTTTGTGTACGGGACAGACACAAGCTGATCAGGGTTGTCAAAATTCAAAAGGTAACAGCACGCCAGAGTCACATTCTGACCCTCTATAACAATTTTTGCACTGGCTGCCGGTTACGCATTTCAAAATATTTTGAAAACCAAAAGTAACAAAAAATTCTAATAAAAAAACACCATTATTCACTGATCTCAGGATAATTAACTATCATTGTTATCATAATTAACTATATTAGTTATCAAAGTAACTCGTTATATCGTTACTTTGGCCATAATAGCATGAAACACGGGTCCATCGGTTAAGTTATGTTCGGACAATTTAGTGCATCATTTTGTAAGGTGACAACTCGAGAAGATGGGCAGCTCAAGAAATTTATTAAGCTAGTCACTAGAAACTCTATGGAAATTGTGCCATAAATTTCACACCTGTCTCCATGAAAATTGCATGGGGGTTGTTTATGATTACTTGTATTTCTTAAAGCATTTAACTTAAGATATAATCAGTATGAGCTAGGAGAAGGATTCGAACCACTGGATACTCAGACAATGCTTACACCACGACATATTAATGTGATTTCTTTGTGCATTTAACTTAAGACATATAGTACCCCCCAATCAGCCTATGTACATCCCGTACGTAGACCAAACCCTCTGCAAATTTGGGTGAGTTTAGCCACAAGCATATGGCATCCTACTATAGAAAGAGAGAGACACTTTCTTATACACAGAGATTACTAGAATGGTATCCGGCAGTGTCTGAGACCCTGCACACTGAATTCAGGCCCTCTGAATCGCTGTCACTGCCTTGTTGCCCCAAGCCATACTGAATATAGGTGTATTTGTGGCAAAACAGTGGCTGAAAGGTATGGCCAGCAAGGCCTGCTCTGCCAAAGCACAGGGTGATGCCACTCAAGACACAGGTTAATGATCATAATATGATTATAAGTGCTTGCATGTTTTGACTAGCTGCGTGGAGGTCTTTTACAAGTTTATAACAATAAACCAGTGCATTTGTATAACATTTGGGAGTTTCACAACACTGAGGCCCTGGAGCTAAATAATTAGGCCTCTACTTTGTAGGTTAGAGAAAAGTTGTGTTTTGAGGGGGAGAAAATTGCATTGGCGTGTCGGCAACCTATGATCCGCAAAACTAATAAAACAATGGTTTGCGTGTTACATGATGTGATAGACCTATAAACAAGACAATGATAAGCCTACATGAGATTTTCTTGGTTATTATATATTTGAACAATTATATAAAACAAAAAGTAGACTTCCTATACAGAGAACAGGAAAATATTTGTTAAAATAATGTAAAACTATTATGATAAATTTTAATGTTTTTCAAAATATGTAAAGGCCAAAGTGCAATTTATTTCCCAAGAATTTCCTTGTCCATATTTACAGTTCTGAGTACGGTATTAATATAATAAGTCCTAAGGGATCACAAGTTGTACTGTACTCTATATGTTCATAATAAAAAATAAATGCATGCGTACTCACCTATTTGTGCTTGCGAGGGTTGAGCTTTGACTCTTTGGTCCCGCCTCTCAACTGTCAATCAACTGGTGTACAGGTTCCTCAGCACCAGTTGATTGACAGTTGAGAGGCGGGACCAAGGAGCCAAAGCTCAACCCCCGCAAGCACAAATAGGCGAGTACACGTGAGTTTATTTATTATTATGAACATACAGAGTACAGTACCAGTATATTTTATTGATACCATCTTCTTGAGGTTATCTTGAGATGATTTCGCGGCTTTTTAGTGTCCCCGCGGCCTGGTCCTCGACCAGGCCTCCACCCCTAGGAAGCAGCCCGTGACAGCTGACTAACACCCAGGTACCTATTTTACTGCTAGGTAACAGGGACATAGGGTGAAAGAAACTCTGTCCATTGTTTCTCGCTGGCGCCCAGGATCGAACCCGGGACCACAGGATCACAAGTACAGTGTGCTGTCCGCTCGGCCGACCGGCTCCCTATACTCAGAACTGTAAATATGGACAAGGAAATTCTTGGGAAATAAATTTGTGTGTGCACAAATGTGCATGCGTGCGCACGTGCACACACTGTGTGGGGTCTTGTGGCTGAGTGGACAGCGCTCTGGGGTCGTAGTCCTAAGGGCCCGGGTTCGATCCTCAGCAGAAGCAAAAACAAATTGCAGTTTCTTTCACCCTGGTGCCCATGTTCATCTAGCAGTAAATAAGTACCTGGGAGTTAGATGGCCGTTACAGGTTGCTTCCTGGGGATATGTGTGCGCACGCGTGTTAGAGAGAAATATATGTAGCAGACAAATTAGAGGAAAAACAAATTGGTTAGAAAGGTGGGGTCCAAGAGCTAATACAGTAGCTGGATTCTGCAGATACAAATATTAAATACTAAGTACACACACACACACACACATGGAAGACTGCTAATGTAGTACCAATATTTAAAAAGGGTGACAGACAAGAGGCACTGAACTACAGGCCAGTGTCCTTAACTTGTATACCATGCAAGGTGATGGAGAAGATTGTGAGAAAAAACCTAGTAACACATCTGGAGAGAAGAGACTTCGTGACAACCCAGCAACATGGGTTCAGGGAGGGTAAATTTTGCCTTACAGGCTTGATAGAATTCTACGATCAGGTGACAAAGATTAAGCAAGAAAAAGAAGGATGGGCGGATTGCATTTTTTTGGACTGTCGGAAAGCCTTTGACACAGTACCCCATAAAAGGTTGATGAATAAGCTGGAGAAACAGGCAGGAGTAACTGGTAGGGCACTCCAGTGGATAAGGGAGTACCTAAGCAATAGGAAGCAGAGAGTTATAGTGAGGGGTGAGACCTCAGAATGGCGTGAAGTCACCAGTGGAGTCCCACAGGGCTCTGTGCTTGGACCTATCCTGTTTCTGATATACGTAAATGATCTCCCAGAGGGTATAGACTCATTCCTCTCGATGTTTGCTGACAACGCCAAAATTATGAGAAGGATTAAGACAGAATAGGACAGTTTGAGGCTTCAAGAAGACCTGGACAAGCTGCATGAATGGTCGAACAAATGGCTGTTAGAGTTTAACCCAAGCAAATGTAATGTAATGAAGATAGGGGTAGGAAGCAGGAGACCAGATACAAGGTATCACTTGGGAGATGAAATACTTCAAGAGTCAGAGAGAGAGAAAGACCTGGGGGTTGATATCACGCCAGACCTGTCCCCTGAAGCTCATATCAAGAGGATAACATCAGCAGCATATGCCAGGTTGGCTAACATAAGAACGGCCTTTAGAAACTTGTGTAAGGAATCTTTCAGAACATTATATACCACATATGTCAGACCAATCCTGGAGTATTCGGCTCCAGCATGGAGTCCATATCTAGTTAAGCATAAGACTAAACTGGAAAAGGTTCAAAGGTTTGCCACCAGACTAGTACCCGAGCTGAGAGGCATGAGCTACGAGGAGAGACTACGGGAATTGAACCTCACTTCGTTGGAAGACAGAAGAGTTAGGGGGGACATGATCACCACATTCAAGATTCTCAAGGGAATCGACAGGGTTGATAAAGACAGGCTATTTAACACAAGGGGCACACGCACTAGGGGACACAGGTGGAAACTGAGTGCCCAAATGAGCCACAGAGATATTAGAAAGAACTTTTTTAGTGTCAGAGCGGTTGACAAATGGAATGCATTAGGAAGTGATGTGGTGGAGGCTGACTCCATACACAGTTTCAAGTGTAGATATGATAGAGCCCAATAGGCTCAGGAACCTGAACACCTGTTGATTGATGGTTGAGAGGTGGGACCAAAGAGCCAGAGCTCAACCCCCACAAGCACAACTAGGTGAGTACAACTAGGCGAGTACACAGAGCAGAAGCTCTGTGCCTGCCACTCTCCATGGTGTACAACAAATCACTGATAATAGGTGAACTGCCAAAAATTTGGAAGACGGCTCACGTAGTCCCAATACTCAAGTAGGGTGAACTATAGGCCAGTGTCCCTAACCTGCATACCATGCATGATGAGAAAATTGTGCAAAAAAAAAAAAAAAAAAAAAAAAAAAAAAAAAAAAAAAAAAGCTAGTGGAACATCTAGAGTGAAAGAACTTTGTAACACAACATTAGCATGGGTTCAGGGATGGCAAATCATGCCTCACAGGATTAATTTAATTCTATGAACAGGCAACAAAAATCAGACAAGATAGAGAGAACTGGGCAGACTGCATATTTAGTAGAGTCCCACAGGGATCAGTCCTTGGACCTATACTGTTTCCGATATATTTAAATGATCTCCTAGAGGGAATAGACTCGCTCCTTTCAATGTTTGCTGATGATGGGCAGAAGATTTTGCATTCCATGCAAGATGGAGAAGATTGTGCAAAAAAAGCTAGTAGAACATCTGGAATAAAAGAACTTTGTAACACATCAGCAGGGGTTCAGAGATGGCAAATCATGCCTAACAGGTTTAATTGAGTTCTATAACCAGGCAACAAAAATTAGGCAAGAGAGAGGGCTGGGTAGACTGCATATTTCTGGACTGCCAGAAAGCCTTTGACACAGTACCACATAAGAGACTAGTACACAAACTGGAGATGCAGGCAGAAGTAAAAGGGAAGGTACTCCACTGGATAAGGGAGTACATAAGCAACAGGACACAGCAAGTCACTGTGAGGGGTGAGGTCTCAATGGCAAGGAATCACAAGTGGAGTCCCACAGGGATCAGTCCTTGGACCTATACTGCTTCTGATATAAGTTAATGATCTCCCTGAATGAATAGACTCGTTCCTCTCGATGTTTGCTGATGATGCAAAAATTATGAGGAGGATCAAGACAGAGGAAGATAGTATGAGGCTACAAGATGACCTAGACAAATTGAAGGAATTATCCAACAAATGGCTACTAATGTTCAACCTAAGTAAATGCAAGGTAACGAAACTAGGAGGAAATAGGACGCCAGGCACTGGATACCGATTGGGAAATGAAGTCTCCCATTCTTCACGAAATGGATAGAGAAAGATCTCGATATCACCCCAAACCTTGTCTCCTGAAGCCCACATCAAAAGAATAATATCAGTGGCATACGTGAGGCTGGCTAACATCAGAACTGATTTCAGAAACCTGTGTAAGGAATCCTACAGAACCTTGTACACCACATATGTAAGGCCAATCCTTGCGTATGCAGCCCCAGCATGGAGCTCGTACCTTGTCAAGCACAAGACGAAGCTGGAAAAAGTTCAGAGGTATGCCACTAGACTAGTCCCAGAACTAAGAGGCACGAGTTATGAGGAAAGGCTGCATGAATTGCACCTCACGTCGCTGGAAGACAGGAGATCGGGGAGACATGATCACCACATACAAAATTCTCTATGTGAATTGACAGGGTAGACAAGGATGGATTATTTAACATGGGTGGTACACGCACAAGGGGACAGGTGGAAGCCGAGTACCCAAATGAGCTACAGAGATATTAGAAACAACTTTTTCATTGTCAGTAGTAAGTAAATGGAATGCATTAGGCAGTGATGTGGTGGAGACTGACTCCATACACAGTTTCAAATGTAGATATGATAAAGCCCAGTAGGCTCAGGAATCTGTACACCAGTTGATTAACAGTCGAGAGGCGGGACCAAAGAGCCAGAGCTCAACCCCCGCAAGCACAAATAGGCGAGTACACACACACACACACACAAACACACAGTCAGTTCCCAAAGCTCTAGCACCTGAATATACCAGCAGTAGACAACCTAGGCCTCGACCACCACACTGGCTCAAAGTTGTCACTGGTAGTGTGTATCACTCCTACACCAATATACATACACCCACACACACACACACAATGGCCAAATATTAGGTTGCTGGCGTCCTTGCGTCCTCACACACGCTCCCTGGGACACCAACAAGCATCACAATTACTCAAAATATCAAGGCCCTGGAAATTTAAACTTCTCGCCGGAACTAATTAGCGGAGTAATGAGTGAACTTTAAAACAAGAGGAAGAAGGGGGCTGAGAACCCGGCCAATACCAGCAACAAGTGAGGAGATCTCCCCATTAGTATGTCCCTTAAATTCACCCTAATGGTATCAGTGTCCCGAGGTTCTTATAGACCTAATTCAAGACACGAGTGTGAGTGTGTATATCTCTCCCACAAAACTCACTTTTCCCTACATAATTCCCACAGGGGTGGCATGCGGGCCCACGTGCCCAGGTGGTCGTGGCGGCTCTAAAGGAGGGGGACGGGGAAGGTCATGGTGCCACTTAGGGGTCATCTAAGGGGTGTATTGAGTGACAGGTGCTCAAAGTCACGTCGTTGGTGTGAGCGGCAGGGGCGAGTTTTGCCGCTTCTTGGCCGAGTTGGCTGGCTGGGCCCAGCCACCCCCTCTTACGTCTCCATTGCCGCCCTCTCCCGGCCCCCGCCCGCCCTCTCACGCCCACACCGCCCACTTCTTACCTTCAACCAACTAAAGCATCCTTTTCGGCGAGCACGGCACACAACGACGCTCAAAATGAGGAATTTTGACACAAATGCAGAAGTAAATATGTCCACCAGCCGAGCATAACAATGACCAGCTCCCAGATGGCAGCACCAGTCGGAGGCCTCGCGCGCGCGGTAACTTTGAATGTGACCTTTCTTAGGACATCATGGCTTTATCCCTAAGAAATGTTTATGTGTGTCTCTCACAATGTTCGGTAATATGTTTATTGTTTGTGATGAGTGGCTGTATATGTATGAACACGTTGTACTGATCTGGGTGAGAATAGTTTGAGCTACCTCATCCCTTTTGTGTGTATTTTACCTCAATAAACTTATTTCAGTTTCAATCTCTTTACCTTCAATACTCCTTCCTACCTATATCACTATTCACTAGCTATTATAAATATTATACATCCATCGTTAATACTTTTTTTCATTTAATCTTTTATACAGAAACGCTATGATTTGGCATTGGTTCTTCTATATGCCAGACGGATTAGTGAAAGATATTGCTCTTTCTGAGAAAAATTATATTATCTAATTAGTTTATATTAGGCTGTAAACATTATTTTCGAGTTGTACCCACCATTGAGACATCATCTTCTCTTGAATGCACGCTTTCTTTATGCGATATAACAAAACATTTATTTATTTATTTATTTATTTATTTATTTATTTATATACAAGAAGGTACATTGGGTTTGTGAGAATACATAGCATAGTATTTACAATCTTGTAAAGCCACTAGTACGCGCAGCGTTTCGGGCAGGTCCTTAATCTAAGTGATAATTTTAAGTAGGTAAATTCTAGCAGAATTAATAAAATGATAACAGATACATTGCAAGAAAAAAATGAGATGAGAGAGATTAGTAAGTATATTAAAGCACATTGGTATATTAAAGCTCTGATTGATTGCATTGACAGCTTGACTGGTAGTTTAAACAAGATTAATAGACACCATACAGCATTTAAAGCAACTCCTTCATGTCATAGTTTATGCGATCGTCCCGTTAATTTCAGGTGAATTCCATCTTATGCAGGCGATGAGTCACAATAACGTGGCTGAAGAATGTTGACCAGACCACACACTAGAAGGTGAAGGGACGACGGCGTTTCGGTCCGTCCTGGACCATTCTCAAGTCGATTCTCGCCTAAAGAATCGACTTGAGAATGGTCCAGGACGGACCGAAACGTCGTCGTCCCTTCACCTTCTCGTGTGTGTGGTCTGGTCAAAATTCCATCTTATGTTGGATTCCAAATGCATTATATAGAGTTGAGTTGAACTAAGAATATGTCTTCAAAGAAGCCAATGACTATAACTTTGGATTGCCTATAAGCATTCTGAGAAAAAATAATACTCCAACACAATTTTGTTGAGCTCAGCCAAAAGGAATCTACACTAGCAATTCTGTCTATAATATTACTACCGATACAAAAGAGCCACAGATCTATGGCTAATCCATTGAAATCAGCAAACTCCAAGATTTGACTACTACTACTTAGCACTGACAAGCCGCCGTCTTCCTGTCCCCGTCAAGGCCCACAGAGAGATAGTGGCAAATTCGGGTAAATGAGTATCTCTTGGAGGTTTGTATTGCCTGCCTACGTCAACCTACCAACGCAAACTATCAGAAAAACTATTGTCACACCCTGTACCACTATATATATAATATATATATATATATATAATATATATATAATATATATATATATAATATATATATGATATATATATATATATATATATATTATATATATGCGGAAAATCCACAGAAATGGAAAAGAGAGTGAACGTTTCGGCCGATCTGGTCTTTGTCAACACCGTACTGAAGAAATCAACAAGGAATAGTGGAGGCAGACACTAGATCAGGGGTCTCCAAACTTTTCAATGTAAGGGCCACATTATATATTTCCCATATTTATGCGGGCCGAAGGAATAAAAATGAAAAAAAAACAAAAAACAAATCAGTGCCAGTAATTTAATTTCCTCAAATATTAAAGTATAAACATGGAAAAATTAAAACATATCTTTTTGGAAAAAATTAGGGTAAACTAAATAGATTCCTGCCTTTAGTTTTATGCAACCAAATTAGTGTGACGAATGATACTGTCGTTTTGACTTCAAAATTTCATTAAAATCAGGTTCCAGATTAGATGAGCCAATTGTAAGAATTGATTTCAAGTGATCATCAGACAAATTTGCTCGATAGTTAGATTTCACATACTTCATTTTGGAAAATGTTTGTTCACACAAGTATGTTGAACCAAAATGGACACAAACTACAAGCAAACTTTATCAAATTTGGAAACTGATCTGGCTGCAGGCATTTATAAAACTCAATCAGATTTCTTCTCTATACTTATCTTTCAGTCTGTCATCTGCCTGGAGATCAATAATTTCCATTTGAAATTGAGTTGGAAGATTTTCAGCATTGCAGTCAAATGGATTATGAAAGAGCCTGATTTCATTTGCTTTGGCATCAAGGTCAGCAAATCGCTTCTGAAACTGTTTTTTCAAATCTGAAATTATTTCATTTGCAAATGAAAAAGGAAATTCAACTTTACTTTCTGCATGAAATTTTTCACAACATGGAAAATGAGCAAAATTCTTAACCTTCACCTGGCCTTCAAGTAGCGCAAGTTTTGCTCTGAATGCCTTGACATGAACAAAGTAGTCACTGATCAAATTTGTTTTGCCTTGCAATTTCAGATTCAAGTTATTCATATGACCTGTCATATCTGCAAAAAATGCCAATTTCCAAATCCATTCACATTCTGATAATAATGGCTGAGGTTTATTTTTCTCTGTGAGAAATAAATCAATTTCTAATCTGAGCTCAAAGAAATGCAGCAAAACCTTTCCACAACTAAGCCATCTAACTGCTGTATAATAAGGCAGTCAACACACAGTTATACACAACTGATTTGTTGTAATGCACAACACATACCTACCAGTACTAGTATCTGTGCGTCACACTATCGAGAGAGAGGAAAACTGACTCGGGCTGAGCGCCACCAGTCAGCAGCCCCCAGCTTTGAATAGTTCTGCGATACCATTCGTACGATAATTATTTTTTCAAGACCACCACACAGTGATTNCTCTAGCTTTCCTATTGGGGGTCTTGGGTCGAGTTCTCTTAACCAGTCCTCTAACTTCAGGCACTAGCCTTCCTGCAACCACTAGACTTTGTTCACTTGCCTTCTCACATGGTGCAAGTATCCACACATTGCCCAGAATGAATGTTTTGTCCTCTTCTTACAATGCCCATTCATTTGTGAGAGCACATGTCCTTCGAGCTCCTGGAGTGGTGCTACTTCAAAACAACAGTGAATATTAAACCCAGGCAAAAATGCTCTTTTATTCTTGGATGCTAGCTGTAGTAACCAAAAAAAATAAATTAGCACGATTGATGCACGTAGTAAAAATTTTACACAATGAATGTCCGAGTGAGGATAACAGTGAGGGAAGTTGTGGGTGGGCATACACAGCTAGACAAATCACCAACCTAATGACATCAGTAAGCATAATGACCAGAGTTGATATGCTCACAACATACAAGATGCAGAGGAAAATAAAGTGGATAAGAATCTTTCCCAGGTGAGGGACAACAGAAGAGGGCAGATCAGTTGGATGTTGAAAACACGAGCCAGATAAATTTAATTCATTACCTACATGCAATGACTAGCCAACAAATGGATTGAAATCGAGCCAAAGGCGATGCAAATAACCTCTGTTCATAACTTCAAGAACAAATATGACAGCACTGGTAGCATAAGTAAACCAGGTGCAGTAGCTAAGAGGGTGAACTCGAGACCTAAATCCTCCTTGTACAGTACCCAATTATTGTTGTCAGATGGAAGAAACTTCATGCCAAATTTTCATATAACAGTTTGCAGGAAGAAGCAAGTGTGGTAATTGAAAGTGAAGAACATTTACAAGCTCTTATCAATGGTGAATTGATGGATCATCAGCTGTAACAAATATAAATTGTGTGTGGGATATGTAGGCTAGGGGAGTGTGTTTCAAAGACAATCATACCACACAAACTAAAAGTTCTGAAGCATAACATAAGTAATTCTCAAATGACACCAAGCCCAGGAAAGCCCAGGAAACTACAAAGCACTGTCTGCATCTCAGAATATTCAAGTTCCTAGATACATGCAGATGTCAATCTGAGAGCAGAAAGATATGACATTAAAATTAAGATGAGCAATGCCCAAGGAATCACATTCACAGAAGATTTCACCAATGCACAAAGGAACACCGGTAAAGCAAAATTTTTGAGGCAGAAAGTAAAATGCTTAAATGTGTAAAGCCATGTTTATAAATATATTGTATCATTCACTAATAACACACTGTTTATGCAAGATTAATGAGACAACCTCTGTTTCTGTGCATGAGTCTTCTTGTCTGTAAGTGTCCACACACTCATTGCATAATACACTCCACTAAATAATTGCCTTAAATTCTTTGCTACTTTACTTTTGTATGCAGATCCACTATTTCATAACGAAAGTTCTGCATATGGCTGACAGAGGAACTCTCCACAGTACTAAGATGGCATAAATCAGTGCCAAGAAGAAAATGGATTCACAGTTGAAGTTATTAAAACAAATCTGCTTAACTCTTCAAGTGCCATGCCATGCATCCATATTATATAAATTACTTTTATTACAAACTGGTAGATCTGAATTCAAAAGTATGGAAAATAAACAAAAATCTTATATCTAACCTTATTTTGGCCAGGGTGGTTGGTGGTCAACATTCCTTCTGGCATTGGTCAGCAATATGCCATAATAAGCACCAGGGACCAAACAAAAATCATTTTTTTTTGCACGAAATATATTCAAAAGTAAGGAATCTGTAAGCAAAAGTAAAAAAAAAAAAAAAGAATACCTAAATCAATATATACAGTGATAATGGGAGAACATTTCACTCCAAATTATCGTATAGCCTCCCATGACTGCTGGGAGAGACCACTGTGGTATTACAACCATATGGCTAATATCAGTCTTCAAGCTAACAAAATGTAAATCATCATATGAGGATGACCACACTTTGAGGGGTTAAAAGATTGCAGTGACACTGTGTATAGTATGAAGTGTATGTAGCTGTACATTATATAGAGAAGAGGCTTTTCAATATATTAATGTACTAACAACAAATAAAAATTCCAAGACAATAAGTTGGAAGAAGCAAAGACTGGCATCAAGACTTGGTAAAATGCTATGTTATGCCCTGACATGGCAAGTAGCCGTGCTGGCATAATTTGGGAACTGTCTAGGAATTTGTTAGGCCTTGATGTGACTATGACAGTGATAGGAATACACAGCAGAAAGGTATGTTCTATTTCTTTGTGACTGGAACAAGGCATGGTATAAAGACAAGTTATGCCGGTGATGTGAATGATCCATTACTAAAACTTTGTATGTGATGGCCATAACAGTGATACTTACATGTAATGAGTGGAAATTTAAGATATAAAAATAAAGTTTAGTTTGTTGTGAACCGTTTGAATTGCCACGATGACAGTGTACAGGTCACGGCAAAATACTTACATGTACACGTCATTTACATCTCCACCTCCAGTAATAGGAACCTGCACAAACGTGCTCTCGTACCTTAACGACACTCATCACTCGACCTGCCCCTCTAGCTCCATTATAATAGTGCAAGCATAAGATGCAACAAAGATGGACACATAGCGAACATTTAACATAATCAGTAATAAACAATAATAACCATTACATGTACTTCATACATTTCATTCCCATCTATCAAAATTCAATTACACATGGAGAACCCTCTACAACCTACTAGTGTTACTCTGAGGACGTAACAAATTACACGTAACTTAATAATTATATCTTTTATTATAAAACATGAGTAACAGTAAAATACTCACTCAATTACTCAGACAAGCCAGTGCAGTCAATAAAAGTATAAATATTCCATTTATACAAAGTTTGCATAATGTCCATTCTTCATTGTCAATAGACTACAAATTGCATCTCAAAAATTCTCAGACCTTGCAGATTTCTTAGGCCCCCCCATACAAACATGACTAAAAAATCTTGACTTGTGACGTATTAGCCAATGTGAGCAGTGGCGGTGGTGGTGGTGCATGTTTGTTCTCCAGTGAGAGCACCATCCCTCCCAGCGTCCACACCACCACCGAGGCCATGCTTGACCCAATCAAAACCAAAATCATGGAGAAGTAACTGTATTTCCTCTTGCATTATATAGTACAGTACCAATATTCTGCCAGCACATGGCATTACTCAGAAAACTAGTATTCAATTTAATTTGGGTAGAATATTTAGCTCCTGCTAGAAAATGTCTCCATAAATTTCTTTCCGTACCCAAGCAGCATAATCGCTCGGAATACTGTGATGACATAAGCCAATAAAAAATGTAAAATGGTATGATTTATCTATGAAGTTTATAATGGCATTACAGTACATTCCATTACTACATTTTGGCTAAGTAAATGCTCTTTAGCAAGATCTTTCTGCTACTTGATCTAAAAAAAAAAATCGTACCTAGCCCCATTTACATTATATCAAGAAATTTAAGGAAACAATCCAAGAAATCTTTTGTCTATAATTTCCTTGATAAAACAAGGATAATTTCTTGTTGAAATATCTGAAAAAATACTACAATTTGTTCGTCATAAATTAAAATGTATGTCATGCATTTTAGGCAGTTACAACAAACCAAATTTTCTCGCAAAATTAAGTTTTCAAAATGTTCTCATGCATTAATAACAAATATTTAGCTCAATAAACATGTTTCAAATTTTTTTTTATTTAAACTAAAACTAACTTAGCAACCTTGTCTAACCTTAATATGCCTATTAATTCCTAACACTGCCAAATGTATGTACATATAATTTATAAAAATGGCATCATTAAAATGCTGAGTTTAAAAATGAAATCAGCGTTAGAACAAAATATTAACCTGCCTATTTGGCATGTAGATGCTTGATAACTAGACCAAGTTGGGCCTACAAGGCCCCATTATATCTACAATGCAGTATACAGCAATGTATGTATACACAGTATATATGCTGTCTGTTCACAGTATAATTAAGTGAGAAGTACAGTTATAAAAAATAAAAGTAATACTGTTTAACCAAAATATTATCAATTTCTTGCAGTAACATTCAATACCAGAAGATTGAAGGAAACGTGAACATGTCTGCCGTTTCTTCCAAGCAGACACGAGGAAGATACATCAGCAAGAGAAAAGATTAAGGCTTTAAGTAACTGTTAAGCAGTTATTGTTTTTCTTCAGCACGTAATGGCCAAATACAATTATAGATATAGTTTGTTTGTTTCTTTACCACAGGAAAAACTCTTGTAAACTGGCGATTAAGGAAAAAGAAAAGCACTAAAATTAATGACCAATATCTACATACCTGAATCACAGATGGTCTTTTGAATACTGGACCACCAGCCCTCGATATGTTACCTTACAAGTAACCGCTGTCATCCACACATTCTTTATTCATTTAAAAGCATTATACTGAAACAATTTTATTTCCATTCTCCAGGAAATTAGACAATTGTTTACAATAAACAAAAGTAATTGGTTTTCCCTATCAGATAAAATCTTCTACCACCCTGAGGAACCTGATCATACTACGTACTTGGTGGTAATCTGGTTTCATTCGTCACAGAACCCTCATACGCACTCCAATACCTCAAATATGAATGAAGTACAAATATTTACTGTGCCTACCTATTTACATATTAATTTTATCACACTGCATAATACTCTTTTTCAACTAATTTACTGCTCTCTTTAATAAGTATTTCAAATTTTTGTACACACACGGACAAAAATACCGAGCTATTCATCCAACGCCCATGTTAAGATTCACACAACAAATCCCTTCAGAATCCTAATGATCAAAACTTTGTTGACAAACTCCACACCTTACCAAGTATAAATACTATCAATATTCCTCCACATTATGAAAAGTGCCAACAGCACCAAAACATTACTCAATAATCAGATGTAGCCAGCTGCTAAGTGTGTGTGAAGTTCACTTGTAAATATCTTGATATGTGAACATTGTTGCATGACATGCCTTCTCCCTCCACTGGAATACCATACAACTATTTAAAAATGTAGCCACATTTAGTCATTGCCAGAAAACTGTAGACACTATTTAAGTATAGAAATGCATCCTGAACAGAAGCAGGTGGTGGCGTGGCGCCCACAACAAGGACCGCACCATTATCATCATCTTATCCTCCAAAGAGGAAAAATAATGTCTCCCAATATTACGCAGAAGAAAAAGCTCGTAAAAGTACTTTCTTCCTGTAATGTAGTTGCCATCAAAATTATACTGTAAATAAATATTTTCATTTCATTCTAAAGACTGGTCACTCAAAAACTGTGACGATTAAACTCATTACAATATACATAATGACTGCCATTGTTGTTCTCAAATGTTATCTTTGGTTGCTGCTCAACAAAATGAAACCAAAATGGAAACAACATAATTACAGCTCTAAAGACAAAAAAAAAATTACAATAATTATAAAGAGTATACATTAAACTTAGATTAAATTTGTCATATACCAAGTTCCTTTTACCCATGTACACCACATTGTTTCATATTGTTATACACAAACAAAAACTGCGGTTGTAAGTTGTACAATAAATGAAAGAAGGGGCAAGTTACTGAAGAACATGTATACAAACCTTTCAAATTCTATGAAATATCCCAATACATTTCGGTAAATATTATGAAATGATCACTAAAATATTTTGTCAACAGTATCAGACAAAATGGAGATTGGTAATTTTGTAGCCATATCACTTTACTTGAAACAAGTCCTCATAATAAAAGCTTACAAGAAAGTTGATACAACACATACCCTTTTAATAAAATCATATTCAATTTATGACTGGCAGGTTAAAGTTCAACACACACATAGCTCTTTCGGCAAGTAATATTTGTCGGTGTGAACTTCGAGGGGTGAACACTTCCAAGTTACTAACAACGTTACTTTGTGACCGTGTATTTCGTATCTGGCACCGCATACGTGTTTTTGTGGGTCTATTTGTAATGCCAGACTTAAGCAACACAGATGGAAAATTTATTGAAGGTGTTGGTAAAGCACTTCGGGTAGTTCTGTAGCTTCCATCTCCACTTTGTGTCATGATATTTCCCACATGGCTCGCTCTCTTGAGCTGTGATACAGATTTTAAGAAGTGTCTTCCAACTCTGAGCTCCTTGCATTCATCACTCAAAAGTCCAGAAAGTTCACGGTTCATTTTAATTGACAATTTTTCTTTTACTTTTTTTTTTCTCACATCTGAACTCTTTATCTCACCTGTCCTGTGTCCATTTATTGACTGTCCTTTAGAATGATATAATGGCATGTCATCTTCATCTGAACTGGCATTTAGATATTTAACATCTTCCGAACCAAGATAATCAGATGGATGGAAGCCCGTTCCACGAAGTTCTTTGTATTCATCTTTCCCTAGATTGTTTAATTCCCTACATAGAGATTTAAATATCGATCGCTTTTTCTTTGGGTTTGGGGCCTGTGGTTGTACAATCGATCCAGCCACTTGTGTACTATCCAAAACTATTGACTTGGAAGTTCCAGAATCTGACACCAGTATGCTTTCTAACTTATTTGAGTATCTGTTTTCTTGTGGTTCTTCAGGTGTTGGAATTCGAGCCTGTAATGCCCCACTTTCTTCTGCAGTCTCGCCCATAAACCCAGACTTTGCATCCGTCACAAATGTGGGTGAAACATCCACATTATCTCCAACAGGAGATTTAATTCCACAGTGTGTCTGTCTTAATTCTTTTCTTTTAATCTCTGATATAACAAATTGTGAAGGATTAAAACCCATCCGAATGATTTCCTTACATTCATCCTGAGCAAGAGATTTCAACTCTCTTACCATTTTTCCACTATTTTTCTTAAGGTTCTTTATCTGTTCATCTACCTCACTTGACTCAATTAGAGTATTGAGACATGCTGCAGATCCCTCCAGTCTTGGAAATTGTCTTTTTAAATGCCCTACATTCAACAGACCAGGTTTAATATTTATAACAGGATGAAATCCTCTATGCTGCATTTCCTTCCATTCATCACTAGTTAGATTTACAAGTTCTCGAGTACTTACACTAAACCTTTTTCTTTCAGTATTTGTTACGTCAAATATGCCTCTCGCCGCAACACTATTTTCATTACTCAATAAAACACTATCTTTATAACTGGTTCACTGTGTACTGTACATCTAATTTCTTATTACTATAATTATCAGTAAGCTGTTTTTCATTATTTACATCTAAATGTCCCTTTCCATGAAACACATTTTCAGTTATTATAGATTCTCTGTATTCTTTAGAGTTTTCTGATATAACCCAAAACTTCCCCGTTGCGCAACACCACAATTTGAAGAACTATCGACTGATTTACCATCGAGTGTTAAGTACGAGGCTGAATTTCCATTTTCATCCGTACACGATATATAATCTTCTGGCATCACCGAAGGACCTGAGGGACGAGAATTACGAGTGCCAATTATTTCTGATTGCGTCCTGGTTCTTGAATTAAAATGATCTGTGGCACCCACCGCTGCTGTATTACCAGATTCACGCTTTGCTGCAGTATTTCTGCGGTAATTTAAGCCGTCACTATTTTTTCTTCTTGCTTTGCTAGGTAAAAATTTTTCTAGAGATCTTCTTGTTAATCGGGTCTCTTGCACATCTAAATGTCTCAGTTCTCCTAACCCTTTACACTTAAGTTCCCGACACTCATCCTTAAAAAGTTGAACTATTTCAGATTTCCTTATCTTGAAGATAGTACATTGAAAAGATGAAATTTTTTCAGTTTGTTCAGCACCATTTTTGTCTTTTAAAGGTTTTCCTATACCTAACATTTCACTGTGTAATCTATTTGAAGTCAAACTGCTCATACAGTTGTGCCTTACATCTTGACTTGCATCAGTTCCTACCCAAGATTTGAAGAATTCCACACCTTTATTAACAGTATTCACAATAGTACTAATAATTCCACCAACTTGAGTTCCCGTAATATTCTGGGTCTCTGTTACTTTAAAAGGGGTCACACCCTCTGTGTTGTGCTCACTCTCTCTCACGTTCACAGTTGGAACACGGAAGGAGATATCTTCATCTACACGAAAAGGAGACTTAAAGCTAATGTCTTCGTCTCTACGACAAATGACTTGTTAGTTGCGTGTGAATATTTCCTTCTTTCAAGGGCACCACTCTGATCTGATACCTTCAGGAGTATGGCTTCTGTCAATGGTGTTAAGTGAGCATTATTTAACTCTTCAGGAGTAACAGGAACAACCTCTTCAGGGATTACAGTTACTTGGTTGTCTTCTTTACCAACAGAAATTCTTTTGAGGGTCGAGACTCGTCTGCAATATTCCCCTCCGAGGAGATCACACCTTTATTGGATATGTCTAAATATCATCTTTCCACCACCACAAGGGGGTTCCTTACTTTTTCGCTTCCGGCTATTGCCCTTCATCTCTGGTCCTTGGGTGGCCGGTGGTGGAACTGTGTCATTAGGTAGGAACAAAACATGTGGGACGGGTGAAGTTGCTAAACTGGGCGGGACATTCGGCGGCTGGCCATTGGTCGCCAAGTCCCCTACGTGTCCGGCTCCACAGTGGGACTTCTGTTCCGACGACCAATGGCTACTCCCATTTTTTGGCAAGGAATAATCAGACGAATCTGGCACTTTAGCACCAGTGTGAGGATAGCAGGCGAGGCCATCAAGCTGTTGAGGGGCATTGTCCGCTTCACTCTGGCCACGAGCCCGAACAACATCGTCATCGTCACTAGAGAGATCAATTATTTCAATAGAAGAGTTTGTTGCAGGATGTGATATACTTGAGAGAGTAATGCTGGTATTGTTAAGTGACACTGCACTACTGTCCCTCTCTGACATACGAGGCACTATTTGGGAATAAATGCTCTGACTGCCTTTTGGCATGCTTTTCACTTTGCATATGTGTAAGGTGTCTGTTTTGTTCTTGTTGGTGACCCCGTTACACTTATTCTTGAATCATTGTTACTTTGTTCATTGGCATTTATTTGCTGAACATTTGACCGAGAATCACAAAAAGCATATTTTTTTTCTCGATAATGGCTTCAAATATCACTATTTAATTGTCTATTACTTCTATCATGTTTAACTGATGTCTTTAGTGGAATTAGAGATATGTCTCTGCAGTAGAAGAAGCATTCATCTTCAAGGATAAGCTCGTTCCATCAACAGAATATGAGGTCATTNGACAACGGGAATAATTATGTTGACCAGGTAGGAAACCGTTTTATTCTGGGATAGTCGCAATATTAATTTTAAAAATCCATCGATAAAGCAGGATTCTAGAATTTGTGGTCCCTGTGGTGCAGTGGTAAGGTAGTTAGATTTGTAGCAATTGTTTATTTGAGTAATTCGATTTGTTTTAAAGAGTATCAATGATATAGATGTTTCAAACTTGAGACAGAGAGACTACTCAAGAAGCGCAACTCTCTGCGTTCAGCACTCCTGCATTTCTTAGCTTAGGTAAAGGTTTATTATTCAGACAATTCTCATTGTTTCTTATTATGTGACTCATTATGTATTATGTTTCTCATTATTAGCTCATGTGCCTCTGTTATCTTCCACCACTGCCCATGTGTGTGGTACATAATAAATTAACTGAACTAAAATACTAGTTTTTAAAAAAATTGTACTGAGTAACTATGTAAAGGAATCTCCCTTTGGTGTACAAATCCTTAAGTGACAAAAATATTATCTGGTCATAGCTGTGCACAGTTTTTCTGGCTAACCCCACAGCTTACTTTGTGATGGTATATCCAGAGGTTAGTTCCCTGTGGGCCAATATCATTTATTGTTGGTGAAACTTTGCATAATATAGGTCAGTTTCTTGTACTGTATACAAAATTTCTCGTGCACGAGTTTGTAACGTGTAGTGCATTCGGCTCATAATTGAATCATACCGAGTTTGATTTCTGGGCATGTCAAAGTGTTGAACACATTTCTTTCCGCCTAGTGCCCATGTTTACCTAGCAGTAAATAAGCTCCTGGGAGTTATTCAACTGTAATGTTGGTGTAGTTGATTGAGGGACAACGACGATCCTGGTGCTGAAGGCGAATCGTTGACCTCAACAATGGTAAATTGCTGTACCATGCAAGTAGACTTTCTATTAATTATAATTCATACTTAATTTTAATTTGTATTAAATATTATGCTAAATAGTCTTCACAGTTTGGTACTTTCTCGTGTTAATTACTTATTTACTTTCTATTAAATATTTTTACGTATCAGAATTCACTGTATTTACAATGGCCCCTTACAATTAGCATCAGTTTCCTAAGTTTATGGTCTTGTTTAATTAAATGAAAGTTATGGTATACTGTACACTTAAATATAAAGTTATGGTATGTTAGTCTATTGTCATATGAGATTAGGAGCCAGTTGGAAAAGGGCAACTTTGCGTTAAACTATATACATTTCAGCTCTTGTGTGAAGCAGTGATCTGACACATCACGTTTCTTTTACAGATTCCTCATCTTTTGGATGCTCATGTGGGTGATGTTAATACTTTACTAAACAATGGAAAAACCAGGTGAGTTGAATTGGACTCTGTCCTTTCTCAAAATATCTCTAGATAAATTTTTGGCATGCACATTGCAATTTTTATAGTAGTCAAAAATAGTCAAATTAAATTTTTGAAATGCTTTTGTGGGAGATAGTTCATCTAATAAAAATAGATCTTTGCAAAATTGACCAAATAGTCTGAACAATGAACACTTTACTGTACTATGCCCAAGGATTGGGGTTCTGTACTATATGGATACAGACCATTGTACCACTTTTGGATACAGGTTTAGACCTACGGAATACTGCACTGCAGTATTTGGGTACAGGATAAAGATGGCTCATTAAAACACTCCCTGAACCATTCCAGTTTTCCATGGTGCTGTATTCAAATAGTATAGTGGTGTACATACCAGTTCCAGTGGTAAAGGTCTGGATACAGTTTAGGAGAGGACAGATTGGGACCTTCACATACTTGTTTTAAAATCGGGAAACTATTGGATGAAGCAGATTTATCTTGCTGTTGTTAAGACCTATTTAGATTATGTATAATAATTGGATAAGCTTAGATTCTGAAAATACCTTATACTGGCTCCAACTATTTCTTATAACATTGAGTCCATGTACAAAATTCATCAAAAATGCGATTGGAGTCGTATTAAGAGAGTTTCTGTTCATTAGTTCACTGAGTGTGTGTATGTGTATTTGTTTCAGGGAAGATGGGGTGAAGCTTTTACTTGCCTTGGTGAACCAGTGTCCCCGACGTCTGCTGGCCACACAAGGGGAGAGATGGTTCCGCTTTTCTGGTCAGGTTAGTACAGCATTGTAATACAGTCCTGTACAATGTATTCCCTCTCTAATGGACAGATATACACCAGAGTCCTTCCATAGTAACTGAAGTTTTTTTTATACCAAGCTATTTTTTATTAGCACAGTATATGTTTAATTTTAAATAGACTATCAGCTATCAGTTCCTGCTGTGAATACAATACTAAGAAGTAATTGTTCGTTTACAGGTTGTAAGCTCGGTTCATGGTGCAAGAGCAAAGACTAATGCCTGTCAGGTTATGACCATCATCCTCAAGAGCCTTCCCTATATCCCTGAGCTACAAAGGTCTGTGCTCTCCAAGCCAGCAGCTCCTCTGGTGTTGGTGTTGGCTGCTGCAGATTCCTTGGTAAATACAATTAATACTTTGCATTAATATATTTCAAATTCTGTGCTTATTTTTTGGTTACTGTTGTTCATTTTAATGTGGCAAATAATCTAGTTTTTAATGTATCCTGCAATCTCATCACTGTTTTATCTTTTTTTTTACTAAAGCTCCACTGGATTACAGTACTGTAGTTAGAAACAATAAATCTAGGTTTTTATGGACTAGGTAGCTGGTGTGAGTGATATTGTTCATATCACTGAGGCAATCGTCGAGTCTGCATTTGTCAGCATTTCATGAACCAAGAGCAGAAGAAACTAGCCTTTTCATTTCCTTGTATAAAATAACTCGTATTTATTATCTACAGTTTTATCATTGCAGGTTACACAAAACTTTAGACTGAAAGTATACAACTAGTAATGAATATATATATTTAGCTGATGATAGAAAGGCTTACAGTATTATGAATCCAGTATTGCAAGTTGAGCATTTAAAATAATAAATCCGTCACACTTTCAGTTAATACTGTACTTGATTAAATATCATTTTATTTACAGTGGAATTGTGCAGCACTGGAGTGTTTATATGAATATCTAAAGCTGAACCCTGGTCAGTGCTTACCTCACAAGGTAAATATGCCTTCCAGTCTTTTTCTTGTGAACAGTAGTTTGCCTGCACATGACATGTCCGACTAAGAATTAATTAGGTATCCACAATAAAGACAATACTGTAAATGATTTCCATAGTTGTTATTATTTTTAAATTGCCTTTATTTGTAAATGCCTTTGCACATTGACTTCATATTTTTGGTTTGGGTAATCAGAATTTTGGTCTCCTGTTGGCAGAGCTGGTACTGTGATCTGTGGCTTAAATTATATTATTTAGGTTACTTTTTAGTGAGATTGTCATTAATTTATGCACGTCAAAGTTCTATTTATTGTTGAGAAGTGGCTGGAGTGTGAATGTGTGTGCTTACCTTGCTGTTTACAAGGAGCTATATGTAGCTCTAGGGCCCCACCTTGGTTATTATTCTGGGAACGTTTATACCTGATGTAAGTGGTTAGGGTGTGTTTAATTATACAGTGTGTGTGTGTGTGTGTGTGTGTAGAAGTATAGTGACTGTGCATGTAGTGTGTGATGTGTGCGACATTTGTTCAGTAAGCTAAGGTTACGGTATTCTTTCTAAACTTGATTGTGTGCTGGTGTTACTCATAACTTATAATTTTTTGTCTATAATACTTAGGCTTGTTTTCCTATATGACTTATTAATGTGTGAAAATGGTAGTTGTATTCAAAAGTGGCTGTTTTCAGGTATACAATTTAGGTTTTATTAAAGAAAATTGATGTTTTCTAGGTATTTGTAATGTAACCTCACCAGGTTTAATATAGGCTTTACAGGAACGTACTCCCTGTACAAAGCGAGGGATGCATGTGCGATTCACGCTCAGCCTGCCTCCCCCCCCTCCCCTGCAAGCTTGAGTCAGGATAAAATGTGAAGTGGTTTAGTAAGATCAACCATGTTGTGGTTCAGGTGGTGGGAGAAGTTGTCTTTGTGACAACCAGGGCTTGTAAAACATTTCTGAGTATATGATTTGAACATTCTACAGTTCACTTTAACTATATGTTTAATAAGTTTGCATTTTATTTAGATGGCTCTCGAGGAGCATGTCATTAGGTACTTGGACAGCCCTCTGACAAGAGTGGGCCAGAGGGATGCAGTGTTCTTGGCAGGGCAAGTGTTTGCTGCGTTGCCACTACCGGGTGTGGGCGGCAGCGGAAGTCAGGGACGAGCTGAGGCCAGGGGTCGGCAGCTTGCCCACCTCTTGGCTCTCTCCCACAGTCTCATGGATTACCTCTTCGATGGAATTGTAGAGAAAGAGGTGAAAGAACTTTAACCTTTTTGATGGTGATATTGTAATCATAAAAGATTACATTTTGCAAATTATATCTACTGAATGCACTATTGTAAAAGTTTTTTCTTTCAGAAATGGATTCTTATAACCTCATGTTTAATAACTTGTATGTATGTATGTATCTATCGCTAAAAACTCAAAATGACTAGACCAGGATTCGAACCTATGACGTTCAGGATCACCCCAAACGTACACAGTACTAGTACCGTGATCACTGCACCAGACAATCAATGGCGCGGAGGTTACGGAACTGTGTACGTTTGTGGATGATCCTGTACGTCATGGGTTCGAATCCTGGTCGGGTCATTTAGAGTTCTTGGTGATCTATGGCTTGTGTGTTCCTGCAGCCTTTGTCATATATAATGTATGTGTATATGTATATTTATTTATTTATTTTATTTCTAGAACTATGAGCACACAAGAGAGTACAGCTTATACCTTGCACCTCTGGAATCACCAGGAGAAATCAACACAGATCCTCTCAAAACACATTTGGCTGCCGTGACTCGACTTGTTAATTCTTTAAAGTTTATTGCGGAGATGATCACTTCAGATGCTAATGAGTCCGTAACAGTTGTTCCTCTTGACCTGTTGGGTGTAATTTTCAGGTTGCTGCAGGTAACAGATACTTCTTGTTGTTGTTACATGAGTAATGGAGTGTGGCATATAGAGGGCAGGCTAATGTAAATACTAGGGTCATGCAGAGGGTGTAGGGTTGACACACGGGGAACCATACTTTTATAAAAAATTTGCTTTGAGATCATTTTTTAATTTATTATTATTTTAAGGATTCTAGTAGCGTTAAATGATTATAGCAAAAAAATGACATTATTGTAGTAACAAGCATAATTACTTTGTAGATACAGTATTAAGTTACTATAGATATTATAGTAACCAAGCTGGTATACCGTTGCAGGTGGATCTTCCATCGCTGGCCAAATACCGAAGTCAAGAGCACAAGCTGTTAGCCTTTCTAGTACCGTCTCTACACCAACACTGCTTGCTGCTGCTCAGGGATGTGTTGTTAAGGTCAGTCCCTAGTATTCTAATCATATTTCATAAAAGACTTGCAGTATAATTAATTTTGTCTCTTCAACCGGTTACCAAATTATAACAGTTGAATTCCTTTTCTGACTAGCATCGGTGAAAGTGTTGACATGTACTTTGGAGTGATTGCTGATCATCTTCTCTCTACCATAAAGACAACCATAATACCCAACCAACCAGGATGGGGTACAAGTGGTCAACAGATGAGGATCATGGCATATTCTCTCATGTCTACTGTTATACAAGTGTCTAGCGGTAGACATAAGCCAGACCCTCAGTTGATCAGTGTGGTCCTTCAAGATGTGACGCCCAAGAGCCAGACGGTTACATTACAGGTCGGTGTTGATTTATTGTTATTGTTAGTGTTATTTGTTGTGACATACACAGGTGGGTACAGGAGCAGACAACTTCTGACCCCTGTTAGCATGGTTGAAAGCTTTCCCTTTCTATAACCCATGGATATATGGTTTTTCTTCAGGCATTGTTTTCTTACAGAGCAAGGAGAAAAAAGGCCTGAGTTCCCTGATGTTATCCAAGAAGAAGAGTAAGAAGAAGGGGTACACAGTGACCGTTGCAGACTCCATCAGCCAAGCAAGGCTCCTGCCTCGTATTGAATGCTTCTCTCGTGCAGCTAGAGTTGGGCTCAGCCTAATTGAAACTTTGTTCACTTATGCTAGTCATTCTATGACGCTGAAAACTCAGCAGGTAAGTTTTGATTGTTTTAACAATTTGTGTGTACTGTATATCAATGATATACATGTTTACTATTGTTGAGGGTAATAAGTTTTAGAAGCTTTATAATATTGAATTTCACACCAACAATAAACTTAGTATAGTGACAATCCTTTTATACTTATGCTACTTCTACCATATAATTGATGAAATAAACACAACATGATTAGATTCCTTGCACCTTTATTTAAAGGCATTAGGGAGATAAAAGCTATCATTTTATTAGGTAAAATAATATTGACTACCAATGAATCCTTTGTAAGGATTCATTGGTAGTCAAGGCAAGGCCACCAACACATTCCATTGATCAATTTCTGAAAACAAATTTTTTGTATCACATAATGTGTTGCATAAAACTAAAAAACCGAATTCTTCAAATATAAATATGTATATTTACAGTATGATTAAAGTTTGCCTTATAAACATTTGTAGGATTCCTTTGCTCCATCTTACCCTGAACCCTTATTCTCGTACCCACCCTTCCAAGTGGTATGTAGTGGTAATGGCTTAGCACACTCCTCATAATTACTTCTGCATAAGGATTATTATGGTAGTGTTAAGGTATCAGAAAATATGATTAGATGGCAGTGTTTACACTGATGGAAAATCTATGTGTAGCCATTTTTCATAAGGTACAGAGTAATAAATAATACTTAAATAATTATATTTATTTTCATCCTTGAAATGTGTCCTGTTAT
>WNGS01165503.1:31163334-31178401 GCA_020271785.1 Procambarus virginalis
AGAATTTGTTATTGTATTGTATTACTATTATATATTTTAATTATTGCCTATAGTTAGATCGAGGGTACTTTAGCTTTGATAATTATCTTTACAATTATTTGTAATTATAGTATGTGCTTACACAGACATGTCTGACTCCGGCTAAGACGAGAAGACATAATTGCAGGGGAATCTATCTTCCAGTCCACCACCCGCCTCTCAGAGAGGCCACAACAACAGGTGGCGGTGTGCTGGTGAACGTATACAAAGGTGACCTGACTTCCAGCAATGAGGAATTAACCAACACGGGATCCTCAGAATGTTTATAGTACAATGTACTTACTCGACATGGTAAGACACTGACAGTTACTCACCTAATTGTGCTTGCGGGGGTTGAGCTTTGGCTCTTGGTCCCGCCTCTCAACTGTCAATCAACTGGTGTACAGATTCCTGAGCCTACTGGCTCTATCATATCTACACTTGAAACTGTGTATGGAGTCAGCCTCCACCACATCACTGCCTAGTGCATTCCATTTATTAACTACTCTGACACTGAAAAAATTCTTTCTAACGTCTCTGTGGCTCATCTGGGTACTAAGTTTCCACCTGTGTCCCCTTGTTCGTGTCCCACCCGTGCTGAAGAGTTTGTCTTTGTCCACCTTGTCAATTCCCCTGAGAATTTTGTAGGTGGGAGTGTGGTAGAGAGGAGACACTCACAGTGGGAGTGTGCTAGAGAGCAGACACAGCAGAGGAAGTTACAGATGTGCATAATGTGATAAATGCTGCAGCTGAAGCCCAATTGTGTACTAGTTATAATGGGGAACTTTAATCACGAGACAATAGATTGTGTGAATCTAACATTACAAGCGGAGGGAGAACAAGTTCTAGACCTGATACAGAGACTGCTTTCTCGTACACATGTGACAAAGCCTATCTGAAGTAACAGCATTCTTGGTCTTGTGTTAACATCAGGAGAGGGCATGATCGATCACATCAGGTAGGGAAGCTCATCCCTTCATGTGACCACAATATTCTAAGATGGATTACAATTCTAGAAACCCATATAAAGGTCCAGAACAATGACTTTCTAACTATCTTCGAGGAGTGTGATAGAATAAGACAGGAATTGCAAAATTCCTCCTGGACGGAGTAATAGATTAAGGCATGGAAGCATTATGGGGAAATTTCAAAAAGGTCATCACTAAACTTGTTAAAAAAAAGTAAGTACCAAGGAGACAAAAACCTAAAAGAACTAAATGGATGACAGGGGTAGTAAAAGAGCTTTACTACCAAAGCAAAACCACTGAAAGAAGTGTCATTTCACCATGAAACACATAGACTATGTGATTCGAAGCTGAAGACTATGTAGCACTATATACAAAACGAGTGCATGATCACTGTTCCGTGCTAAATCGACAGTTTTCTGACATGAATCACGTGTACGGGATGAGGTATTGTTTTGAGAAAAGGAGCAAGACATAGTTTCAAGTCTTCGACACTAAGATCATCTCAGTTCGAATCATGTCTCGACAGTAATATGGAACGAGGACCTTCAAAATAGTTCTATTATGGACAAAATAGCAGTCCAGATCACTGGACAATTTAAGAGCCCGCAAGAAGTGGTAGAGAAACTCATTATTATATCATCACTGTCTTTGTGTCGTGTGAGCTGTCGGTGTTTGGTGTGTGTGAAGCATGTTGGTCTTCTGCTATTATACTCTAGAAACATTCTGGAGTTCGCGGCAATGAATTCGCGTGGCGCAAATCCTCAATGAACACGAATAAAATTAACTTTATAATCAAGAAAGCGTTGATACGCTTTTCTTTGACCACCGCAGGAGTCTGGAGAGAAGCGGGTGTATAATTTTGTGCTTAATGAAACTCAGAGATAAGGGAGGGATGGAGGGAAAAAGGAAGGGAATAAGAGATAGAAGGAGGGAAAGGTGGAGAGAAAAGAGAGCCAAAAAAGAAGAAATCAACAAGGAAGAGGAAGATAATTTAGGGAAATAGGAAATTAAAAGAGAATTAGAGGATTATAGAAAGAATGATATTATTGTTAATAATACTCTATACTTATTATGACGCATGTTTTTTTTCATAACTTGTAGAACTATACATGACTTTGTCTAAATGTAGACATATGTATAGAGGGCAGCACAAATCTTCCAACAGACATTGCGATACATTGGGTGCCAGGATCAGGTTAGTTAGTTTAGTTCATTTATTATGCACCCCATACCCATCTTGTGGGCGGTAGTGGAAAGGGTTACAGAGGCACATAATGGGCTCAGGGACTGAACCCCACAATTCATTTAGCTAAGCAAGTTCAATCTTGATGAGCTAGTTACAAAATTCAATATAAGTCCTCACATCAACAATGGGTTCGAGATCGACCTCAAGTACAGGTTCTAAATTAAGCAACTGACATATGTGGATCAGGTTAGGCTACTGTTTCCAGTGGCAGCAGGTGGCTAAGAGACAAATTGCCCTATGCTTTCCACAGGTGTAAATTCTGTGAGTAGGAACTGGGTGTTGATCTCACACACTACATTAACCAGTGCACTGCTCGCACTGCACAGTCTAGTAGAATCAACGCAACAAGATTTTAAAAATAAATTCTGCCTTACAAACCTGCTCACAATTTTGGAAACGGTAACCAGCTATTCAGACAAAGGATTCCAGTCGACATAGTATACATAGACCTCAATAAAGCTTTTGATACGCATAATCGAGCAGCTCGACTGTAACATGACGTTTAACATAACAATTAAGACAAAATAAGTAAGGAAAGAACTGACTTTATGTTATGTATAAGCAGGGCCTTAAGTAGACTCACGTGGCGAGAGCCGTTTGACCTGGGTTCGTATCCTGGCCGGGGAGGATTGACTGGGAGCCAATCCTAAACTACGCCTCTGCTCACCCAGCAGTGAATGGGTACCTGTTTGTTAAACGATTTGGTGGGTCGTATTGAATGGAAAATTAGGATTAAGGACCTATGGCCAAAACGCTGTGCGTGCTAGTGGCTTTACAACCATGTTAGAGCTTTTGTATATAAATAAATAAATAAATAAAATATGTAAACCTCTGCCTTGTTCTCGCCCTCGACAACATATCCCGTGAAGCGTCAGTGGTTAATAATAATTAAATGATTATTCAATTATTATTAATAAACTAAACTATTATAATGAACTAAATTATTATTATTATTATCATTTTCGTAATTGTATGACTGGGTAAATTTAACAAAATACAAATACAAATATTTATTGAGGTAAAGTACATACATACAAGGTGAGATACAAACATTGATGGATTTATAGAGCTAGTACATACAATGCCTAAAGCCACTATTACGCAAAGTGTTTCGGACAGGAAAAACACTAAGACTAAAACTTAATACTAATTGAGATTAAACTATAAATTGTGTTGAGAAAAAATAAGAACAAAAAATGAAAAAAAGGGAGGGGGGAGGGGAAACATGGCAGAAAAAAAAGCAAAAATACAATTTGGTCAACAAACAGCATTGTTTAAAATAGAAGACATGGGTTGACATTTAGGGGTGAGGTAGGTTACATAGAGTTAATTAGGTAGTACTTAGTTTTTATCTTAAACTGGTTGGGAGAGGTACAGTCTTTAACATAATTGGGAAGGTCATTCCACATTCTGGGTCCCTTGATTTGTAGAGCATTTCTAGTTTGATTAAGTCGTACTCTTGGAATATCAAATGGGTATTTGTTTCTGGTGTGGTGCCCATGGGTTCTGTTACAACCTTCTAGGAAGCTTTTAAGGTCAGGACTGACATTACAGTTCAGCGTTTTATATATATATATATATATATATATATATATATATATATATATAATATATATATATATATATATATATATATATATATATATATATATATATATATATATATAACTGAAAACTCACACCTGGGGGTCCATTCTGAATAGTCCTGGGGACCATTCAGGCTTATTTGTATATATATATATATATATATATATATATATATATATATATATATATATATATATATATATATATATATAACACATGAGAGGATGTGCAGACTTAATATCTAACATATTCAGAGATTTAAGTAAGGTTACCGAGTGATGTCTGGGGCCAGAGTTGGATATTGTCCTAATAGCAGCTTTGTGTTGAGTAATTAGAGGACGTAAATGATTTTGAGTAGTAGAACCCCAAGCACAAATACCATAGTTGAGATATTGATGGATGAGGGAGTAATAGAGAGTCACCAGGGCAGGGCGGGGTACATAATATCTGATCTTAGAAAGAATGCCAACAGTTTTTGAACCTTTTTTTGATATATTTAGAATGTGTCCCTGGAAATTCAGCTTGCGGACAATGAGAACGCCAAGTAATTTGCCATCTATTTTGTTACAAATTTGGGTTTTGTTTATTCTGAGATTTATTTGATTTGAGGATTTATTGCCAAACAAAATATAGAATGTTTTGAGGGTCATATTTCGATATAAAATTAGTATATTTTCTACTTCAGTTATATGCAATCACGTTCAACATTAATTACCTGTAATACTGTATGCAAATATTTCATTTATCTGTAATTTTTAGTAGACCGTAGAGCGACGGTCTCGCTTCTTACAGGTCGGCGTTCAATCCCCGACCGTCCAAGTGCTTGGGTACCCTTCCTTCCCCCCGTCCCATCCTAAATCCTTATCCTGACCCCTTCCCAGTGCTATATAGTTGTAATAGCTTGGCGCTTACCCCTGATACGAAACGCATTGCGTAATAGTGGCTTTAGGCATTGTATGTACTAGCTCTATCTATAATTCGATCCATTAATGTAACATCACTTTTATGTATGTACCTTACCTGAATAAACATATTTATTTATTTATTTATATGATAGTTCCCTTGAACGAAAAGGTTCCCGTGTTCGAAATGTTTACGAAGGAGTTTTGTTAGTGTACGAACTGACGGTGAAGGACAACAACAAAGCCAGGTGTACGAAGTGTCCCACGAGGCGGCCCTCCATGTGGCCGGGTGTGTCTCCTCCCCCAACATGGACGTGTACACCAACATATGCTCCAGGCTCCACGCCCCCCACGTCTCCTCCAGCGCCACCCTCCTCGCCGAGGCTGTGCACAATACCGGACTCTTCCAGAATGAGGTACTGACGAGTGTGTGTGGGGTCCCGTAGCCTAGTGGTCTACGTCCTCTTACTTACACAACTGGGGGTATCCAGGGTACAGTCCTCCTCGGGCAGGACAGAAAAGGGTTTTATGTATGGGATATGTTTAATTCATCTGATGCCTCTCGTCACCTAGCAATAAATACGTACAAGGGGGTTAAGCAGAGTGTTGTGGGTTGCAACCTAGGGGAGCCGGTCGGCCGAGCGGACAGCACGCTGGACTTGTGATCCTGTGGTCCTGGGTTCGATCCCAGACGCCGGCGAGAAACAAATGGGCAGAGTTTCTTTCACCCTATGCCCTGTTACCTAGCAGTAAAATAGGTACCTGGGTGTTAGTCAGCTGTCACGGGCTGCTTCCTGGGGTTGGAGACCTGGTCGAGGACCGGGCCGCGGGGACACTAAAGCCCCGAAATCATCTCAAGATAACCTCAAGATAACCCTTTCTCGAGTTGACTACTTCCTGTTCTTGTCTGATGCATCTAAAACTTGCGCTGATGTTACATCTATGAGATTATATAGTGATGTCACAAACCTTATCCTCACTGTAAAATGCAAAATTTTATATATTTGTTTTATTTGAGTAGTTAGATTTGTAGCAATTGTTTATTTGAGTAATTAGATTTGTTTTAAAGAGTGTCAATGATATAGATGTTTCAAACTTGGGTCAGAGAGACTACTCAAGAAGTGCAACTCTCTGCATCCAGCACTCTTGCATTCCTTAGCTTAGGTAAAGGTTTATTATTCAGACAATTCTCATTGTTTCTTATTATGTGACTCATTATGTATTGTTTCTCATTATTAGCTCATGTGCCTCTGTAATCTTCCACCACTGCCCATGGGATTGGTGTGTGTGGTTCATAATAAATTAACTTGACTAAAATACTAGTTTTTACAAAAATTGTACTGAGTAACTATGTAAAGGAATCTCCCTTTGGTGTACAAAATCCTTAAGTGACAAAAATATTTTCTGGTCATAGCCGTGCATAATTTTTCTGGCTATAACCCCACAGCTTACTTTGTGATGGTATATCCAGAGGTTAGTTCCCTGTGGGCCAATATCATTTATTGTTGGTGAAACTTTGCATAATATAGGTCAGTTTCTTGTACTGTATACAAAATTTCTCGTGCACGAGTTTGTAACGTGTAGTGCATTCGGCTCATAATTGAATCATACCGAGTTTGATTTCTGGGCATGTCAAAGTGTTGAACACATTTCTTTCCGCCTAGTGCCCATGTTTACCTAGCAGTAAATAAGCTCCTGGGAGTTATTCAACTGTAATGTTGGTGTAGTTGATTGAGGGGCAACGACGATCCTGGTGCTGAAGGCGAATCGTTGACCTCAACAATGGTAAATTCCTGTACCATGCAAGCAGGCTTTCTATTAATTATAATTCATACTTAATTATAATTTGTATTAAATATTATGCTAAATAGTCTTCACAGTTTGGTACTTTCTCGTGATAATTACTTATTTACTTTCTATTAAATATTTTTACTTATCAGAATTCACTGTATTTACAGTGGCCCCTTACAATTAGCATCAGTTTCCTAAATTTATGATCTTGTTTAATTAAATGAAAGTTATGGTATACTGTACACTTAAATATAAAGTTATGGTATGTTAGTCTATTGTCATATGAGATTAGGAGCCAGTTGGAAAAGGGGCAACTTTGTGTTAAACTATATACATTTCAGCTCTTGTGTGAAGCAGTGATCTGACACATCACATTTCTTTTACAGATTCCTCATCTTTTGGATGCTCATGTGGGTGATGTTAATACTTTACTAAACAATGGAAAAACCAGGTGAGTTGAATTGGACTTGGTCCTTTCTCAAAATATCACTAGATAAAGTTTTTGGCATGCACATTACAATTTTTATAGTAGTCAAAAGTAGTCAAATTAAATTTTTTAAATGCTTTTGTGGGAGATAGTTCATCTAATAAAAAATAGATCTTTGCAAAATTGTCCAAATAGTCTGAACAATGAACACTTTACTGTACTAAGCTCAAGGATTGGGGTTCTGTACTATGTGGATACAGACCATTGTACCACTTTTTGGATACAGGTTTAGACCTACGGAATACTGCACTGCAGTATTTGGGTACAGGATAAAGATGGCTCATTAAAACACTCCCTGAACCATTCAAGTTTTCCATGGTGCTGTATTCAAATAGTATAGTGGTGTACATACCAGTTCCAGTGGTAAAGGTCTGGATACAGTTTAGGAGAGGACAGTTTGGGACCTTCACATAGTTGTTTTAAAATCGGGAAACTATTGTATGAAGCAGATTTATCTTGCTGTTGTTAAGACCTATTTAGATTATGTATAATAATTGGATAAGCTTAGATTCTGAAAATACCTTATACTGGCTCCAACTATTTCTTATAACATGTATAAAAGTCCATGTACAAAATTCATCAAAATGCAATTGGAGTCATATTAAGAGAGTTTCTGTTCATTAGTTCACTGAGTGTGTGTGTATTTGTTTCAGGGAAGATGGGGTGAAGCTTTTACTTGCCTTGGTGAATCAGTGTCCTCGACGTCTGCTGGCCACACAAGGGGAGAGATGGTTCCGCTTTTCTGGTCAGGTTTGTACAGCATTATAATACAGTCCTGTACAATGTATTCCCTCTCTAATGGACAGATATACACCAGAGTCTTTCCATAGTAACTGAAGTTTTTTTTATACCAAGCTATTTTTTATTAGCATAGTATATGTTTAATTTTAAATAGACTATCAGCTATCAGTTCCTACTGTGAATACAATGCTAAGAAGTAATTGTTTGTTTACAGGTTGTAAGCTCGGTTCATGGTGCAAGAGCAAAGACTAATGCCTGTCAGGTTATGACCATCATCCTCAAGAGCCTGCCCTATATCCCTGAGCTACAAAGGTCTGTGCTCTCCAAGCCAGCAGCTCCTCTGGTGTTGGTGTTGGCTGCTGCAGATTCCTTGGTAAATACAATTAATACTTTCTATTAATATATTTCAAATTCTGTGCTTATTTTTTGGTTACTGTTGTTCATTTTAATGTGGCAAATAATCTAATTTTTAATGTATCCTGCAATCTCATCACTGTTTTATCTTTTTTTTTTACTAAAGCTCCACTGGATTACAGTACTGTAGTTTGAAACAATAAATCTAGGTTTTTATGGACTAGGTAGCTGGTGTGAGTGATATTGTGCATATCACTGAGACAATCGTCGAGTCTGCATGTGTCGGCATTTGATGAACCAAGAGCAGAAGAAACTAGCCTTTTCATTTCCTTGTATAAAATAACTCGTATTTATTATCTACAGTTTTATCATTGCAGGTTACACAAAACTTTAGACTGAAAGTATACAACTAGTAATGAATATATATATTTAGCTGATGATAGACAGGCTTACAGTATTATGAATCCAGTATTGCAAGTTGAGCATTTAAAATAATAAATCCGTTATACTTTCAGTTAATACTGCACTTGATTAAATATAATTTTATTTACAGTGGAATTGTGCAGCACTGGAGTGTTTATATGAATATCTAAAGCTGAACCCTGGTCAGTGCTTACCTCACAAGGTAAATATGCCTTCCAGTCTTTTGCTTGTCAAGAGTAGTTTGCCTGCACATGACATGTCCGACTAAGAATGAATTAGGTGTCCACAATAAAGACAATACTGTAAATGATTTCCATAGTTGTTATTATTTTTAAATTGTCTTTATTTGTAAATGCCTTTGCACATTGACTTCATATTTTCGGTTTGGGTAATCAGATTTTGGTCTCGTGTTGGCAGAGCTGGTACTGTGATCTGTGGCTTAAATTATATTATTTAGGTTACTTTTTAAAGTGAGATTGTCATTAATTTATGCACGTCAAAGTTCTATTTATTGTTGAGAAGTGGCTGGAGTGTGAATGTGTGTGCTTACCTTGCTGTTTACAAGGAGCTGTATGTAGCTCTAGGGCCCCACCTTGGTTATTATTCTGGGAACTTTTATACCTGATGTAAGTGGTTAGGGTGTGTTTAAATATACAGTGTGTGTGTGTGTGTGTGTGTGTAGAAGTATAGTGACTGTGCATGTAGTGAGTGTGTGATGTGTGCGACATTTGTTCAGTAAGCTAAGGTTACGGTATTCTTTCTAAACTTGATTGTGTGCTGGTGTTACTCATAACTTATAATTTTTTGTCTATAATACTTAGGCTTGTTTTCCTATATGACTTATTAATGTGTGAAAATGGTAGTTGTATTCAAAAGTGGCTGTTTTCAGGTATACAATTTAGGTTTTATTAAAGAAAATTGATGTTTTCTAGGTATTTGTAATGTAACCTCACCAGGTTTAATATTGGCTTTACAGGAATGTATTCCCTGTACAAAGCGATAAAATGTGAAGTGGTTTAGTAAGATCGACCATGTTGTGGTTCAGGTGGTGGGAGAAGTTGGCTTTGTGACAACCAGGGCTTGTAAAACATTTCTGAGTATATGATTTGAACATTCTACAGTTCACTTTAACTATATGTTTAATAAGTTTGCATTTTATTTAGATGGCTCTCGAGGAGCATGTCATTAGGTACTTGGACAGCCCTCTGACAAGAGTGGGCCAGAGGGATGCAGTGTTCTTGGCAGGGCAAGTGTTTGCTGCGTTGCCACTACCGGGTGTGGGCGGCAGCGGAAGTCAGGGACGGGCTGAGGCCAGGGGTCGGCAGCTTGCCCACCTCTTGGCTCTCTCCCACAGTCTCATGGATTACCTCTTCGATGGAATTGTAGAGAAAGAGGTGAAAGAACTTTAACCTTTTTGATGGTGATTGTATATTTTTGATTGTATATTCTTCAGGCAGCTTCTGAAAATGTCAAGAATTAATGATTAAATATAATAAATTTCATGTTTATATGAAGTCATTTGGAAGTTTTTTCTTTCAGAAATGGATTCTTATAACCTCATGTTTAGTAACTTGTATATATGTATGTATGTATCGCTAAAAACTCAAAATGACTAGACCAGGATTCGAACCTATGACGTTAAGGATCACCCCAAACGTACACAGTACTAGTACCGTGACCACTGCACCAGACAATCAATGGCGCGGAGGTTACGGAACTGTGTACGTTTGTGGATGATCCTGTGTCATAGGTTCGAATCCTGGTCGGGTCATTTAGAGTTCTTGGTGATCTATGGCTTGTGTGTTCCTGCAGCCTTTGTCATTTATAATGTATGTGTATGTATATTTATTTATTATTTATTTATTTATTTATTTCTAGAACTATGAGCACACAAGAGAGTACAGCTTATACCTTGCACCTCTGGAATCACCAGGAGAAATCAACACAGATCCTCTCAAAACACATTTGGCTGCTGTGACTCGACTTGTGAATTCTTTAAAGTTTATTGCGGAGATGATCACTTCAGATGCTAATGAGTCCGTAACAGTTGTTCCTCTGACCTGTTGGGTGTAATTTTCAGGTTGCTGCAGGTAACAGATACTTCTTGTTGTTGTTGTTACATGAGTAATGGAGTGTGGCATATAGAGGGCAGGCTAATGTAAATACTAGGGTCATGCAGAGGGTGTAGGGTTGACACACGGGGAACCATACTTTTATAAAAAATTTGCTTTGAGATCATTTTTTAATTTATTATTATTTTAAGGATTCTAGTAGCGTTAAATGATTATAGCAAAAAAATGACATTATTGTAGTAACAAGCATAATTACTTTGTAGATACAGTATTAAGTTACTATAGATATTATAGTAACCAAGCTGGTATACCGTTGCAGGTGGATCTTCCATCACTGGCCAAATACCGAAGTCAAGAGCACAAACTGTTAGCCTTTCTAGTACCGTCTCTACACCAACACTGCTTGCTGCTGCTCAGGGATGTGTTGTTAAGGTCAGTCCCTAGTATTCTAATCATATTTCATAAAAGACTTGCAGTATAATTAATTTTGTCTCTTCAACCGGTTACCAAATTATAACAGTTGAATTCCTTTTCTGACTAGCATCGGTGAAAGTGTTGACATGTACTTTGGAGTGATTGCTGATCATCTTCTCTCTACCATAAAGACAACCATAATACCCAACCAACCAGGATGGGGTACAAGTGGTCAACAGATGAGGATCATGGCATATTCTCTCATGTCTACTGTTATACAAGTGTCTAGCGGTAGACATAAGCCAGACCCTCAGTTGATCAGTGTGGTCCTTCAAGATGTGACGCCCAAGAGCCAGACGGTTACATTACAGGTCGGTGTTGATTTATTGTTATTGTTAGTGTTATTGTTGTGACATACACAGGTGGGTACAGGAGCAGACAACTTCTGACCCCTGTTAGCATGGTTGAAAGCTTTCCCTTTCTATAACCCATGGATATATGGTTTTTCTTCAGGCATTGTTTTCTTACAGAGCAAGGAGAAAAAAGGCCTGAGTTCCCTGATGTTATCCAAGAAGAAGAGTAAGAAGAAGGGGTACACAGGACCGTTGCAGACTCCATCAGCCAAGCAAGGCTCTTGCCTCGTATTGAATGCTTCTCTCGTGCAGCTAGAGTTGGGCTCAGCCTAATTGAAACTTTGTTCACTTATGCTAGTCATTCTATGACGCTGAAAACTCAGCAGGTAAGTTTGATTGTTTTAACAATTTGTGTGTACTGTATATCAATGATACATGTTTACTATTGTTGAGGGTAATAAGTTTTAGAAGCTTTATAATATTGAATTTCACACCAACAATAACTTAGTATAGTGGCAATCCTTTTATACTTATGCTACTTCTACCATATAATTGATGAAATAAACACAACATGATTAGATTCCTTGCACCTTTATTTAAAGGCATTAGGGAGATAAAAGCTATCATTTTATTAGGTAAAATAATATTGACTACCAATGAATCCTTTGTAAGGATTCATTGGTAGTCAAGGCAAGGCCACCAACACATTCCATTGATCAATTTCTGAAAAACAAATTTTTGTATCACATAATGTGTTGCATAAAACTAAAAAACTCGAATTCTTCAAATATAAATATGTATATTTACAGTATGTATTAAAGTTTGCCTTATAACATTTGTAGGATTCCTTTGCTCCATCTTACCCTGAACCCTTATTCTCGTACCCACCCTTCCAAGTGGTATGTAGTGGTAATGGCTTAGCACACTCCTCATAATTACTTCTGCATAAGGGATTATTATGGTAGTGTTAAGGTATCAGAAAAATGATTAGATGCAGTGTTACACTGATGGAAAATCTATGTGTAGCCATTTTTCATAAGGTACAGAGTAATAAATAAATACTTAAAATAAAATTATATTTATTTCATCCTTGAAATGTGTCCTGTTATTAACTACAGTAGATATATATATATATAAAAGCATTCTCTCCCTCCTTCCCCAGTCACTTCAGACAAGTGTGATGGCTGTGACTGCGACTGTGGCGGGAGCCACTAGAATACCTGTATGTATGAGGATGGTAAAACTAGAGCACAGCTGTTTAAAACTCTGGCCAGTATAGCAACTGTGCCACACCCAGGATGTCCTCCGCCATACACTGTAATCCTCCACCTTTTCAGAAGGGACAAAACGACCCGGATACGTTGGTACGAAACTTTCTTTGTCAAATGTCTTTTTCAAATTAGGAAATTTTATTCATAAATGTTTGTACATTTAGTTGTGGTTTTTACACAAATTTACAGTAAATTATTTACCTAAGAGGAAGTCTTAATAGTTGCATAAATTGTAGTCACTATAATTATATACAGTATATACACAAAGAAATCATACTAATGTGATGTATATCAATAAAAAATTATTTGGAGCACCAAGGTGACTGGAACCAGTGATCAGGATGCTCCCGGGCTGTACAACCTATTACCGTGTCGTGGTATAGGATAAGTGCACAGCTGGGAGTACTCTGATTACTGGTTCGAATCACCTCGGCTCCTCTTGATTATACACTGTATAATCAAAATTTAGAAGCTACATTATGAGTAAGTAATATAAATAAATCTTTATAGTTTCAGATTCGGAAACTTATTTGTAACTATTTATGCAAATCATTACAAAAATGGCTGTACTAATTAGGTGTACAGGAGTTTAAATCAGATTTACGTTTTTGCTTTGATGATTGCGAAGTTGATTGCTTTCTCGGACGCGTTTTAATTGTGCGTCATTAGAATGCATAAAACACCTCTGTATAGGTACCCCTCATTTCCACTTGCCGGTAAACCAGAATAGGCAGGAATTGATTACCTAATAGGCTGTGATTCATACATCAGGCATGAGCATCTGCATCCAACAGCTTGGTTGACCTGGACTACCACCAGGGTTGTCTGGGCCCAGGGACATTGATCCTCCGAATTTACCACATGGTAACCACAAGGTAAAGTAAGGTATCCTGTAGAAGAGTTGTTCTACTCCTGCAGCCGAGCTGGAGGCTAGCCTTAACTTGCAAGTAGCCTTCAGGCCCACATAGTCTTTACTGTCAGACTGATCTGGTAACTCTAGAAACATGCGGGGTTCCTCTTGGTTGAAAAGTTGTGAACCTCTGATGTTTACACTGTGTTCTTAGATTGTGCTTAAGACTACAGTATTCATATTTATAGTTACATGTCATACCATATGTCTCACTCCAGTATGTCTTAATTTATTGTGCACGTTGGGATCTATCATCCAGTATTTTCCATGTGTACATGAAGAAAGTGAGAGAGAAATAGAGATAGAGAGAGAGAGAGAGAGCGATAGAGATAGATAATAGAGATATCGATTGATCGATCAGTCGTGAGAGATCTTATATTCACATTATTTTATATTATTATATACTTATTATATTCTTAATAAGTATAATTATGCTTTATTCACATGGAGCACAATTTTGAGTGCATTCAGGCAGTCCCAGTTTTGTTAAAGCCTTTGTCAACCACACTGACCAATGACTGGTCAGTCTGGTTTTGAAAAGGCGTTTAACAAAGTCAAACTTACCTCCTTTCATTTTCTCTGTGGATTTTCCGCATATAATATATATATAGTAATATATATATATATATTATAGTATATATATAAATAATAAATTAATAAATATATATATATATATATATATATATATATATATAAAAGCATTCTCTCCCTCCTTCCCCCCAGTCACTTCAGACAAGTGTGATGGCTGTGACTGCGACTGTGGCGGGAGCCACTAGATACCTGTTATGTATGAGGATGGTAAAACTAGAGCACAGCTGTTTAAAACTCTGGCCAGTATAGCAACTGTGCCACACCCAGGATGTCCTCCGCCATACACTGTAATCCTCCACCTTCTTCAGAAGGGACAAAACGACCCGGATACGTTGGTACGAAACTTTCTTTGTCAAATGTCTTTTTCAAATTAGGAAATTTTATTCATAAATGTTTGTACATTTAGTTGTGGTTTTTACACAAATTTACAGTAAATTATTTACCTAAGAGGAAGTCTTAATAGTTGCATAAATTGTAGTCACTATAATTATATGCAGTATATACACAAAGAAATCATACTAATGTGATGTATATCAATAAAAAAATTATTTGGAGCACCAAGGTGACTGGAACCAGTGATCAGGATGCTCCCGGGCTGTACAACCTATTACCGTGTCGTGGTATAGGGATAAGTGCACAGCTGGGAGTACTCTGATTACTGGTTCGAATCACCTCGGCTCCTCTTGATTATACACTGTATAATCAAAATTTAGAAGCTACATTTATGAGTAATATAAATAAAATCTTTATAGTTTTCAGATTCGGAAACTTTATTTGTAACTATTTATGCAAATCATTACAAAAATGGCTGTACTAATTAGGTGTACAGGAGTTTAAATCAGATTTACGTTTTTGCTTTTGATGATTGCGAAGTTGATTGCTTTCTCGGACGCGTTTAATTGTGCGCCATTAGAATGCATAAATACACCTTCTGTATAG
>WNGS01165503.1:31178426-31194815 GCA_020271785.1 Procambarus virginalis
GTACCCCTCATTTCCACTTGCCTGTAAACCAGAATAGGCAGGAATTGATTACCTAATAGGCTGTGATCATACATCAGGCATGAGCATCTGCATCCAACAGCTTGTTGACCTGGACTACCACCAGGTTGTCTGGGCCCAGGGACATTGATCCTCCTAATTTACCACATGGTAACCACCAGGTAAAGTAAGGTATCCTGTAGAAGAGTTGTTTTCTACTCCTGCAGCCTAGCTGGAGGCTAGCCTTAACTTGCAAGTAGCCTTCAGGCTACTTATAGCCTGAGGCCCACATAGTTTTTACTGTCAGACTGATCTGGAACTCTAGAAACATGCGGGGTTTCCTCTTGGTTGAAAAGTTGTGAACCTCTGATGTTTACACTGTGTTCTTAGATTGTGCTTAAGACTACAGTATTCATATTATTTATGTTACATGTCATACCATATGTCTCACTCCGTATGTCTTAATTTTATTTTGTGCACGTTTGGGATCTAATCATCCAGTATTTTCCATGTGTACATGAAGAAAGTGAGAAAGAAATAGAGATAGAGAGAGAGAGAGAGAGCGAGCATAGAGATAGATAATAGAGATATCGATTGATCGATCAGTCGTGAGAGATCTTATATTCACAATTATTTTTATATATTATATACTTATTATATTCTTATATAAGTATAATATGCTTATATTCACATGGAGCACAATTTTGAGTGCATTCAGGCAGTCCCAGTAGTTTGTTCTTCACCGATTCTGTGCTGGCTGTAAAGGGTCTCTATATCTCCTAGCTCTTCTGTCTGACCTGCCTTAAAGGAAGATGAGGATCGGTAATATTCCATAAAATGCATTAACTCGAGACTGTTATGCATATTTGGTTATCAGCCGTATGTCCCAAAGGAAGTAGCATTCAGCCAGCTGATGTCTACACACAATGCCTTCCTTTTTGCCAGCCTGCCTCTCTTGTTATTTACACATAATCACCCATCCACATTATTTTTTCATAATTGTTTTGTAATGCCAGGAGCTATAATTAAAGTGTTCAATTCAATTTACATCATGTAACAAGTGACCCATGTAACTTTACATCCTTCTTTGAACCAGTTAAATATATATAATATATCTCATCATAAATAATGAGAGATAAGAAAGAGGTAAATGTATAACAAAGTGAGAAGCTATACAAAAAAAGTTGGGAACGTTAGATGTTTTCAGTATGGATATGGAGAGATACCAGAAACTCCCTCACCACTAACTTTACCTTGTCCAGTCTCTATACAACCAGTTCTTGCTCTGTTGGACTTCTGGAAAAAAAGCATTAGTCCAGTTAAGTAGAGTTCCACGGCATCATGCTCTAGCCTCGAGAAGTCTCGGTTATCTTATGTTTTGAGCATTGTTTGGGATTATGTATATTCTTTCTTTAAAGCATTCTCTAGGCTGTCTACTTCATTATATATTGTATTTGTCATGGGAGTAATTATCTTATGACAAAGGAGTCAGAAAAAGTGAATTATGAAGAACTCTGAAATGCAAAACTTCCATACAGTCTTAAACTGCAATCTGTATTTGAAGAATAAATTCTAGTTTCATATGCTCCTGCATTTGCAGCTGCTCTTGTTATATAGGTTTTAGTGTTTGTTTTGGCAGTAACATGTATACAATGGTTACAAATTACATTTTAGGCATAAGCATGTTTGTTTGTTTGACATAGGCATGTTTGCATAAAAATTGATTACCCACACAGGTGGTGTCAGCGTGCCAGGCTGCATTAGGAGGCATGAGTTTCATCATGGCTAACCCACAAGTGTGTTCTTTAGTGCACAGCTCACACCATCACCCACATAATGGTACTGCTAATGGTATGTATACATCGTTGTCATTGTGCTGGGGAGAAATGGTAGGGGCTGATCCATTATGGTCTTGACTCTTGAGTACCCTTGAGTTACAGGGTGGTACCGATAGTGGAGTATCATTATCGAGAACACTGCACACAACGGCAATATTTAATTTGATGAGGTGGGCAGCACATCAACTGCCCAGAGCTTGTCGGGGAACCAGTTAGAGATCACCTCAGCTGCCAGCCACCCCATAACCACAGATGATCACTATGCTTTTGTGGATTTTTCTTGTTACTTTGCAAATTATTTGACACAAAATTATGCAAGTACTATATATAATTTTGTCAACTATATAGTGATGATTTGCAAACTAATCCATATTTTGTGATAATAAATAAGGAATGGTTTATAAACTTATTTTGCAACACACAAACCATACATGCACCATTTTTTATTAATTTCCGAGCATTTTGACAGAATTCATAATTTAATTTTAATAAATAACTGAAACAGCATGTAAATACAGTAGTAAAGTAAACTCTTTGTGCTTCGGTGATCGGCGGCCCCCAAGAGCCAGGTGGTTCACTCGGGTGCACGGGGAGGGGCTAAACTACAGCGAGTGGCTCAACCACTGACTTGTTAATAAACTGAGTAATGAAAGAAAAAATATATATATATAATATAATATTAATTACTTTTTTTTTATCTTGTCAGTGGTTGATTTATTATTAAATCAAACACTACAGTATTTATAAATATTACAGATGTTGGTGAAGAAGATGAATAATAAATTCAATAGAAGAAGAGCCAGTTCAAGTCAATAATGAAAATACAATTGAAGAGCCAGAAAAAGAAACAGGAGAGGAAGAGGAGGAAAAGAATGAGACAGAAGATGAGAAGGATGAGACAGAAGAGGAGAAAGATGAAGCAAATATTAGTGAAGATATTGAAGTTGAGAAGATGATGATAGAAAATGATATGGAAAAAGAAATAACTAAGTCTCTTGAAGAGGAACAAGAGGAAGAGGTTGAAGATAAAGAGAATGGAGAAATCATTAAGGAGACGAGTCAGGTATACATGTGATGTTTGTCCGTGTTATCCTGATGGCTAATTTCTCAGACATGTTGTGAAGTTACCGTGCTTGGAAGAGTAATACTCTTTGGTGTATATCAAACATGAATGCAGTTTTTTAGCATTAAAACAAAACAAAATCCTCAGATCTTTCATAGTTGAAATTAGTTTTCATGATAGTGAAGTTTCATTACAGGGATTCCAGTAAGCTTTGGTAATAATGCAATATACAGTATGTATAGTTCTTTATATATAACCATTTGAAATATATGGAGATATCAAGAGTACAAATGCCTAGGTCTATTATTTGTAAAAAAAACTACTGCAGTGTTAAGTACCCTAATAGGGATGCACAGGGGTTTGCATGTTGGTTTTTCTTTGTACCAAAATAAGAAAGTTTATTATCGTGACTATATCAACCAGCATGTGCAACACGCTCAACCCCCTCAACTCGCACAGCACCATCAACCCCGTTTCCTCAGTAATAACATACACATTGTGCTGAATAAGCTAACCAGGCTCAAGTACTTGGCCCTAGGCCTAGACACCATAATATACAAGACACTTGTGGACATTTAACCCATGTATTGTGGCTACAAGATTTTTTAGCTACTCTAGTGCGATCTAAAAAAAAAAAATTGCTAGAGTCCCGTACTATGGTTTAGTTGTCGTGATATTACAACCTGATCTTGCCTAGTTCTGTACCTTTTTCTTTGCCCTGTATCTTTATCTCTTGTTTTCTTGCTATAGTTGTTGTTCCACTTCCAGTCATGCAGTTCCTTCTAAAAGTCCCCATTTTTGGGATGATTGTATGTCTTGCTTTCCTATTGTCCCTAAGGGTCATTCATCTCTCATTAGAATCATTGGCGAGTCTGGTACCTTTTCTCGCCTTTTGTTCTTGTACTGCCGTGTTGAGTGATATTTCGCTCCTTTTGCATATCTAGCGAAGTAGACAGTGCTACATAGTCCTCCTGGCTTGGTACCCTCTTTTGATAATTACTGATTTACATGGTATTGTATTTTGCTAATTAAACTTTTAAAATTATAACCCCAAAATTAAAATTTTTTGTTTACAATCTATAAAATTTTACTGTCTATACATTATGGTACATTACTAGGTATTTTAATTTTTACATACTGTGTATACTATAGTATAGGAAAGTAACTTTATATTGTGCCATTATATTTTATTTATTGCTAACTATATATATTTCCTAACCTTAGGTGGGTGTTACCGACAAAATAAAAAATGGAGATGAGAGAAATAGCATTTCTTTTCATAAGCAGACCAGCCAAGAAAGTCCAGTACCTCGTGGTAAAAGAAGTGCTGCAGAGGATTCAACTTCACGTAAGAAGCCAAAGCAGAAAGAGAACAAGGTTAGTTTAAACACTTTTACATAACAATCAAGTTTTTAACACTATAAATTTACTGGATTGCTGGGTTACATTGAATTATTTTAATACTAGGAAATTGTGATAATTTAGATGTGTAAGCATATTCTCTCAAGGTGGTTCTATGGAGCAATGTCCCTGTGGCCCTGTCTTTGATCAGGCTTCACGGTTGATGATTTGGTCAACCAGACTTAGAAAAAGCAGCCGACAGTCTGACGTATGAATTACAATTCAGCTGATCAGGTATTCTTTGGGTGTTTGTCAAAGTCCCTTTTGAATACCTTGAAAGGTTGGCTAATTTTGCCCCTTATGTTTAGGAGGAGGGTATTGAACAGTCTTGGGTCCTTACTGTTAATGGAATTTTCTCTTAACATACCCATTTCACCTTTACTTTTCAATGGGGCTATTTTATATTTTTTGACGTGCCTCCTGGTCTCATAAGAGGCACTTCTGCATTCAGATTTGAAACCAGTCCTTCTAATAATTATTGAAGTGTACACTATTATGAGAAGAGATATACAGGATACAGTAGTTGTAACTTGTCTTCATTGAACATCATGTTCTTTTAATGGGCCCATTGAAAGACCTGGTTTACACCATCTTGGTATGTGGTGTCCTCTATAATAAAACTGCTCATAAAATATCCTAGTGTCATCTGCAAAGAATAATACAATACTATAGTTTATGTCCAATATGAGGATGAGAAAAAGTACTGAAGAACCTGTTTATGGTGGATAATTTGGATTTTACTTTGACTATTACACACAGAGTTCTGTTCTGTTACTCATTTGCCCGTAATTCCTTTTGATGAACACATTTTGTGTGCAGAGAAACTATACCATAATTCCATTTGTTGAAAGTTTTTCCAAAATTTTTGTTATATCAACATTTCAGCCCGTCCTCCAAAAATGAGGAGGTAAATATAACATCCCGATAAGTGCAATTATGTACTATGTATGGAAGTTAGGAATTGTACTTATTTACACTTAGTATTAAATCGTACTGTCAAATATATTGTGAATATTCGAGTTTACCTGAAAAGCTGAATAGAAAACCACGACCTAACCTAACCGTCTTAGTTTTTGAAGATAAGCATTTTTTTTTTTTGGCTTCTTAATTACAATTACTACTTAACCTATAGCTATACTGACATTACAGTTTTATAAAACAAATAAAACAAAACTAAAATATTTCGCTAAATTGTAAAGTAACTCAGGATATTTTAAAATTTTGTATAAAATCTCTATTGTATAATAAAACTGAAAAAGAAATTCCTGATATTTAAAACTTGTGTATAGCAAACTGAACTTTAAAACTTCATCCTAAAATTCTTAATGTCTTAACAGAAAACAAGAATAAATGGGGAGGTAAATGTAACAGCCCCATAAGTGCAATTATGTACTACGTATGATAGTCATGAAATGTACTTATTACACTTGGTATTAAAACGTATTGTCAATTCGGAGGATGGATTGTAACCCAGCGACATTTTCCTTTAGTACCTCTGGGAGTTTGTAACATCTGCTGATGTAGATTTGACTAAATGTAAACTCTGTCAGCAGAACTATTCGCATACTTTGCGTCATTATATAATGGAATGTGAAAAAATTGCGGAATTTAGAGATAACACCATCAATAGTGTCCAAGAAATGTGTAAGTACTTCATTCACAATGATGTGCTGCCCGAAATTTTAGCGAAGTATCCAAAATTTGCTTACTGTCGGTAATGCATGCACATGACTGTAAAGCTGCCGCCCAGTTGGGTGGGTGTGCAGCAAGACTAGTAACTGTGTGACTCACTATAGATGTAAAGTGCCTTGTATAGTGACTGTTGTGAGCCTCTTGTAGTGTCACTTGTGACACCTCTTTGTGTCACTTGTGACACAAAGATTCTTGATGTGTGTATTTGTGTGGGTGATTAGATATGTATATGTGTATACGTATATATATATGTACATGTATGTATGAGGGTGTGTACATGTGTATACAACATTGATAATTTTGTAACTAGCGTCAAACATTGTTATTTGCTTAGCTAAACGAACTAGAGGGTTCAGTTCCTGAACCGATTATGTGCCTCTGTATCTTTTACACCACCGCCCACGGGATGGGTATGGGGTGCATAATAAAGAAAGAAATTGAAAATTTTATAACACCCAAGGTGATGTTATAGTGATCTAGCAGTTGTGAGAGGCAGTTTCCAAATATTTGAGGCCAGTGATAGCAGGTGTTTTGCACGACTGTACACCCAAATAATACTGGGCTTCTAATGGAATCACTTTCCAGATTGGTGGGAGACTTATGTAATTTCTTTGAATTAATCCGAGTGGAAATTGGATAGACTGCACCGTAAATATTGGACTAGTAATTGGTGGCAAGATAAGTTATATCTTTCACAAATGTAAAGGGGCGAGTACTTTAGAGGGGTAAGCGCCCCAGAGCAAATTTAGCCAGGAACATGTTTTCATATTTATATTTGTTATATTTTGCCATAAAAAACTTTATAATTCTAGATTTTTCAAATATTACTGGAAAGACCACAGTTATATAAAATGTGCAAGATATGAAATTGTTTCTTAATTATAAACTATGGATCTGGTGTTTTTAATTTTATAGAAAAAAGTTAAAATTTTAAAGATTTTGGTAATGCAAATTATAAAGCCTGCTTAGGTGTGTATTCTGCTGATATTTCATCATAAGTAAAAAAAATTGTAGGATGGTCCATCTAGTTTGGGCCTCCAGACTCTCGCAGTGAATTAAATAGTTTCAGGTTGAATGGCTTTTGTCATTCGACCTAGACCTGTCTTAACCCACTCGTGGCCAAGTGGAAAGACAGGTCTGGGAATCATTAGAATGCTGGTTCAAGTCGATTCATTGCTCCAAATTATTTTTTTCAGTTGACAAAGAGTTCTTTCAAATAAATCTCAAAGTGTAGCGAATAATCGAGAATTTGTAACGGTGATAAAAAATACTGTATACAAAACGGTGAATGGACAAATGTGAAGGATGATAAAGGCAGATACATAACAATAGAGGCAGAGGCAATGTATTATGATAGGGTAATGTTTCATTCTTCAGCTATAGTAATAATGTTGGCATATATTTATATATATATGTATACACTTTTCATTACAGAAACCTGTTGAAGGTCCCACTCTTGACGAAATGTTGGCATCTTTTGTAGATTGTGATCCAGACGATTAAATTCTTGAATAATTATACTATAAATATTTTTATTCGGGACGTGATCCTTTGTACCTGCCGTCATACTTTATTAAAATTATGGATTATAAATAAAACATTTTATTAAATGATCTTTTATTGATGTTTTCATTTTTTATCCATGTCAATGCCTTGTACATTTTAAAATTTCACATTTCATACATTGCTCGTCTCACTCCCAGATGCAACCACATCAGGAGTGGTTATTCATGTATAAAATTCATCACTCAAGGAAGAACTGATTTAGAAGCTAGATAGTTATGTGGTACCTAGTTGTTAAGAGTATCACATTATGAAAATAATTTATATTGCAGGATGGTCCATCTAGCTATGATACAGTATAGTAGTGTGTGTATAATAAATAAAAGTGTGGCTACATAACTAAGAACTTAATTATAATAATGAGTGTGTGGTTACATAATCAGTGATTTGTAAAAATATTTACATATAAATGTATTTTTACAATGTGTGTGTGTGTGCGCACATGTATGTAAAAAGTTTTACACATGCTATTATGTAGAAGAATATTTTAATACACTTTGATATAGTGGCTCAAGATAGTGCATCACAGTATTAACATTTTCTCATGTTACTTGTGTAACTAAGACTGCAGTAAACTGTTAATCTTGCTTGCAGGTAAACATCTGAACCTTCTCACTCACATGTGCATGCGCACAAAAAAAAAACTTCCAAAATTACATGCGTGCACACTTGCGATAACATATGCAGCCAACACAGTGAATTGGTAAGGCTTTCATTGTAGGATCCTCATTAAAAAATTAAAGTAAGGTTCACGCCTGGTGAAATCAAGTCTTAACTGCTTATATGCTTGTTCTGTCTTGGCTAAACAACTTACAAGAAGCTTGTGTAAAAATACTTCATTACTCTAGATTGTCTCATATCCTACCATTACAGAAACTGACAAGTGCTCAAAATTGAACAAATTTATAGTTACAAAAATGATAACTTAAAATCTGAATATTGATTTAGGCAGGTGATAACCTACATAAGATCAACTCTAAAAAGCCTGGATACCTCGATTAACAGGGTAAAACAAAGTTAAAAAGTATAATTATTTTTATATGTAAGCTAACAACTGCAGGATAAAGAACCCTGCCAATATAAAGTAACCATTGGTAAAGTTGGAGTTACATTTAGGTTAACATAAAATTCCTCAGTATTACCTGACTTGTCCAAATTATTTTACTATATACAGTACTGCAATACACAATATCTATTTTTAATGAAGTGGCACTTATCATTTGGGCTTATAAATATATTTATTTATGTTGTATATGTTTAAGCATGACTTAAAATTAGTTTTATGTACATTACCTATGTACAGTTGAGGATTTTTTTTTATTTTTATTAGTGTCTCACTTTAGAAATGTAATGCATATCTTAACTAAGTTTGGCATAGCATTACAGAAATTCCAGAATGTACATAATGGGGCTACAATTTTAGTCTTTATACGTCACAAAGTTCTTTCACAGCAATAAATCAAAATTTTTGACATTTGACCATTACAACTAAATGAAATTAATATACAGGCACATCATTCAGTGTAGTTTACATTTAATCAAGTGTGTGTATATTTATGCATACATCTGACTGACATTGTTACAGCTGAAGTTCATAAACTTGAACCTGATACAAAATACAAATAATACACATTGAATGTTAGGGGGGAGCCTATTTTCCTAAATATTTCATAGTTTGCATAGGTGTTACTTTGGTCAAACAGTCTGGCAAATCAAGAAATTGTCAAAAGAAAAAAACTGAGTCAGTGTGCCTACACAGCATTCTCTCTTATGTTACTGAATATTCAAAAGTTCAGATATCATTCAGGATGCTAATACAACAAACGATAAACAATGTTGAAATGGTGAAAAACTTGTGGAATATTTGCTACTAGAAATTGTCTTAAGCTCTTTATGCACAAATATTAAGACTGGAGCGAGTACAATAACCTGTGAAAAATAAGTAAAAAGAATAAAGTTTGGCCAAGCCAGTGTGTGTGATAGTTCCAATACAGTAATGGTAGAGGCAAATATTTAAGCACATTTGTTTACTTTGGAAAATGGTGTATATTTTAATCAACAAATCATGAAGGTTAAGAAACTTTAATATTAAATTGACATACAGAAAAGGTTTCTTTAAATTTCATATAAATGCTGTGTATATTTTCAAGTTAAGGGGGAAAAAAAAAGAGAAGAATGCATGAACTTTGGTTAGATAGTAGACTGGTTGGGTGTAATAGCCCATGGAAACACTCGAGGAGGAAGTATAGGTGGTCTCTTCAACTAATGATAATATGGTCTCTTAAAACAAAGTCACATTTGCTTCACTTACAAATAGCCCAACCAGCATTCAATTCATTACAAGAAGCAATTGTTATATACTCCTTCGTGTGTTTCAACCCACAGGTGTTACACAAGTTGTTCCAAGAAGCAAGGCTTGGGTCTCAAGAAAAAATGCTGCATGCATATACAAATATACTAATGTGAATAAATCTAAAAACAAAAAAGGAATTATAGAAATATAAGGCTAATTATTACACAATACAAAAATTAAGGACTAAATAACCTGCTGTATAGTTATGCTGTTAAAGCATATAGCAGTCACTGAATACAAAAATTCCATATACAAAATATAATTTCAGTGGTATAAGAAAAGGCTAAATTCATTGGAGTGTATTAGCTTACAGCTATAGTTATATAATCACATTACACAGAAAATGTGACATCAGTCAATCCTGTTCCATTATCAAGTTAACAAGGTAATACCACAGGCCAGGATGGACCTCAATGTCACATTTTGCGTCGAGTGCAAATCAAGTGCGATTTGTTGTAGCTGCGTTACTGTAACGTATTTCAGTGTCATAAATGTAGTGCTGTTGAGAATGACAACAAGTTAATCATGCCTTACATTTTTTTTTATTATTTATGCATGTATACATGCTAGCCTTATAGCCAGGTCCTCCATGCTAGCCTTATAGCCAGGTCCTCCTGAAAGTCAAATTAGACTCTTACCAGAATACAACCCCACAACAATGTGATTAACTCCTGGGTACCTATTTACTGCTAGGTGGACATGGGCATTAGGCGATAGGAAATGTAGCCAACGGTTTCTCTTCCACCCAGGATTCGAACCTGGAATTCCCAATTGATAGTCAAGAATGAACCCGACTGTACTACTGGGCGAGTGATGTCACTTGTGATAATAAAGCATCCTGTATTCTGTGGAGATAATATAATGCAACATCAAATTACCATGAATTTTTATATTAATTATTAGCTCCCATGTATTAAAGATTATTGTATGTATAAGGAACAATTACATGCCATCTTGCTTCCCACAGTAATTATCTCCCCGCAGGCCATTTTCAACTGTACTAGATAGTTTTCATTATAGTATCGTGTATGGTAGGTTACAGAATGTTAGGTTCAAGGAACTGAAAACATCTTTGTCCTCCTCTCTGCAAGACCTTGGACTTTTCTTGAAGGTCATGCAGTAAAAAATAACACTGTGTAGATGAAAAGTGTTTTTTTCAGAGATGTACCACTCATACGTTCCCTTAAGCAAGGTCCTGTTTTCATGAATATGGACTATGCACAATCATGGTAATTTGGCAACACAAAGGCAATCTTTTCTGCCATTCCCATTGAGTCATGCCACTGCAACAAAAAGACTAGAGTATTGTCAAGTCATCCTCAGGATGACATAAAGAAGGCTCATTAAAAATCCTTTCCAAGCACTTTTCAGCATCAAATAAACTGTCAAAGCAACTAATTATTAAAAGAAAATGCTGTCAATATGACTATAGAGCAGTAGAACAAAACAGAATATCCAAGAGTTCCTAAATATCATTGAAGATGTCAATACAAAATCAAAGAGTTGGTCAAAGCAGTTCACTTCACCAAGAATTTGATTAAGAAACATATAGGAACCACAAGAAAGCAATTTTGTAAATTCTGAAAATAAAGTACAGTGTACTGTAACAGAAGAGCGATTGTATGTGGAACAATGCACCTGTAATTGTGAGGCTAACAGCCTCTGTTCCATCATGTGCTAATGAGTAAATTTTGTGTAGCATATGTAAACGAGCCAGAATTTTTCTTCTTCCTACTTGGGTGACAAGAGGAAAGCCACAGAAACAGGTCACATTTAATATTATGTACCAGTAATTTGTTACTTGTAGTACCTAACCATTTATACAATGGTTGTAGATCACATTGAATGACGGTAGAAATCTTGGTAAGAATTTTTGGTGAGATGTAAATGGTATGAATGACTTCTAAAGAAGCAGTATCTTTACCCAGCAAAACAAAACTCTTATATCTGCTCTAGGTAAGATACAGTATAATCAATGTTGAGTTTTCAGCACCATGGTAGGAGAAGTAAATAAGTAATTATCAAAGAAGACACCAAACCGGGAAGGCTATGTAGCCCCATCAAATGTGCGGAATAATCAGAGGGCGCTAAATATCACTGAGGATGCCAATATGAGAACAGAAATGCATAAGGCGAACGATATCAAAAGTATCCGATTCACCAAGAATTCTATCGAGGCACGGTAGGAGAAGGATTTTAGGGCGAGAACACCTTTGAGAGTCTACTACAATCATTGGCTCATGAAATGTAACTTTCAGAGCATGTAAAATTGTATAAAGTTATGCAGTAGAATTACTTTGACTTAATTTTATTAGGAAAGATAATGGATAAATCAGCTCAAAAAAAAAAGTTTGACAAGTCCTTAATTTGAGCAGTAATGTAGATGTCAGTGGAAATAAGAAAGCCTTCACTTTGCAGATTAGGGTTTTTACAAAATACAATAATTGGAACTTTCCACTGGGAAATGTTGACACAATGCGAAGGGATATATTGCAGATGTGTACAGATGCAATGTTTCAAGTGTGCTATTCTTGGAGGAAATTATTTAAAAAAGGCCACTGAGAATACTGTATACAAGCAGCAGTGGAATGGATGCTCAACAGGTAAGGGAAAGGAAGGAAAAATCATGCCTAATTATAAAGGGCAGTTGATGCTAGGAAGACCACTGAAATTTTAAGATGTCATTAAAAAATGTATTGGTGAAATTTTCCAGAACAATAACTAAGTGTTGGTGCCTAGAAATACACAACAGAAAGAGCAGATAAATTAAAAGTTGGAGTTTGAGAAACTGTCATAAAAGTCACACACATTCCACTTGAGTAATAAGATACTGTACTCTACATTTGGAAAGAACAGTGCGAAATAAATGAAAACCAGAAAATATTGTAGATGTGCGAGTGGGAAGAAACCATGATAAATTAGTCAGGGTCTGTAAACAAAGATACCAACGTGCTTTGCTATATTGATAGTTGGCATACTCGTCTACTTCTTCCACCTACCACCAGGTGCCAGCACCTGGATGTCGGCAGCATACCCAGAATCGGCACCCTTCACATTCTACCGTTCAGTACTTACAGAATATACAGAACGAAAAACTGACTGGCTCAGAAAGAAGCTTTTCATAGTTTAATGTCCTATTTCTAGCTGTACCCTGGTAGGAAACCATAAAAGAAACAAATATAAGGGATTGAACTTGCCTGTTCTGCAGAGTGGTACCAAATAAGAGCTGCAGAGAAAAGCGATGTACATTCTAAGAGATCCAAACATGTGGGTACCCAGATCTGCTTCCAAAGAGTTGTTATCTGGAAGAAAGTGTCCAAGTGCCACATATTGACAGCAGATGCAGACTTGTATAAATTGACCTCCCAAATCCTGTGAGCTATCAGCACAGTACACGGCGAAAAAGAATAGCTTAAGTGAGGCAAACGTCAGATGATGATGAGCACGGAGATAAGTCAGCAGATAAGCTTCACCACCTTGCATAGAAACTTAGCAAGTCTTGCTCTAGTACAAGACACCATGGCACAGCAGTAAGGAAAAAGGGACCAAGAAAAACTGACCAGTAGAATCTGATGATACCATTACTGCCTACAGCTGGGCAGAAATGTTGGACATAAGTAAATAAGTAATTATCAAAAGAAGGCACCAATGTTGGACAGAAGGTAGAATAAATCACTCCAACACAAGGATGAGGCCCCTTTGAAATGACCTTCTCATTCTTAAACAACAAAGAGGGATTCAGTCAGAGGAATAAAAGTGTGCCTCTAGCTAACAGAACAGGGAAACAAAGTAGACCAAGGCCTATACTGGATTTCAGGACCTCTGCTGTGACTGATAAAACAAAATTACAGAACAGCCATGGATATTGCTCTCAAGTATGATTTTAGACAAGTAAAACTTGTTCAAGTAATCATGTATGTGTGACATGGTGATTGAACTAATTTTAATACGTATACCCGACCCTATGTTGACATCCTTGGACAAAATTCTAAGGAACCATGAAAATGGAGTAAAACTAAAGTCCTATGCTTATCTCTTTTTGTGGTGTTCCCACGGCTTTGTGCCCTCTTCTGATAATTACTTAAATTTATGGTTCTCCCTTGGTCACACTAACAGCAATACACACACAAATAACACAAATTGTACTGAATTATCTAACCAGTACTTGATTCCAGTACTTGAGCATCTGGCTTAAATCCAAATAAAATGGTTAACTGAACCAACATAGAAGTGATAACTAGCACTGGTCAGTTACAGAATCCACACACACACACACACACACACACGCAAGCATCCACTAATAGCACGAGCCAACTGCTGAACAAAAATTTCTGAAGATAAACATATCAGTTATTTTAGTCTATTAGCCTTAAGTTCATAGGGATTCACTTAGGGAAAATTTGAGGTGGGACTGGAGTGAAACTTCCCCCATGCAACTGTAACCCAACAAGTACAAGTGATATCCTCCCAGTTGCACCTGTGTTAATTGTTGGCCTGGAAAGCAACCAGCTGAAGAGCTCAGAAATTAAATTTGTTTTAAATATATAGATACACCTTTTCTAATACGATAATTTGTAGTGATTTATTTTTTAATGAACTATACCCTTTGAGTAGCGATACACTTTCACACCATTTTTCGATCAATTTTACTTTCCTATACAGTATACTGACATTTCCAATGTCTGGGCAGAGTTTTGTCACTGTCATCATAATTGTCAACCAATGGCTAGAATTTTTCCTATTTCATAAAAACCCTAATAACAATATTCATAGTTATTACAAATATTTTTTAAGAATTAATACTGTATGCTGTAATTGAGAAGAACTGTAATGTTTCCCCAAACTGGCACCACTCGGGCTATGTTGAGGGAGGTGCAATATAACGCACTGGTTCCAAATCTGCACTCAAATACTGTCTCAAGACCAGGAGACATGGCACAAGGTGCAAAAAAGCTCAACTGCAAAGTAGGGGTGGAAGAAGTGCCTTTAAGAAAAATGAGGAAGGACCCAAGGTTTTTTAACACTCCCTCTGAAATAGGTCAGTTAGTAATGCTTCTTATAATTAATATTCAAGAGCAAATTCGATGACCTCCAATCGGCGACTGTCAGCCGGGAGCCACATTGATCCTTAGTACCACATTATGATGCTGGGTTAGGCAAGAATGTATCTGGCAAACAGTAATTAGTTATTCCAGCAAAGTGGCAAATAGGTCTTACCAGGAATGTTCCCTGGACCCCTACTGTTCCTGATATGAAGGTTAGATCTTTTTATGGAGTCGGAAAAGAAGCACAAGATTTTTGTCAGACACAAGAAGCCGAGCTCTGAGGACAGGTTAAGGGAACTCGTCTCAAAACACAGAACACATGGAGGTAAAACTTTGTATAATTATTAATAATGAATACAATTTTGAGGCAAAATATAGGCCTTGCAGTGTTTTATATCAATCCTTTGAAAACATTTTCAATACACTGAATTCCATGGCTTTATTGCTGCAGGTACTAAGTAAATTGCAAACACAAACTTTGCAATAATATTACAGTACAGCATATCATAAGGCTTGTGCCATGAGAAATCCAATTTGCCCAATGTTTTCCAAAGCTAACTTCGGTTAATTATTGGGTAAACCTCGCCTGCAGTCTATAATCTAGAGCCTTAAATAAATTTCTTAAATTCCCAAGATCAAAACTGTGTACTGTAAAAGAAAATACAGTAGTATTGAATAATGAATCTTGTGAGAGGCACTGTCTATTGTTATAATAATGTGCAATAAGAAGTTGGACAATTAAACTAATTTACCTTGCATGACTATCATTAGATGCAGAATAACAGTTGTTCATCAAAGCTAACATTGCTGTACTTGTGCTGGCCAGTGAGTATGTGGTGAATAAGGCCTAGCTCTGTGTTTCTAAACCGGGGTTCTGTGGAATCCCAAGGTAACTAAGGTGTTCATAAGAGATGCTGAAAAACGGACAATTCACATTCAAATATATTTTTTGAGCCATTTTTGTGTTCTCATTTAACCAGTATTAAGAGCAAAGATAATACATTTTTTTTTAATTGACAGTGAAATCCATGTGTTTATTTAATGTACGACTCAAGTTTATTGCAAGGGGTACTAAGGTTGGCAAATGCTTGTCAAACTCTTAATGTTCCTCTCGACTTTTTGCCTACATTTTAAAATTATTGACATTCGAGTTTTGTGATTTATTTATTTTGAGGTTGTGTAATGACGTGGAATTCAATTTTTTCTCTATGAATTTTAATGATTGAATGCGAGATTGTCTTTATTCTTCTTGCCTACTGTTTATGATCTTATTTGTATTCATATCCTTATTGCTCTAGCTTTCCTATTGGGGGTCTTGGGTCGAGTTCTCTTAACAGTCCTCTAACTTCAGGCACTAGCCTTCCTGCCAACACTAGACTTTGTTCACTTGCCTTCTCACATGTGCAAGTATCCACACATTGCCCAGAATGAATGTTT
>WNGS01165503.1:31221694-31235141 GCA_020271785.1 Procambarus virginalis
CCAATAGCTCCCATAACTAGTATGCCTTAACCCACTACACCAAGTCAGACCCTTAAAAGAGATAGAGACTTCGAAGTATTTACCTCAAATATCTCCACCTCCCAAGGCGCCAGATTAGTGAGGGGTCACTCAAGCATTTTTCATCAAGCCACTGTCAATGTGGGAGAACTCGTGTCTATGCTATAAGCACATACTTGCATGAACCACAGAGAAATTAACAATCTTTAGACAACACCCACCAGTGGGACTCGAACCCAGAAAGCACAACTATCTTCCATAGCTGCCATAACTAGTATGCCTTAACCCACTACACCAAGTCAGACCCTTAAAAGAGATAGAGACTTCGAAGTATTTACCTCAAATATCTCCACCTCCCAAGGGCGCCAGATTAGTGAGGGGTTACTCAAGCATTTTTCATCAAGCCACTGTCAATGTGGGAGAACTCGTGTCTATGCTATAAGCACATACTTGCATGAACCACAAGAGAAGATTAACAATCTTTAGACAACACCCACCAGTGGGACTCGAACCCAGAAAGCACAACTATCTTCCAATAGCTGCCATAACTAGTATGCCTTAACCCACTACACCAAGTCAGACCCTTAAAAGAGATAGAGACTTCGAAGTATTTACCTCAAATATCTCCACCTCCCAAGGGCGCCAGATTAGTGAGGGGTTACTCAAGCATTTTTCATCAAGCCACTGTCAATGTGGGAGAACTCGTGTCTATGCTATAAGCACATACTTGCATGAACCACAAGAGAAGATTAACAATCTTTAGACAACACCCACCAGTGGGACTCGAACCCAGAAAGCACAACTATCTTCCAATAGCTGCCATAACTAGTATGCCTTAACCCACTACACCAAGTCAGACCCTTAAAAGAGATAGAGACTTCGAAGTATTTACCTCAATATCTCCACCTCCCAAGGGCGCCAGATTAGTGAGGGGTTACTCAAGCATTTTTCATCAAGCCACTGTCAATGTGGGAGAACTCGTGTCTATGCTATAAGCACATACTTGCATGAACCACAAGAGAAGATTAACAATCTTTAGACAACACCCACCAGTGGACTCGAACCCAGAAAGCACAACTATCTTCCAATAGCTGCCATAACTAGTATGCCTTAACCCACTACACCAAGTCAGACCCTTAAAAGAGATAGAGACTTCGAAGTATTTACCTCAAATATCTCCACCTCCCAAGGGCGCCAGATTAGTGAGGGGTCACTCAAGCATTTTCATCAAGCCACTGTCAATGTGGGAGAACTCGTGTCTATGCTATAAGCACATACTTGCATGAACCACAAGAGAAGATTAACAATCTTTAGACAACACCCACCAGTGGGACTCGAACCCAGAAAGCACAACTATCTTCCAATAGCTGCCATAACTAGTATGCCTTAACCCACTACACCAAGTCAGACCCTTAAAAGAGATAGAGACTTCGAAGTATTTACCTCAAATATCTCCACCTCCCAAGGGCGCCAGATTAGTGAGGGGTCACTCAAGCATTTTTCATCAAGCCACTGTCAATGTGGGAGAACTCGTGTCTATGCTATAAGCACATACTTGCATGAACCACAAGAGAAGATTAACAATCTTTAGACAACACCCACCAGTGGGACTCGAACCCAGAAAGCACAACTATCTTCCAATAGCTGCCATAACTAGTATGCCTTAACCCACTACACCAAGTCAGACCCTTAAAAGAGATAGAGACTTCGAAGTATTTACCTCAAATATCTCCACCTCCCAAGGGCGCCAGATTAGTGAGGGGTCACTCAAGCATTTTTCATCAAGCCACTGTCAATGTGGGAGAACTCGTGTCTATGCTATAAGCACATACTTGCATGAACCACAAGAGAAGATTAACAATCTTTAGACAACACCCACCAGTGGGACTCGAACCCAGAAAGCACAACTATCTTCCAATAGCTGCCATAACTAGTATGCCTTAACCCACTACACCAAGTCAGACCCTTAAAAGAGATAGAGACTTCGAAGTATTTACCTCAAATATCTCCACCTCCCAAGGGCGCCAGATTAGTGAGGGGTCACTCAAGCATTTTTCATCAAGCCACTGTCAATGTGGGAGAACTCGTGTCTATGCTATAAGCACATACTTGCATGAACCACAAGAGAAGATTAACAATCTTTAGACAACACCCACCAGTGGGACTCGAACCCAGAAAGCACAACTATCTTCCAATAGCTGCCATAACTAGTATGCCTTAACCCACTACACCAAGTCAGACCCTTAAAAGAGATAGAGACTTCGAAGTATTTACCTCAAATATCTCCACCTCCCAAGGGCGCCAGATTAGTGAGGGGTCACTCAAGCATTTTTCATCAAGCCACTGTCAATGTGGGAGAACTCGTGTCTATGCTATAAGCACATACTTGCATGAACCACAAGAGAAGATTAACAATCTTTAGACAACACCCACCAGTGGGACTCGAACCCAGAAAGCACAACTATCTTCCAATAGCTGCCATAACTAGTATGCCTTAACCCACTACACCAAGTCAGACCCTTAAAAGAGATAGAGACTTCGAAGTATTTACCTCAAATATCTCCACCTCCCAAGGGCGCCAGATTAGTGAGGGGTCACTCAAGCATTTTTCATCAAGCCACTGTCAATGTGGGAGAACTCGTGTCTATGCTATAAGCACATACTTGCATGAACCACAAGAGAAGATTAACAATCTTTAGACAACACCCACCAGTGGGACTCGAACCCAGAAAGCACAACTATCTTCCAATAGCTGCCATAACTAGTATGCCTTAACCCACTACACCAAGTCAGACCCTTAAAAGAGATAGAGACTTCGAAGTATTTACCTCAAATATCTCCACCTCCCAAGGGCGCCAGATTAGTGAGGGGTCACTCAAGCATTTTTCATCAAGCCACTGTCAATGTGGGAGAACTCGTGTCTATGCTATAAGCACATACTTGCATGAACCACAAGAGAAGATTAACAATCTTTAGACAACACCCACCAGTGGGACTCGAACCCAGAAAGCACAACTATCTTCCAATAGCTGCCATAACTAGTATGCCTTAACCCACTACACCAAGTCAGACCCTTAAAAGAGATAGAGACTTCGAAGTATTTACCTCAAATATCTCCACCTCCCAAGGGCGCCAGATTAGTGAGGGGTCACTCAAGCATTTTTCATCAAGCCACTGTCAATGTGGGAGAACTCGTGTCTATGCTATAAGCACATACTTGCATGAACCACAAGAGAAGATTAACAATCTTTAGACAACACCCACCAGTGGGACTCGAACCCAGAAAGCACAACTATCTTCCAATAGCTGCCATAACTAGTATGCCTTAACCCACTACACCAAGTCAGACCCTTAAAAGAGATAGAGACTTCGAAGTATTTACCTCAAATATCTCCACCTCCCAAGGGCGCCAGATTAGTGAGGGGTCACTCAAGCATTTTTCATCAAGCCACTGTCAATGTGGGAGAACTCGTGTCTATGCTATAAGCACATACTTGCATGAACCACAAGAGAAGATTAACAATCTTTAGACAACACCCACCAGTGGGACTCGAACCCAGAAAGCACAACTATCTTCCAATAGCTGCCATAACTAGTATGCCTTAACCCACTACACCAAGTCAGACCCTTAAAAGAGATAGAGACTTCGAAGTATATATATATATATATATATATATATATATATATATATATATATATATATATATATATATATATATATATATATATATATATATTGTAATGTTTTGTATTACAACATATATATATGTTGTACTTAGCAGCCAGAACGCAGTACTCGGCCTACTATGCAACGTCCGATTTACCTAATAAGCCAAGTTTTCCTGAATTTATATATTTTTCAATTTTTTTCTTATGAAATGATAAAGCTATCCATTTTATTATGTATGAGTTCATTTTATTTAATTTGAGTTAAAACTTATGTAGATATATGACCGAGCCTAACCAGCCCTACCTAACACATCCTAACCTAAACTAACATAACTAGGTCAATAATATATATTCCTGGAATAATATAATAATAATAATTCAAATAAACCATAAATATAACACCATCTGTAATTTCCCCTTCACAATACAACAAGATTCCCACGCCACTGCAGTAAAACCCCCCCTCTGTAGTTTTCCCCTCACACAATACCAAGACACCTGGACCACTGCAGTAGTGCACTCTCTGTAGTGCCTCCATAACTTTATGCCAGGGGACTTAGCCACTTACTGAAATGTAGTTCTTAAACTCATGCCACAAATTCTCGGGGAAAAGATCGACGTATTCTTGGTTTTGTATTACAAAGAAAGCTGTGGTGGTGCCAAAGCATTTTCCGTTGAACTTACCTGTGTCTGTGTTGACGAATGTGAACACGACTGCAGCGTCATCAGCCAGCAGCCACAGGAATTGATTTCCATTTACACTCATTATATACTGGTTCTCTTGGGCGTTCTGGTGTAAGAAAAGGTGTCCATAAATAACAAATGAGTTATTATTATGCTGTCTCTTTTAATTAGAATAAATGATCTAAATAAAAGAAATGAAAGCAAAGCATTTATAGCACAGATCTTATGTATGCCATTTTAATAATATAAATATGTTTAAATGTTGACTCTAGTGATCTTCATTTTGATATTCAAAATAATGGTATCTAATTGTGTTATACTTGCAGATATATTATGAGTAGCACTCTCAGTGTATATATAAAGAGTAATGTTAATAGGCACTTCAATATTTTTTTTATATAGAGCTAACACATGAATATGAAGGTCTAATAATATGCAATTATATAGGCAATGAAAAACAGGAAAAATATATAAATGAAGTATTTAGAATGAAATATCTCGACCAGTTAGATGATACAACGTTCCAATTGTAGCTAACATAATTTTATTCCAATTAACACATATTAAGCTAATTACTTGGAAACATTAATAAATTCTGTCGAAATCTAATGTGAGTTTTTAAACAATGACAGTTAAACAAAACAATTAAAAAAGATAAGGATTAACTTTGCATAGATCAGTTGAAGGACATAAAACTGTTAGAATTTTATTAAATTGGTTATGATGGACCGAGGAATTATTTCAGGGTGGATGATTTTGCCAACTTGATTACGAGGAGTTGGGTGTCCTTGAGATACGACGCGACTCCAATACTACGTTCCTTTCATGACAATACATTTACTCAGGGATATCAGAAAGATGAAAAGACGATATGAGATACACACACAGAGATCACACTAACGTGATGCATCAAGTGAACAAATCCATAAGGGCCGTGACGAGGATTCGAACCTGCGTCCGGGAGCATCCTCGAATCCTCGTCACGGCCCTTGTGGATATGTTCATTTGATGCATCACGTTAGTGTGATCTGTGTGTGTGATGATGTAAGGGCGAAGAGGGAGAACGGTCTATTGACATAGCTGGGGTGCAGGGGGGGGGGGTGTAAAACGCCTGGTTTGTGCCTCGGAGAGGCTACGAGATCCAGTAAGTTCAGAAGAACTTCGGTTTCAACCCTTTTAACCCTGTCGTAGCTCAGTCGATTAAGGCAGTGTCTGGGATGCTCCCGGACGCAGGTTCGAATCCTCATCACGGCCCTTGTGGATTTGTTCACGATATGAGATATAATTGACAGGAATTGTAAACTTTGCAGGATTCGTTTTATCATTTATTACAACAACCCTCGTACTGCTTCTCTCATTATAACATGATAACATCTCTGCCTTCTCTGGCAAATTTAAATTTATCAATGTGGTGTATCAATACAAGTGAGATAGTGGAGACTGTGTGCACTGAAATATGTGCTATATTGCCCATACCGCAAATAAAATTAGAAGGCGTCTAACACTTCATTTGCAAGAAGGAAGTATTATACAAGATCACTTTCAATACCACAACACCATACTGACTCATCAAGTCATAGTGTAAGACACCACAATGATAAAAAGCATGGACACTCGAAGAAGTCTCCGTATGCTTGAGGTTGTGTTCATTTAGGAGCTGGCACCAGTAATCAATATTAGGTGAACACGGCCTTGAGCGTACAGCTGTTCGATGGTCCTCCATTGAGCCAGAGGGAAGATGGCAGCCCTGGCAGACAACTAGAAGCCGGAGTCAGGCATCAATATTCCTTAAGACTGGATATAACTAGCTAACAAATAAAATGAAGATCTCCTTCAAATTATCGATAAATGGACAAAAAAAATAGTTCAAGCAATGCGTTGCTTGAGCAGGGAGGAAGGAGGAAGCCATTATTTGCGATTACACGGAAGAAACGCGAACACACTTGTACGAGCACATACAGATGTGCCTCTCCCTAGCCACGTTGCGGTTCAATACAAGAGTCGCTAATTACTGCCACGACTACGCTTAACCATTGGGAAGTGCTTGAGTATCCGGCTAACCTATATTTTGGTATTAGCTTTACCCGGCCACGCGTTGCTGTGGCTCAGCAATGCATGTGCGTTGCTGAGCCACAGAAATCTTTCCCCTGTCTCCCAGTCCTCCCCACCATTCCTCCCCTCCCCCGTCCCCTCGTCCTTCCAACCATTCTTCACTCCTCCGTCCCCTCGTCCTCCCAACCATTTCCCACTGCCCCATCTCCTCGTCTTCCCCTCCACCGTCCCTTTGTATTTCCCACAGTGCCCCACTCCCCCATCCCCTCGTCCTCCATACCATTTCCCTATCCCCTATCCCCTCGTTCTCCCCACCATCCTCACTCCCCAGTCCCCTTGTCCTCCACACCATTCCCCATTCCCTTCGTCTTCACAATCCCCCACTCCCATATCCCCTCGTCCTTCCCACCATTACCCTCTCCCCTCATCCTTCCAGCCATTACCCCATCCCCTGTCCTCTCGTCCTCAACACCATCTCCCACTCCTATCCCGTCGTCCTCACCATTCCCCACTCCCTCGTCCAATTCATTCCCAAATGATTTGATGTTCCTATCAGAAAATTAGGAACATCAAATGATCTGATGTTCCCATCACTGAAATATAAGAAAACCAGTTAAAAAAAGAAATGAAAAACAATGAAAAAATAAAAAAATAAACTATACTCACGAAATGAACAGTATGGTAATCGACTAAGCTCAATTCCAATGCAATGTCACACAAAATAATTAAATCAAATTGAAAATAAATCAAAATCTATTAAAATTACATTTATGAATGACATCGGAAACATTAAAAGGGAATCGAAACATATTTAGCATATTGTGTGCTGCTCTTACTTGCAACAGATGGTGTTGTGTTTAAAAAAAAAGCATGTTTTTATCTGTCACAGGTGTGGCATCTATACTTATACTCACGAAATGAACAAAATGGTAAAAACATGGCTCAATTCCAACTCATTTTTTTTTTGCGGGGATATTCCTGTGCGGGCCCTAAGCCTCTGGCTGGCACCACTAAGTGTTGTTTGTTTCTGTTTTACTTGGGCGGAGTATGAGTATTTATGACTCGTATGGTCGCTTCAGTAAGATTTTGCCATATGTGTTTAACAACTTCTTCTGCTCTGTTGAATCTAAGTTGAAATCTTAATGGGTTTGTAACTGTGCACTGTGTTAGATAATGTTCCAGTGGTCTGTCGGGCATTCCAACGCAATGTCACACAAAATAATTAAATAAAAATGAAAATAAATAAAAATCTATGAAAATTCCATTTATCAATGCGATCAGAAACATTGAAATAGAATTGTAACTTATTTAGTATAGCATGTGTGTGTTGCTCTTACATGCAAAAGATTTTTTTTGAAAAAAGTTTTTCAAGAAAAGCATAGTTTTACCAGTCACAGGTGTGGCATCTATACTTATACTTACGAAATGAACGGTATAGTAAACAACACAGCTCCATTCCAACACAATGTCACACAAAACAATTCAATAAAAAATATAATAAATTGATATCTATGAAAATAAAATTTATCAATGCAATCGGAAATATCGAAGTAGAATTCGTGACATGTTTAGTATAGCGGGCATGTTGCTATTATATGCAACAGATGGTGCTGTTTTTCAAAAACGCATGTTTTTACCTGTCACAATGGTGGCATCTATATAGTAGGTATATAAAACCACACGCCTACTCGAATACAACGTTGTATCAAAATTTCAAAGGAATCGGTGAAGAACTTTCGGAGATTACAGCGTGTGTTGCTCTTACATCGAACAGATGGCGCTGTTTATAAAAAAACATGTTTTTTCCTGTCACAGGTGAGGCATATATATAGTAAATATATAACAAGACGTGCCTATTCGAATGCAACTTTGTGTCAAAATTTCAAAGCAATCGGTAAAGAGGTTTCAAAGATTTTCCTCACATGAAAAAGACTTGAAAAAAGAGGTATTTTAGAAAAGCATCTTTTTTACCGTCACAGACGTGACATCTATATAGTATGTATATAAAAACGGGGCCGGATGCGAATGGAACGTTGTGTGAAAATTTCAAAGCATCGGTGAAGAACTTTCGTAGATTAGCGATTTTGAACAAACGAACATTTCCATTTATATATATTTTTTTTTAATTAATAAGGGGTACCACCTCTGGTGCAAGTGTAGGGACCCATAGCCTCGGAGAAGAAAATAAAGAGTACTCAGAGAAGACCTTGTGGATCCTCACTGAACACTATGATATTTTCTTCTCCTACCACCCCGATTTTTTTGGTATGTGTGTATATTTATCTAACTTTATTTGAAAATGTCATTACACAAAAAAGTTACAATATTGATTACATGCAGGGTACAAGGCTGCTTGTCACAAGTTGAATAGCTCCTCCAACTCCTCAGATGGTGGGCAGGAACCATGGATGCAGTGAGCATTTCCTCTCTGGATTGCCACACTAAGGCGCTGAAAAAGAAAACTGGCAGCTCTAGGGTCTCTAGTTGTTTCGATTAGCTTAGACCCCAACTCCTTCAAAAAGCTAGTAGCACTTTTACCCCAGGCACCAAGTGTCTCTGAGGCAATGGGGACAAAATTGTAGTGATGCTTAAGGTCTCTGTATTTATGTGACTTGGCCGCTTCCCGGTGATTGGCAGCTCCTCCTGCTTGTGTAGCACTGAAGTCAACATAGGTATTGGCTAAAGTTGAAACGCAAGTGTAGTCCCACACCAACTGTCTACCATTCTTCCAGGGGTTCACCGTGATTCCGTCTGGGTGACCGAAAGGCTCATCAGAGTTGCGGGACATTAGGTAACGGGGCTCTCTCTCTGCTGGACAACCGGCTGTGGTAAGGCTTCTCTTAATGATGTCATTGACATCACCATGTCTTGCATTCCATCCTCCTGTCCTTTGGCAGAGAAGGCTATGCCGTCCGTACCTGTCGGCCTCTGCCTTGCCACAAATACACCTGTATTCGATGTGGATTGGGGCAGCGAGGCAGAGAGCCACGGCAATTCGGAGGGCTTGCGGTGTGAGACGGGTGCTGGTTGCTGACATTGGGGTTGCTAATAGGAAATCACCTGCATGGGGAGCTGCTACAGCTCTAAGTCGGGCAGTGTCATGTGGTGTTGTTGCAGCTTCTAGCAAAGTCGCCACTTCTTGGTCGGCAATGGGGCGATCCCAGTTGGATTGCTTATGGGCTTCAGAAGGCGGTGGTTGGGGTGCTGGTCCTGCAAGAGTGACCCATTTGGTTGTGCAGTCTGTGAAGCTGGGATCATGTACCCCTGCCTGTTGAACTAGGTGCTCAGGTAGGATTTCCTTCACCAAGTTGTCAGACCCCACTGAAGAGGACAGGAATGCTGGTACAGCAATTTGTGTTGCTGTGCGCACGCCAAGGCCCCCGAGTCTGACAGGAAGGGAGGCCTGTTTCCACTATAAGTCGCTGAGGGAAAGATTGAGAGCTTTTTCTAGTGTTGATTTTAGCAAGCTGTCGTACTCTTCTAATTTAATATTGTTGAAAGATGGCGAACATCTTAGAAAGTAGGTCAGCCTGGGGAGGGACAAGCATCTGGTGATGAGGTAAAGTGCATCATGAGCATCGATGTCTTCAATCTTCTCGTTCACCATCTTCAGGTCAGCGATCTTCTTACCAAGGACCTCGTCGATGGCATTCTTTCCAAGAGGAGCACCTAGGAGTGTGCTGTCCTCAGGGTTGGTTGTATGAATGTCAGGCAAAACAACCTTTATTTGCTCTATTATGTGCTGGTTGGTGGAGGTTATTTCGCACTTGGAAGAGTTCAGGGTATGGCCTAGGCTTGCTCCTTGCTCCTGAATTATTCTTATGTCGTCAAAGTGTGAGGCTGGGGAGCCGGCTAGAGTACCATCGTCCAAAAAACAAATATTAAGCTCACTGGACAGGTTATCGGTGACTTCCTTGATGACTAGGCAGAAAAGAAAAGGAGCAAGGGGGTCACCCTGTTGGACACCTTCTTGTGATTCAGTTTCATGTTCCCCAAAAAGCAGAGTTAGATTATTGCTGTAGCATGAGTTTACAAACGGGTAGAGGGAAGGAAAAAGGCGATGAACCGCATTGAGTACTGCATCCCTTCTAACTAGATTGAAAGCATTTTTGAAGTCCAGCTTTATCGGAGCTTTTCATCCGTAATGTTGGCAATGTAGGCTCTAGCTGCATGAGCCGCTGCCTCACACCCTTGGGGAATGCCAAACCCAAGCTGTTTTGGCTTCAGCATGTCGGCTGCTGCCTGACTAACTGCTCGAGCAGCAGCCTTAGCGACGAGACGCTGGAGTGAATTGCCCACAGCTATCGATCTGATTCCTCCATCTTTTTTCCTCAAGGCACAGAGGGTAGCGCCAAAAAAGAGAGGCCGTATGGTCTCTGGTATGTTGCCAGCTAGACATGTGTTGGCGAATCTAGTTAGTTCCACCAGGAGGCCCTGTGCAATATCTCCCAGTGCAGGGTTGAGCATTTGTTTGATGTGGTTGGGTCTTAGTCCTGTAAACCCACCTGCTGATCCTGGTGGGAAGGATAAAGCTGCTTTATGCACCATGGATTCGAGCACACACAAGGGTTCTGCTCTGGTGACACCGACATTCCATTTATATATATATATATATATATATATATATATATATATATATATATATATATATATATATATATATATATATATATATATATATATATATATATATATATATATATATATATATATATATATATATATATATATATATACATATATATATAACTGAAAACTCACACCCCAGAAGTGACTCGAACCCATACTCCCAGGAGCAACGCAACTGGTATGTACAGGGACGCCTTAAACCACTTGACCATCACGACCGGACATAAGGAAGTGATAGCCGAGGCTATATGAACCACTTCCCCGCCGGCACTCGGATGGTAATCTTGGGCATAGCATTTTATCAAATCACCTCATTTTTTGGGGCAACACGTGAGGAACACAAATGCAAACAAGCCTGAATGGTCCCCAGGACTAGATACAACTGAAAACTCACACCCCAGAAGTGACTCGAACCCATACTCCCAGGAGCAACGCAACTGGTATGTACAGGGACGCCTTAAACCACTTGACCATCACGACCGGACATAAGGAAGTGATAGCCGAGGCTATATGAACCACTTCCCCGCCGGCACTCGGATGGTAATCTTGGGCATAGCATTTTATCAAATCACCTCATTTTTTGGGGCAACACGTGAGGAACACAAATGCAAACAAGCCTGAATGGTCCCCAGGACTAGATACAACTGAAAACTCACACCCCAGAAGTGACTCGAACCCATACTCCCAGGAGCAACGCAACTGGTATGTACAGGGACGCCTTAAACCACTTGACCATCACGACCGGACATAAGGAAGTGATAGCCGAGGCTATATGAACCACTTCCCCGCCGGCACTCGGATGGTAATCTTGGGCATAGCATTTTATCATATCACCTCATTTTTTGGGGCAACACGTGAGGAACACAAATGCAAACAAGCCTGAATGGTCCCCAGGACTAGATACAACTGAAAACTCACACCCCAGAAGTGACTCGAACCCATACTCCCAGGAGCAACGCAACTGGTATGTACAGGGACGCCTTAAACCACTTGACCATCACGACCGGACATAAGGAAGTGATAGCCGAGGCTATATGAACCACTTCCCCGCCGGCACTCGGATGGTAATCTTGGTCATAGCATTTTATCAAATCACCTCATTTTTTGGGGCAACACGTGAGGAACACAAATGCAAACAAGCCTGAATGGTCCCCAGGACTAGATACAACTGAAAACTCACACCCCAGAAGTGACTCGAACCCATACTCCCAGGAGCAAACTATCACTTCCTTATGTCCGGTCGTGATGGTCAAGTGGTTTAAGGCGTCCCTGTACATACCAGTTGCGTTGCTCCTGGGAGTATGGGTTCGAGTCACTTCTGGGGTGTGAGTTTTCAGTTGTATCTAGTCCTGGGGACCATTCAGGCTTGTTTGCATTTGTGTTCCTCACGTGTTGCCCCAAAAAATGAGGTGATTTGATAAAATGCTATGCCCAAGATTACCATCCGAGTGCCGGCGGGGAAGTGGTTCATATAGCCTCGGCTATCACTTCCTTATGTCCGGTCGTGATGGTCAAGTGGTTTAAGGCGTCCCTGTACATACCAGTTGCGTTGCTCCTGGGAGTATGGGTTCGAGTCACTTCTGGGGTGTGAGTTTTCAGTTGTATCTAGTCCTGGGGACCATTCAGGCTTGTTTGCATATATATATATATATATATATATATATATATATAATATATATATATATATATATTATTAAATATGACCGAAAAAGTAAGATTAATAATTCTAACACGAATTTTCTCTATTTTCCTTATGTTTCTTTTTACTGGTGACGGTAAGTGAAAAATCAATTCTCCAAAATTCATTTTTATTTCTAGTCTGACGCGACACTTGAGCGCGTTTCGTAAAACTTATTACATTTTCAAAGACTTTAGTTTATCTACACACAACTTATGCTTTATGAAACAACATTGGCTTTGATACCTGCATTTGGGTGAGGTGATGTAATACAATAGTGGGGTGAAACACAGAACATGGAAAACGGGGTATAGATTTGTAGAAGTAGAGGTTGGGTACTAATAGAACTGCAGAAGGCCTATTGGCCCATATTTCTTGATGTTTCTATGTTGGAGCGGAGTCTTGAAGTGGGTAGAATATAGTTGTGCGTTAATTGGCTGTTGATTGCTGGTGTTGACTTCTTGATGTGTAGTGCCTTGCAGATGTCAAGCCGCCTGCTGTCGCTGTATCTATCAATGATTTCTGTGTTGTTTGTTAAGATTTCTCTGGTGATGGTTTGGTTGTGGGAAGAGAATATATGTTCCTTAATGGAGCCCTGTTGCTTATGCATCGTTAAACGCCTGGAAAGAGATGTTGTTGTCTTGCCTATATACTGAGTTTTTTGAGGCTTACAGTCCCCAAGAGGGCATTTAAAGGCATAGACGACGTTTATCTCTT
>WNGS01165503.1:31242052-31254552 GCA_020271785.1 Procambarus virginalis
AGAGAAGAGGTGTAACAGTGGTCTGGGTCTCCTCTTATAGTGGGAGGGGGGGGGGAAACAACAGACAACTATTCCATCAGTGACGCTAATTATCTCTCAAACTAATTTTTCTCCTCATCACACTATACCAAGTGACCCATACCACAGCAGTAGGACATCTTGGTCGTTCCCCTCACCGAGGGGAACGACCGAGTAACAGTAACGACCGAGTAACTGTAACGACCGAGTAACAGTAGTGAACAACAGTAATGCTACCCTTCACACTGTGACAGAGATCCAGACCACTACAGTAGCCCACCCTCGGTCGTTCCCCCTCACACCGTGACAAGAGACCCAGACCACTTCCTTACCATTTCCTTCGTAATTCTCCCAATCACAATATACTAGGAGACTCACACCACTGCCATACCACTCCTTCTGTAGTTCCCACTCACTTCTATACCAAGATGCCGGACCACTGCTAAAGTACACCCGTCTGTAGTTCCCCCCTCACACTATAACAAGTGACCCAGACCAACGTTGTTGTACTCCCTTTTGTAGTTCCACCTCACATTATAACAGGAGACCCAGATCACTGCAATACAACTCTGTCTATTATTTTTCCTCTCGCACTATACAATGAGACACAGAACATTACCATATCTCTTCAACTGTTATTCTCCCCCTTACACTATAACAGGAGACCAAGGGCACTGCAGTAGTACACAATCTATAGTTCCCTCCTACATTATATAAAGAAACCCATAACACTGCAGTTCTACTTCTTCTGTTGTTCTTCTCCCTCACACTGTACCAAAAGTCCCAGACCACTCCAGTAGTACACCCTCTGTATTTCACCCTCACGCTATGCTATGAAAATGTTATGCCATGACCCCTGAGTAAGGCTCGTGTTATAGACTCTTTCCCAACACAATGATTGGCACTCTTGGCCTCTAGCAAATCAAAACTCTTATGATCTAGGGATGAAGAGAAAGTCTAGAATAAAAGCCACCGGTTAACTGGGGGTGAACGAAGTCTACGTATTAACAGCTATTTATGAGATATTTTAGCAGTCTCCGTGGTGTAGTGGTAAGACACTCGCCTGGCGTTCCGCGAGCGCTATGTCATGGGTTCGTATCCTGGCCGGGGAGGATTTACTGGGCGCAATTCCTTAACTGTAGCCTCTGTTTAACGCAACAGTAAAATATGTACTTGGATGAAAAAACGATTCTTCGCGGCAGGGAATCGTATTCCAGGGACCTGCCCGAAACGCTACGCGTACTAGTGGCTGTACAAGAATGTAACAACTCTTGTATATATCTAAAAAAAAAAAAAAAAAAAAAAAGATATAACATATAACAAAGATAACTAAGACAAAGTTAATAATAATATAATAATATTTATCTCATAGGTACTAGTAGCTATGATGTTACTATGATGATGCTATGATGTTACTATGATGTTAGCAGCTAGATGTTACTAGGTTAACCAGGTGACAAAACATAACAACATAGGTACACTAGACAACTAGTGTCTAAGTTATGGTCAAAATAAATTAATGGTGACTTTCTCAAAAGTAAAGTCACTAAGGACTAATAAAAATTAGTCTCAAGAGACTCAATCAAGCAACCAGTATGGGGTAATCTTGAGGTTATCTTGAGTTGGTTTCGGGGCTTTAGTGTCCCCGCGGCCCGGTCCTCGACCAGGCCTCCTCCCCCAGGAAGCAGCCCGTGACAGCTGACTAACACCCAGGTACCTATTTACTGCTGGGTAATAGGGGCATAGGGTGAAAGAAACTCTGCCCATCGTTTCTCGCCGGCGCCCGGGATCGAACCCGGGACCACAGGAACACATGTCCAGCGTGCTGTCCGCTCGGCCGACCGGCCCCGACCGGGGTAACTTATCTTGAACATCAACAAAGTAACAAGTAACTGAAACTAAACACTTTGTTATCAAAAAATTAAATCCCAATTTGACTGAAAAATGGTAAAGTCAAAACTACTTTCTAAAGTTAGAGTCCCAAATGACTAGAACAAATGACTATGTCTCCACAAAGGAAAATATTTAATATGTCACTTAAAAACGAGATTTACAAGTCAAAATTTATAAAGATTCACTAATAACTTAAAAGACAACCATCCACAAATGATCAAGTCTTACCATATCAGATAAAATAAAAACATTCCTTCTTGCTCACAGACCACAAAACGCCCACCTACAGCTACCAAAACCCTCAGACCAGTGAGGTAGTTATGTAGTCCATAGAACAATAGGTCAACCAAACAATACCAACCTAACATTTTGCAGTATACCCTCTCGGGGTACTAAAAAGTACAATTTAAATATACCCGAGAACAGCATTTTAGAAAATTTGAACATATGCAGATGTTTTATAGTAAACAGAAGTAAATTAAACACTTGTTTAATCAACATTGGTAGTCCACCCCCTGCAAGGGTTGGCTGCCCTGAAAACACAAAACACTCACACACACACACACGCACACACACATACACACACACATGCACACACACAAGTTCACAAGCAAGGCAAGTGAACTAAGGGGAAAGAGCACAAGAAGTGAACCCAGATGTAATCGGACTCACTGAAACAAAACTCTCCGGAATCATAACGAATGCCGTGTTTCCTCAGGAGTACACAGTAATAAGAAAAGAGAGGGAAGGTAGGGGAGGAGGCAGAGTAGCCCTACTAATGAGAGAGGAATGGAGTTTCAAGGAAATGGATATTCCGGGCTGTGAGTGTTTCAGAGACTGCATAGCAGGCACCATGACAATGGGAGGACCAAGAATAGTGGTAGCAGTGATATATAACCCTCCACGAAATGACAGAAGACCCAGTCAAGAGTATGACAACAACAACATGGCAGTTAACACTATAATTGAGAGGGCAGCCTCTGCTGCCTGTAGAAATAGATCCCACCTGCTCATCATGGGGAACTTCAATCACGGAAGGCCTGACTAGGAGAACAAGGAACCGCATGGAGGTGAGGATACATGGAGAGCAAAACTATTGGAGGTGGTACCTTGAGGTTACCTTGAGGTGCTTTCGGGGTTTAGCGTCCCCGCGGCCCGGTCGTCGATCAGGCCTCCTGGTTGCTGGACTGATCAACCAGGCTGTTGGACGCGGCTGCTCGCAGCCTGACGTATGAGTCACAGCCTGGTTGGTCAGGTATCCCGGTAACTAGAAACTTTTTAACCCAGCATATCAGAGAACCTACAAGGATGAGAGGAAATGACGAACCAGCGAGACTCGACCTAGTCTTCACTCTGAACGACTCCGACATAAGAGAAATCGGTTTTGAGACCCCAGTAGGAATGAGCGACCACAGTGTACTGGCGTTTGAGTACCTGATTGAAGAAGGGTTATTGAGCTCGAGGAGGGGTACTGAAAACAAAAGGCTGGCATTCCGAAAGGGAAACTATGAGGAGATAAGAAAATTCCTAACAGATATAGCATGGGAAACAGAGCTCAGGGGAAAGACGGCCCAAGACATGATGAACTACATCACGCAGAAGTGCAAGGAAGCAACAAATAAGTTTGTCCCAGTCGAAAAGAGAAAACAGTGAAATGAAGATGAGAAACCCATGGTTTAATCAGTGATATAGGCTAACTAAGCAGCAAAGTAAAAGGGCATGGAGAAACTACAAGAATAACAGGACACTTGAGAGCAGAGAAAGATACCAGAATGCCAGGAATGAATATGTCAGGATGAGAAGAGAGGCAGAAAGACAATACGAAAATGACATCACATCAAGGCAAAGCCTAAATTGCTGCACAGCCACATCAGGAGAAAAACAACAGTTAAGGAACAGTTTATGAAATTAAAGATACGGGCAGAAGGATTCCTGTCTCCTGAAGCACACATAAAAAGAATTACGTCTGTGGCATATGCGAGGCTGGCTAACATCAGAACAGGCTTCAGGAACCTGTGTAAGGAATCATTCAGAATCTTGTATACCACATATGTAAGACCAATCCTGGAGTATGCGGCCCCAGCATGGAACCCGTACCTTGTCAAGCACAAGATGAAGCTGGAAAAAGTTCAAAGATATGCCACTAGACTAGTCCCAGAACTAAGAGGCATGATTTACGAGGAAAGGCTGCGGGAAATGTACCTTACGACACTGGAAGACAGAAGAGTAAGGGGAGACATGATCACTACCTACAAAATCCTCAGAGGAATAGACAAGGATAAACTATTCAAGACTGGTGGTACGCGAACAAGGGGACACAGGTGGAAACTGAGTACCCACATGAGCCACAAGGACGTTAGGAGGAACTTTTTCAGTGTCAGAATAGTTAACGGATGGAATGCATTAGGCAGTGATGTGGTGGAGGTTGACTCCATACACAGTTTCAAATGTAGATATGACAGAGCCCAGTAGGATCAGGAATCTGTACAACAGTTGATTGACACTTGAGAGGTGGGACGAAAGAGCCAAAGCTCAACCCCCGCAAGCACAAATAGGTGAGTACACGCGAACATGCACACACAAAAGAGGCAGTGGACTACATACTGCAATACAAACACTTATTCAGAGATAGCGAAAGCTATTACAACGTGTATATTGACAGATACATGACAAAAGTGGTGGATTCGAGTCGAGTTAACCACCCCACCCTTGCTAACCAGCCCACAACAGGTGCTTTTCCAGTTTACACCCTCCCCAAATCAGCCCTCAAATCCCCCACCCCTGCTTATCACCCCAACAACCCCCCTGCCCTATCTGACCTCATCGTATTCAAATACATTTGCTTCAAGCCACGTTCTAAGAACTCCCTCATCCCCTCAACATCCCAAACCCGCCCAGCTCTCACCCCTTCTCTGCCCCTCTCTATCCATATGACCCCTTCCCCTTACGAGAAGGTCACATGGACCCCCCTGTGGGGGACGGGGGGACACCCCCACCTCATCCTCCATTTTCATCTTCCCCCCTTCTGCCCCAATGCCCACACCTACCCCTGATTTCCCCCTAACTAGTACAACCTCTCTCTCTCACTCTTACTATCCATGCTCCATCCTTCCATCTTCCCCCTACCTTATCTATCTTTCTCCCCCCCCCCCAAGCTCTCAACCTCTATCTGACTCTCAACCTCACGCTACCTCTCAACCCCCCCATGTCTATCAGATCCTCCCTAATCTTCAGACCCAGTATGCCCTTCCCACTCCTGACCTACCTACCCAGGCCCTACCCCCAGACCTTCATACCTACCTTTCTAGATGCCCAGGCCCCATTCGCCCCTCAAGCATCCCTACAGACCCCATTCACCCCTAGACACCCCCCAGATCACCCCAGCCCTCCCATTCACCCCCCAGACACTCCTCAGATCCTCTCAGACCCCAAGAGAAGGGGTGAACTCTGGTGCCAGAGTTTCCATGAAGAATTTCAAAGTCTGGTAAACCAATGCTGATGGGGTATCTAATAAAGCAGAAGAGATAAAAGAAAGAGTGAGGCAGATCCTGACATAGTTGCAATAATGGAAACTGCAAATAAACGACATGATCTCAGATGCAATCTTTCCAAAGGGGTACCAGATGATAAAAAAGAGAGGACACAAAGACAGGGATGGGGTTATCTTGAGGTTATCTTGAGATGATTTCGGGGCTTTTAGTGTCCCCGCGGCCCGGTCCTAGACCAGGCCTCCACCCCCAGGAAGCAGCCCGTGACAGCTGACTAACACCTAGGTACCTATTTTACTGCTAGGTAACAGGGGCATAGGGTGAAAGAAACTCTGCCCATTGTTTCTCTCCGGCGCCCGGGATCGAACCCGGGACCACAGGATCACAAGTCCAGCGTGCTGTCCGCTCGGCCGACCGGCTCCCGACCGGCTCCGACCGGGGAGTGGCATTCCTAATAAAGTGGAAATGGAAGTTTGAAGACCTGGGAAATCGGGGTACCAATGAGAGCACAAGCTCCAACATGGATCTCTGACAGCAGATGGGAGTAAGATTGTGATGTTGGTAATCTACAATCCCCCACCAAACAGTAGAAGACCCAGGCAGGAATATGATGACAACAACAAGGCATGCATAGATGAACTGCAAAAGGCAGCAACATCAGCTCACAGAATGAGAGCGAAACTGTTAGTCATGGGGGAATTAAATCATGGAAAGATAAATTGGGAATCAAGGAATCTCCATGGAAGGGACGAAACGTGGGGAGCAAAGTTAGTAGATGTTATAGACAGGAATTTCCTAACACAACATGTGAAGGAAGACACAAGGGAAAGAGGAAGAGATGCATCGAGCCTATTAGACCTGATTTTCACCCAGACCGTAGAAGACATCGAGAATTTGGAACATGAAATACCTCTAGGGGTCAGCGACCATTATGTCATAGTCTTTGACTACATGATGGAATTCAAACTTGTGACCAAGGGACAAGAGGTCTGGGAAAGGAGAACTGACTATAGGAAAGAAACTATAGGAGGATAAAGGACTATCTGGGAGAATTGCAGTGGGAGGAAGAAAGTAGAGGAAAATCAGTCCAAGATATGATGGACCTAGTCATACGGAAATGCCAAGAGGCCGAAGAGAGATTTACATCAACAGTAAAGTATAGGAAAAAAGTATGAGGGTATATAAAAACCCATGGTTTAATAGACGGTGTCAGGAAGTAAAAATAGCCAGCAGGCGGGAGTGGAAGAAGTACAAAAGACAAAGCACAGAGGACAACAGAATCAGATGCAACAGAGCTAGGAACGATTACATTTAACATAAGAAGAGCATCGGAAAGAAGCTAGGAGAACGATACTGCGATCAAAGCGAGAAAGCAACCTAAATTACTACACAGCCATATAAGAAGAAAAATGTCGGTAAACGACCAAGTGACAAGACTAAGGAAAACAGAAGGGTCATATACAAAATGTGACAAGGAAATCTGCGAAGCACTGAATGCCAGTTTCAATGGAGTGTTCACAACCGAGCCTGAGAAGCTCCCACTGTTAGAAGAGATTGCCCTAGATGAACGACTATCAGATATAAAAGTGACAGCAGAGGAGGTAATGAAACAGTTGACAACACTGGATGCAACTAAAGCGGTTGGACCAGACAATGAATCACCGTGGATGCTAAAAGAGGCAGCGCAGGCCCTCAGAGTGCCTCTGGCAAGGATCTCAAATGAATCACTTATGTCGGGAGAATAGCCCGATTGCTGGTAAAGGGCAAATGTTGTACAGATTTTGAAGAAAGGAGATAGGGAGGAAGCACTTAACTATAGACCTGTGTCAATGACAAACATCTGTAAAATACTTGAGAGAATAATTAGGCTACGACTGGTTGCACACCTGGAGAACGTTAGATTTGTAAACAAACGTCAACATGGGTTCTGGAAAGGGAAATCGTGCCTAACAAACATTTTGGAATTCTATGATAAAATAACGAGGATAAGACAGGAAAGAGAAGGTTGGGCAGACTGCATATTTCTGGACTGCCAAAAGACCTTTGATACAGTACCGCACATGAGACTGCTATTCAAACTCGAGAGGCGGGCAGGGGTGGGATGAAAGGCCTAGCATGGATAAGGAACTACCTAACAGGAAGGAGTCAAAGAGTTACGGTAAGGGACGAGAAGTCGGACTGGCAAACAGTAACGAGTGGAGTACCTCAAGGATCGGTGTTGGGACCAATTCTATTTCTAATATATGTTAACGGCATGTTTACAGGAGTAGAGTCCTACATGTCAATGTTCAGGGATTATGCAAAATTGATGAGAAGAGTTGTGACAGATGAGGATTGTAGGATCCTCCAAGAGGACTTGAACAGGCTGCAGAGATGGTCAGAGAAATGATTACTGGAGTTCAACACAAGCAAATGTAAAGTTATGGAAATGGGACTAGGTGATAGGAGACCAAAGGGACAGTACACACTGAAGGGGTACTGCCTACCTGTAACGATGCGTGAATGAGACCTGGGCTTGGATATAACACCTAATCTATCTCCTGAGGCACATATAAATAGGATAACGAAAGCAGCGTACTCTACACTGGCAAAAGTTATAACATCATTCAGAAACCAAAGTAAGGAAGCATTCAGGGTGCTTTACACTGCCTACGTGAGGCCAGTCTTAGAGTATGCTGCCTCATCATGGAGTCCCCAACTGAAGCACATAAGGAAACTGGAAAAGGCTCAGAATTTTGCAACGAGACTCGTCCCAGAGTTACGAGGGATGGGGAATGAAGAGCACCTGATGGAACTGTGCCTTATGACACTAGAAAGAAGAAGGGAGAGGGGGGATATGATAGGAACGTATAAAATACTCAGGGGGATTGACAGAATCGACATAAATGAAATGTTCACACTGGATAGTAACAGAACGAGGGGACATGGGTGGAAGCTGGAAACTCAATTTAGTCACAGAGGTGTTAGGAAGTTTTCTTTTAGCGTGAGAGTAGTGGAAAAATTAAATGCACTTAAGGAGCAGGTTGTGGAAGCAAAGTCTATACATAATTTTAAATCTAGGTATGATAAGGAGATAGGACCTGAGTCATTGCTGTAAACAACCGATGGCTCGAAAGGCGGGATGCAAGAGTCGATGCTCGATCCTGTAGACACAAATAGGTGAGTACAAATAGGTGAGTACTCACGCACGCATGCACGCACGTGCACACACGCACGCCCTCATCCCACACAGGGTGCCTCGGGGCTGAGTGCGAGGACAGCGCCATGGAGTCGTAGTCCAGGTCCAGGTTCGATCCCCGGCGGAGGGAAAACAAATAGGCAAACTATCTTCATCTTGATACCCCTGTTCACCGAGCAGTAAATCTGAGAGTTAGACAGCTGGTACGGGCTCCTTCCTGGGAATGGGCGTGTGTGTGTGTGTGTGTGTGTGTGTGTGTGTGTGTGTGTGTGTGTGTGTGTGTGTGTGTGTGTGTGTGTGTGTGTGTGTGTGTGTGTGTGTGTGTGTGTGCATGTGTGTGTGCAAAGAGAGAAATATTACTTTCCTCTACTACTATGTCCTTAGTAGACATAATAGAAGAAAATTAAATTGGCTAGAAAGGCTGGGTCTTAGAGCTAATAGCTCGATTCTGCAGATACAAATAGTAAAAAATAATAATTGTGAAAATTCGCACTGCTGGAAGAAGGCTAATGTGGTGCCAAACTACAGAATATAAGATAGTGAAGAAGCACTTAACTACAGACCTGGGTCACTCACAAGCATTCCTTGCAAAATACTTGAAAGAATTATAAAGCTTAGACCAGTTGTACATCTAGAAAGTGTTGGGTTTGTAAGTAAACAAAAACACGGTTTTACAGCAGGGAGAATCATGCCTAACAAAACTCCAGGAGTTTTATGATGAGGTAACGAAAATAAGGCAAGACAGAGAAGTATGGGCAGATTGCATATTTCTGGACTGCCAAGAAGCCTTTGATACAGTACCACCCAGGAGGTTACTATGCAGAATTGAGTGGCAGGCAGGAGTAGGCGGTAACGTATTAACATGGGTAAGAAATTACCTAACGGACAGGTGTCAGAGAGTGACAGTGAGGGGCGAGGAATCGGCTGGCGTAGAGTAACAAGCTGGGAGTTAAAGATCGGTGCGGGGTCACATACTATTACTCATTTATGTAAACGACTCGATTGCAAGAGTTGAGTCAGATATGTCAATGTTTGCAGATGACGCAAAGCTAATGAGGAGGATTGAGACTGATGAGGATTGTAAGACTCCAGGATGACTTGAACAGGTTGCAAAGCTGGTCCGAGAATTGAACTGAACTATCAGGGGAAAGCGCCAAGCCATTATGACTATATAGCACTTGGAAGGGGTCAGGATAAGGATTTGGGATGGGACGGGGGGGGAAGGAATGGTGCCCAACCACTTGGACAGTCGGGGATTGAACGCCGACCTGCATGAAGCGAGACCGTCGCTCTACCGTCCAGCCCAAGTGGTAGAACTCGGACTCTGGTCCGAGAAATGGCTGTTAGATTTCAACACCAGCAAGTGTAAGTTGATGGAAATAGAATCAGGAACTAGGAGACCAAAAGGCCGATACATGATGAAGGAAACTACTTTCCTATAACGACTAGGGAAAAAGGATCTGGGAATGGACATAATGCCAAACCTAACCCCAGAGCCTAATATAATTCAATAATATAAATAGAATAACGTTAACTGCATACTCTACTCTTGCAAAAGTAAGAACATTCTTCAGAAACTCGAATTAGGAGGCATTTAAATCACTATATACCGCCTTATACCGCCTATGTGAGGCCAGTCTCAGAGTATGCCGCCCCATCTTCGAGCCCCCCATCTAAAAACACACAAGGAAGTTCGAAAAAGTGCAGAAGTTTGCAACGAGAGTTAAGAAGGATGAGGCGCGAAGAGAGGCTGAAGGAACCAAACCTGACGACGTTAGAAAGGAGGAGGGAGAGGGGGACATGATACATACCTATAAAAAATTAAGACGGATTGACAGGGTGGAAACAGAGGAATTGTTTCAATGAATATCAACAAAACAAGAGGGCACGTATGGAAGCTTGAGACTCAGATGTGTCATACGAACGTTAGAAAGTTTTCCTTTAGCGTAATGGTAGTGAGTAAATGAAATGACCTAAAGGAGCAGGTTGTACAGGCAAACTACATTCATTCCTTTAATAGCAGGACTGATTGGGAAATAGGCCAGAAATTATTGTATTAGACAACTAACGGCTAGAAATGTGGAGTCCAAGATCTAGAGCTCAGTCCTGCAGGCACAATTAGGTGAGTACAAATAGGTGAGTACACGCAAACACACTAGCCAGCTCACACATCATTCCAACCAGCAATTCAAAACACTAAAAAAAATATATTGAAACGTTAACAATAAACACAATAAACATATAAGCTGCAAGTGTATAACACTATGCAAGATATATATATATATATATATATATATATATATATATATATATATATATATATATATATATATATATATATATATATATATATATATATATATATATATATATATACAACTATATATATATATATATATATATATATATATATATATATATATATATATATATATATATATATATATATATATATATATATATATATATATATATATATATGCAAGCAAGCCTGAATGGTCCCCAGGACTAGATACAACTGAAAACTCACACCCCAGAAGTGACTCGAACCCATACTCCCAGGAGCAACGCAACTGGTATGTACAGGGACACCTTAAACCACTTGACCATCACGACCAGACAAAAGGAAGTGATAGCCGAGGCTATATGAACCACTTCCCCGCCGGCACTCAGATGGTAATCTTGGGCATAGCATTTTATCAAATCACCTCATTTTGGGGGCAACACGTGAGGAACACAAATGCAAACAAGCCTGAATGGTCCCCAGGACTAGATACAACTGAAAACTCACACCCCAGAAGTGACTCGAACCCATAGTTCGAGTCAGAGGAACCACAGGAAGTGGTTCATATAGCCTCGGCTATCACTTCCTTTTGTCCGGTCGTGATGGTCAAGTGGTTTAATGCGTCCCTGTACATACCAGTTGCGTTCCTCCTGGGAGTATGGGTTCGAGTCACTTCTGGGGTGTGAGTTTTCAGTGATATATATATATATATATATATATATATATATATATATATATATATATATATATATATATATATATATATATATATATATATATAGTGGAACTTACCAGATTCTCCAACATGTGTTTGGCTGGCGGCATCCCTGAGGATATCAGGCCTGTCTTTTATGGAACAGCACTCTGTGCTCTAAAGAAGAAGGATACGGGTATCAGGCCCATTGCCGTTGGCAACACCCTCCGACGCCTCGTAGCTAAGGCCGCAGCGAGATCCATCAGCCAGGAAGCAGCCACCTTGCTGAAACCTCATCAGCTCGGGTTTGGGACTCCCCTAGGTTGTGAAGCTGCAGCACACGTAGCGCGGGCTTACATTGCTGATCTCCCGGACCAGAAGGCACTAGTAAAGCTTGACTTCAAACGTGCTTTCAATCAAGTCAGACGAAACGCTGTCCTCAGGGCTGTACACAACCATTTCCGTCCCTTTACCCGTTCATCCGATCGTGCTACAGTGGGGACTCTAAGCATCTTTTTGGGGAGCATAAAATAAACTCCTGTGAAGGTGTCCAACAAGGTGACCCCTTAGCACCCTCCTTTTCTGCTTAGCTATCAAAGAGGTCACTGATAGTCTGACAAGCGAGCTAAACATCTGGTACCTGGATGATGGCACTCTCGCTGGAACCCCGGAACCCATTTTGGAGGATATAAGGAAAATCCAGGAGCAGGGAGCAGCCTTAGGCTTCATTCTCAATGCATCCAAGTGTGAAATAATCTCCCGCAACCAGACATCATTGGGCAATACAAATGTTCTTCCAGACATTCTCGTTGTCGAGCCACCGGACTGCACTCTCCTGGGTGCGCCCATTGGCCACGAGCAATCGAGGAGGTCCACTGCCAAAAATCACTGATCTAAAGAGAATGCTGGAAAGGATTGACAAGATTGATGCCCATGATGCTCTCT